>JAYESA010000018.1:30685772-31285772 GCA_036927795.1 Iris macrosiphon | reverse complement strand
AATGTGGGAGATCTTCTTGTTTCCTCTATCACTTGTTGTTGGCAGGAGGAGAGAGAAAAATATGGCACTCTGCGGGTGTGGTTCATACACTAGCCCAGGCTGACCATGATGGACACAAGCCTCGCTGCCGTATGGATCTTTCTATATCTGAGATGCAATTTGTTAGGTTGATTAGACGACTTTCGAGTCTCTTAACGCCTTATGTTGCTTGTCGTATGTAGACGATGCATAGCACTGAGGCACTAGGTATGAATGGCGCGTGGCTACGAGCGTATGTCATTGAGTGACCACGTCTTCATGGCTCCCATGCTCGAGGTCGCATAGTGGCGTATGGACACTAAATTTTCCATGTTTCTACACTATGTTTATATACAATTACAATTGGTTATAATTAACATATAACCATCATATCAGTAAGAGATAGATAAAGTATATTTGGCATAATCAGCTTTATAGTTATAACTAACTACAACACACCTTTTCTTTTAAAAGGTTAAAATTCAAATCCATTTTGACAATACTCTCGTCCTTTTTTTCCATATTTGTTCAAGATCTTGGTTACATTTTAAATTTTTGATTTGCAATGTACTAAAAACAATTATATTAAGATTATTATTGTCTAATTATTTTTTAATAGTGTTTTATTTGTTATTACTATATTTTTTTTTAAATTGAGAGTTGTCATCTCCCATACCACCCCCCCTCCCCACCCCACCCCACCACCACCCAAACCAGTGGTGGATCCAGCATTACAATCTATTGGGGGCACATCACAAGGGGGTTCGGGGACAAAGCCACGAATTTTTTTAATATAATATCATATTAAATAATATTATTCTTATACAATAAAATATTACATCTCACAATTGTTTTGTACAAGTTTTCATACTTTGAAAGCGTTTAACTACAAAATTATTTGTAATACTATTAAGCAACTCTTTTTCTATGAACCATACTTTCTAAAAAAAATACTAAGTGTTTCAAAAAATTTAGTATTTGTTATATTTCAAAGTATGCTTCTAATTTGTAAGTTATTTAGAAGGAATTCAGGTGTTAGTCATATGTCTAGATAACTATTCTAATTTAGCAAGTATAAATTTAAAGTATGCAATAATATGCTTCTATAAATTTCTTCTAATTTAAAATTCGGCCAATAAATTTGGAGTGGACATATAACAAATACTAAAATTTGAAAAAAAAAAAATTCACTGGTAATAAATTCCATCCAAAAAACCTAAGCTTCTATTCAATATTATACTTCTATGAATTCCTTCTTTTTGTTGGTCTTCTTCTAGGAGAACCTGAAGCTTTTTTTTTTGACATCTGTATACATGTCTTTGTCGACCGCCTGCTTGTATAAAGAGAGATAATATGAGCCCCACTATTGCGTCTGACTGAGTGTGAGTCTGGCTTTTTTCACTGGAGCTTGGGCCTCCAGTGCCCTTCCCTTGCATCCACCCTCCATCCCAATCCCATATATATATATATATATATATATATAGAGTATGGGTGTGTCTGTTGCTGGTACAAGAGTTTCCTCTTAAGCTTATAAAATCTATTCTTGCTGGTGCTGCATCCATTCTAATACCTTATCCCACTCTTTAGACGATTGAAGAGAAAGGGAGCAAGATGATAACTGCCCTTTTATCCGATGATTGCACGGATATTATATACGCAGTCCAGCCGTTGATTCATCCTGCAAATTTGTTGCTAATTCAGCATAGGCAGGAAAGCATGACCATTTCTTTTGTCCCATAGATTCGGCTGCACACCTTTTGGGCGGGCGAGCATGTGTAGTTGTTCCAATGCAGAGGAGCACCGTGTCGGGCCGGAGGACCCATCGAGCCGTATTCCAAAGGTTGGCCCTTTGAAATTTGGTTTTGATGTGGGCTCACCATGAAACCCTTTGATGCGAATTGTACATGTCTATCATTTGTAGTGCAAGCCTTTGTTTCTATTGCCACATTAGAAGCTTGATTTCATCTAAATGCTCATGTAGAAGTGGTAGAACTGCATGTTCATTGGCACATGAATGTACTTCTCCAATCAATGCATGCATATCTGCTTCGTGTATGCTTGAGAGTGCTCATTTATATGCATGCATACGTGCCCCACTTGGCCCAGAACAACAAGGACGGCTGCCTAAAGAACCAGAGGGTCCAAAAAATTATTTTTAATATATATATATATATATATATATATATATATATATATAATCTTGTATCTAAACTAAAACTATTATGTTTCATGGGCCACTTTTAATATAAAACGATTGTGGTGTCCTAGTTGTTATGTTAGACTTCATGAATTCGCTTATGGACCTCATGAATTCAGAGCCAGCTCTACATACGTCTGATCATTCGCGTTGTCGTCCTGCATTGATACATGGATGTTATCATATGTATATTTCTAGTTGCTAAACAGGGCCGGCCCTGATCCGGACGACCCCCATGACCCTAAAACCAAGGGGATCCAATTTTTTTTAACCTACTATAGTTGTTCTGATTTTTTTTTTTTAATATTATATACATGTAGCTATTAATATTATTATAGTAGCTTTGAAAAAAAAAATTAAATACTATACGCATGTTGCTATTAATATTATCATAGTATCATTGAAAAAAAATATATTAATACTATACGCATGGTGCTATTTTTAAAACTAGTTTAATAATCAACGTCAATATGAACTTTGTTAATTGCCGCTCATTAATTTTAGGTGGATCCATCATATTTGAGATCCACTACACAAACTCAAATAGGAACTTAAATTAGAAACTTACAATATGATTATGACATATGGATAATTTTTTCTATTAAGATTTTTGAATTTTTAGAAACTTACAATCAAGAAATTATGTGCATTTAATCCTACAATTGGTAATTGATGAGTTTGAAAAAATTAAAACTCATGAGTTCCTCTAGAAATTTTGATTATATTTTTTTTCATGTCATTATTTTGTTTTTTTTCCTTCTTTTCTGTAGTTTATAGTAAAATAAACATATAATACTGTATGTGTGAATTTTAAATTTGTGTGGACCGGGCCTGTTGCTAAAGAGTTGTACATTCATGTGGGGAGGGGAACGCATGGAGAGAGAGGTCTAATTTCCTCGAAATGCACTCAAACTGGGATTTAAAGCTAATTTAGAGTTGCATTATACATACCCATATATGTTACGGACAATCTGGAATGTACGCATACAAAGCTAATTTAGAGTTGCCTCGAAATGCACTCAATCTGGGATTTGAAAGCTAATTTAGAGTTGCATTAGAAATATGGCCTAGATTTATCACCTCCCTTTGTTTATACAAAACTTATGGGAAACGAAACATCCTAGCAAAACGAAATTGGCCTACAAAGTTGAGTTCCTTGAACTTGTGCACTTTAGCCCTGACAATTACACATGGGGAGAAAGGAACACTTGATGCGCATGCAAGTACTTATGTATGCATGGGGGAGCAGGGATTTAGCAATGGAGAGGTAGGTGGTTCCTCTCCATTTTTGTCACAAGAAAGTAAGGTGGTTGAGTCGGGAATGCCTCCCCATTTCTTTCAAGAGGAACAAGTATATAGGTCATGGACCTCACTTCCACAACGAAGGGGGTTCATTGGTTGTAGAAATAAAAAGGAAAGGAAGAAAGGATGGCAGGCCACTATGACACACAACTATAAAATCCAGAGAGAGAGAGAGAGAGAGAGAGAGAGGCGATCTGTACATGACACAGCTCAGTCTTTTCAGATACATCTGAGTGTGCCCTAGTTTTTTCAACCCAACCAAAAAGCAAAACCAATGCATTGGACACCAAATTCACCACCTTTACACCCTAGTACCAACCAACTGATCAAAAGAAGAAAAAAGAATCCAACAGGCACACTCCATGGCACTAAATAGACAAGAAGGTGAGGTCCATCCATTGAGACCCAGCTCTACTGTTTATATTGGAACATTTGGTCATCATAACTTCTATATAATAAAGATTCTTGATAAGGGACTACAAAGATGACTCGGAGTTGTTCCAATTTTTTTTTTTTATAAAATTTTCACTTAAGATTTTATTCAGGACTAGTCTAAAAATTTATTTAGGACTGTCAAAATTTTGACAGTTCTTTCAATAATTTGGACTGCCAAAATTTTGACAGTCCTAAATAATGTATGCAATTTAATTTTTTTACAGTCCAACATATTAAAAGGACTGTCAAAATTTTGACAGTTCTAAATAAATTTTTGGACTAGTTTCGAGTAAAATTTCAGTAAAATTTTTAGAAAAAATTTTGGATCAGCCCTAAGTATATTTTGTAGTGCATTTATCATCGACCATAATAAAATAGGTACAAGGAGAGGAGGAGGAGGAGGAGGAGGAGGAGAGGGTCTCATCATCATAGTTGGTCTAGTATTTTGGAATAATTTACCAGAATTTATAATGAAAATATTAAAAGAGTCAGGAGGGTAACGTAAAAAGTCATTTTACGTTAAAAAAATTAAGCTTACAGAAATTCGTCACTAAAATTTATTTTCGTCATTAATATTCATCACTAAGTCTCATTTTGTCATTAAAAGTTTGAATTCATCACTAAAAAGCGTTACTAAAACTTTTCTAAGTTATGGAAAAAAAATAAAAAAATAGAATTTTTTTACGGAACGTCTTTCCAAAGAACATTTTTGTGCTGGTTTTGAAATAAGTTGAAAATTGTGTGATTTGATTACAATTTGTAATAATTTTTATGTGCTGTAGGAAAATTTCTATCAGTGGAATGAATAGAAACCTAGAAGTGTTATTTTGGTCTACTAGTCCGAGTGGAACTAGCCACTAGGCAGATGACTTGAGCTCCTCTTCCCATTGAACGACTTTAGAGTCTAGTCATTTCTAAGCTTTTGTCAACTTTGGGTCAACCTTATCCTTCTCTCTCCATGCACATTAGCTGGTGATAGACCATTCATTTTTTCACTGTGATATCAAACACATAGTGCTCTTGCACATAATGTACAATTGAGCTGGGTGGATCCCCTCTTTTGAAGTTGACGACCGTTTGCTTAACTTTCGTCAGCTGACGCATGCGATGGAAAGTCAATTTCCTTTTGATCTGAGGTACATAGCGAGGACATTGTCCAGTGGCAGAATGTCATCAAATTTCACGTTCATTGGAACATTAATAAATATTTATCCACACCAAGGAAAATCGATGACCAAAGTCTGGTCATTCGTTCCTGTACTTCTTGTAAGAAAAAGTTCTCTCTTACATAGATTACTTCAGTCCTTTGATCTCTTCTCGCAGAGCTTTACTTCTAACATAAGAAGAAGGATTACGAATGACAAATAACATAATAGAATAAGAACTGATCAATTCAAGCAAAGTTGACCACTTTAATGAGGCATCTGTAACTGAGTTGATGGAGAAATAGCCCTTATATTTATTTCCTAGTGGAAAAAACAGTACGAACGTGTTGACTTTTGCAGGATCTGATCTAACAGATCAATGTATGTGCATATGCTCATGCAATCTAATCCGACAACAATTCTACAATGTCAACTTTACTATAATCATCATCCTTTCGGTGCATGCATGATATCACAGTGGATATGATTCAAGTGAACTCTCTTATCAACTATCCTCCCAACCAACAATTTTATTAAAAATAACATAAACAATCAAGAAAACAACGTAGAAAGGGAATGAAATAGCTTTTAAGTCAAAAGACAAAACATGTGATAGAGGTTTCTTAACCAGCAAATTCCATGTCCAAACCTATCTGGATAGTGTCACCATGTCACGTCTCATAAACAATTGTGCTCCCAACATCCCAAGGGCCTACCCAACCCCAACTGTAGATACATTTCCCTTTCCATGCCTCAGGAAATACCTGTCTTGTCCGCTTAATTGATGCAATCACACGAACCACACGGGGAAAGCATAAAATCTTGTGTTTTCTCTTTTCTTGTGATCCTCTTTTCTCCTTGAGCCCTTGTTTGACATTACGATAAGGTCGGATGTTTTCAGAGTATATAACAGCGTTCAAGTCTAGGAAAGGGCATCCAAATGCGTTTAGACACCCAAACAGTATTATACGTATTGTTATTTCTCTCCTACAACTTACTACTGTGTTTTGGACTTATGTAATCAGACTACAAACAACTCTATGAAATAGAAAGCTTGCAAGTACAAGTTGCTGAAAAAAAGAATTCTATAAAAGCTTGCAAATGCAGTTGCTACAAGAGACATAATAGAAGAGTCGATGGAGAAGAAAACTCGCTGGAGGAATGAAGATCACCGTTGCTCAAAGCAATATTCGATCATTTTTGTCGATCTTCTCCCAGGAACCGGCAAGTTCGTAGAATAACTTTTGAACTGCTCCTTGTCACATTCATTGTTGATCTCAAACTGGACAAACGGACAACACTTCGTGTATCTGTTACGACTAATGTCAACTCTCCTCTCGTGACAATCGCCCTCGTTAAAAGGAAGATAAGAGAATATATATAGGAGAGACACCGGCAAAAACTGTAACAACAACCATCCACTTAATTTGGAGATAATTTTAATGGATAAGGGGTGGTTACTAACTATTATCTCTAAATTCAAAAAGAGAAGGATCGGTTAAAACAACAAAAATTCACTTAAACAACAACAACGTACAATTTTTGCCCCAATAGCTTCTGTACGAAAATACGTGTGGTCTGCATCAAATTCTGCACTATAATCTAATGCATTGAAATCTGTGCAAAGCCATTGCCTCTACGCAAAAATGATGCACCTGCACTGCGCCCACATATAAACTGGTGGGTACAAGCGTAGAACGATGCAATAACGCGCAAAACTGCTATCTTACGTCCGATGCGTACGTGCGAAGTACAAAGTTTCTTATCGCCACTTTGCAACCTAAATACGAATCCGAGTCACTAGGCCCCTAAGGGGCCTAGCTCCTAAGAAACGAAACCCCCAAAAATGAGTGAGAAAAACATAAATGTTCTTTGTAGTTCTTGATCCTGGCTCTCTGGGAAAATATTCCTACATTCCAACCACATGGGCTATCACACCCTATATGTACATGTCAATAAAAGAATATTTTTATATTGAAATACATGCTTGAAATTATACCACATGCATGTGAAACTATTTTCTAGAGTTCAAAATAAAAAATATAATAATTTTCATATATATTTCAATATATGGGCTGAACATTTCCAACAGTGATTGTATATCATGCATTATGATAGATGTCATTTACGACTTGAATCTTCCTGCATGGATCAAATAATAATAGAATACATAAAGGATTATGCCTTGAATTTAGTACCATAAATGCTATTCTTTTCACTCACAAAATGACATTATCTATGCCTCTGGTCGCAAATTAAAGGCCCTGTGCTAACCTGGTATACGTGTACGTATCTTGGGTGGTTACAAGTTTACCCACAAGAGATGTCATGCATCTCTGTTCATATACATAGGTGAGTTCTTTTAGAGAGTTAAACTTTGTCCAACATGAACCCTTTCGCTTCATAACGGTGCGACACTGATTTTTGTAACTAGGGTTAGGAATCTCAAAACTAGTATCTTATACGCTACCATTGCTATTTTAGGGTATGTATAACAAGCCTTACCTATATAGACTAGGTTAGACATGTAGAAAACCTACAAGAATAGATAACATTGTAGAGTAAGTAACCGATAGGGACAACTTATTTAAATTATAACTAAATTATTTTCATAAATTATGTATGTTGAAACTTTGTGAATGTGTTGGTTGCTGATTATGTGGGAGAGTTAGTCGATTAAAAGGATTAGGTTCCTTATGTGATTTAATATTAATTAGAAGAACATACAAGTATTGCATTTTCATTTTTGATACATGTAGAGAATATTGTATGTCTATGTTTCCAATATATCCATATTGGTTCTACTTTATTTTGACTTGTACACAATAGTTACTTATACTTTATGTCATGTTACTTGGTCTACATATATGTTATTGTTTATTTACTTGTATATGATAGTTAGTGAGACGGGGGCGTGGGAATTCTTTAAGTACACATATGGACTATGTCTTGAACAAATCCCTTCTCGTCGAATATTCTTAGACATTAGGCATGCACTAAACTAACGTATATCCTATAGAAATCCATATGTAGAAAGTAGTATTCTAAAACACATAGTATATGAGAGGAGATTCTTGACACTATTCTTTCATGATGTATTCATGTTATCTTATTGAGTTGCATAATAACAATAGTATTTTCTTTAAAATATTATTTTATGCATATAGTAATTTTTTTTTCTTGTTCATGGGACACATATTTTACTCCATAGCTTTAGCGTAATATTTTTTAAATTTGCTCAAATCCTGACTAGATAACCATTATCTATAGCTCTAAACGAGGAGGATTACCCTATTCATTAAGGTGAGTATGAGGGTAATTTCATATGGATGTTACTATTGGAGTAGACTTGGTAGAGTATGACACTATGTAGGATGTTTAATTTATTAATAACTCATTAAATTAGATATATTATTATTATATCATGTTTGTTCCAAAGACTTGGATTATCTCTTATGAATTATTGAAGATTTTTGTGTAGATTTTACTTTATTTAGATACTTATAGGTTTGTTCCAAAAACAGACGAGATTTGATAAAGTCCTTTAAAAAGATGTATCTCTAGGTCTTGCGAAACCATACACGTTCGACGTCATGGCACAGTTAGCCAATATTCTGGCTCATCTTTCCATGCATGAACTTCTACATCTATCCAAAGAGACCAGAGATGTGCTCCGATAGGCGCTTTTACATGCGGAATCCTACCTAATGAAGATTTTACCTAGCTCGAAAGCAAACTAAGATTGTTAGTATTGCCATAACGTGACCTAGAGGTTCCCAATATTACATTCTCACAGGAAGATATGCTGCTGAAGAACAACTATCACGATCGACCTTTATACTATATTAGGTACATCGTCGCGATCAAATTTGAGAGGATGCACATCGATCTGGGGTCGTCACTAAGCATTATCCCTATGAGTCTACTATAGACCCTTAATAGACCAATGCATTGACTGTCAGCCACAAATACGACTATTCTATGCTTCAATGTTGATCGTAGTAGTCTCCATGGGAATATTTGCTTGAAATATCGCATAGGGGATATCCGAACAGAAGTGACGTGCTATATTATCAACGTAGAAGTATCCTACAACGTGTTACTTGTACGATCGTGGATACATGAGAACCTCATCATGTCATCTACTCTCCACCGACACTTTAAGTATGTAGATACAAAAGGAAAAGTTACGACCAAATTTGCAGACATTAATCCCTTTAATGGCTTGGAGATATACTTCTCAAACGCACTCCTGTATAAGTCAGCAATGTCCAGAGAAACCGATGGTAATAAAGCCGACGATGAAGCTGAAGCTTACACATCCAATGAGGGTCCAACAATAATCTACTTCAAAGGCTATAAAGAAAGAATCAGGGTCCACAGAGAAGAGAAACCCTTTGTTATTGACCTGAGCACTCTAGTGGCCCAAAAAGGTCCGAGTGTAGATGAACCGCCATTCATCATCAATCTCACCACTTTGGACAGGCACGAATCTCCATTTATCATTGATCTTGACGACATGGACGGTCCAAAAGGATCGAATACAAATAAACCTTTCATCATCAATCTGGTTGACTTGAACCGATATCAAGGGTCGAACGATGATGAGCCATTCCTCGTCGATCTCTCCACCATTCTAAAGGATGCTCAACCTTTCTTTAATGAGTAACATAATCCTAGTTATCCGACATCTCCAGGTGCCACCGAAAGGTCTAGCCACTGGAAACGATCAGTCATATATGCGGAGGGTCCCTTACTAATGCATGTATCTTCAGACTTCTTGTCACATCCCACACCAGGTTGATTCGAGCACGAGTAGTGAACGCCCAGTCTATACTGCAGTATCGGTGGTAGTTAGCTGTTATAAGTCTCAATAATCTCCAATGTATTTAAATATTGATCTCACATCACAGCATGTCACTACCACATTTCTAGATGAGAGTTTTTTGTCATTTAGTATGTTTATTGTTTAGTAATTAAATATTATATATTGTGATACTAATTAATTATATTATGTTGTGCTATTTAATTATTTGGTTAGTTGGCTAGCCTATGTTTATTTGGACTTGTTATTAGTGGACCCATTAGTTGTCATGGCACAATTGAGCCCAACATTAGACTAGGCCCATGAGACCCATTCCCTTAATTAATTAAGGAGATTATATTAGTTCATGAAGAATTATAAGCTTCCTAATATAGCTCTTCCTAATTAAACCTTATGACTAGCTAGTAGGGGCATTTTGGATATTGTACATTGCTTGAGAAGGGGAAAAGTGGGGGCCGACCACTATAGAGGGTCTCACTCTCTCTCCTCTCATTAATTTATTCTATTAGAGATTTTCAATTGTGTTCTTCCCCAAATTGACTCATCCCTCAACCAAATTCAACCTAATTCACACCCATTCTCTCTCAATTTTATCATCGAAGAAGCATTGGAGCTTGGATGACAAGGAACACTTGAAGGAAAAGGAATTGACAAGGAGATTGTGTCTTGATTGTGTCCATTGAGCATTTCATTAAAAATCCATCTCCTAATAGGTAAATTATTAATCCACCCCTTAATTTAGACTATAATTTATGCATTTAACCATTAGTAATCATCCCTTAGCTTAGGACTACCCAAAGGATCAAGAACTATGTTCATATGACTTGTATTATGGAATCTACATAGAAATTTGTGTCCAATTAGAGGAAATTCTAAGATTGACACATCGGGTGTGTGTCATAAGACCAATTAGATTTAATTAGACTTAGAACGGGGTTGTGAGACTAAGTATGTGTCCACAATTGGACACGAGTAGAGCGTATCATAGTATTTTGTGATACGGTGTGATACGAGGCTCATTTTGGGTATTTTGTATGAATGCTCTTCAATTCCTGTTGTAACTAGTAATATTAATTATTATTATATATAATTGAGATTCATATATGTTTATTATGGAGAAGTGTGAGTTTTGACTCTCATTTTGGTATGTATCATTGAGTATCAAGGCTTGTGCAAGGTGTTTGGCATATTGCTCATATTAGTGTGTGTAATATGGAGAGTGCACACAACGTGTTTGATATGGGGTTAGAGTTGATTTGTGTTTTGGTAATTGACTAGGAGTTATGCTAGTATTGGTGGGGAATGATATATTTGTGTGTGGTAGTGCCTGAAAAGTGCAGGCAGTGCACAATTGTGCACTGCACAGTTACTGTTATGTTGTTGTTGCTGTGAGCAGGAATGGAGGGATAGGTTAGCAAGGGTTGAATCTATACGAGTAGATGTATGTGGGTGTATCTGAATGTTCAGATACTTGTCTGTAGGTGCATTAACAAACAATGTTCAAGTGAAGAATGGATGGGAAACTCGGGCACATGCTTTGTACACTGTGCAATGGGGTAGTATGACTAACAACAATAATGATAAGGGAGTGGAGTGAACTCTTATAATGGTGTGTTGATGTATGAGATCTGCAGTATTTCACTGAAGTTACAGTTGAGAAAAAACCAGGATGTATCAGCAAGGTAAGAGGGAGGGGTTTGGTTCAGACTTGGGAGAGTGCAGTGCACTCGAAGCACTGCTGGAAGCATGTGCTTGTACAAATGTGTTAGATAGCAGTTTATACGGAGTTAAGTTTCAATGTGCTATAGTGAATACTTGTGCACTGCTCTAGAATGAGGCTCGAGTTGGTGAGCACTACAGGAAGGGGTTAGCAGTAGCTTTAATACTTGGGGACTAAGGGTGTGAGTTGTTCAACTAAGAGTGACAGTAGCAGCAACACAGGTAGGTCTGTTGGGGACCTAAAGCTAAGGAAACTGCAGTAGCAGTTGTTCCATCCTCGAGAGGGATTGATACCAGC
Organism: Iris macrosiphon; assembly: GCA_036927795.1. Taxonomy (NCBI): domain Eukaryota; kingdom Viridiplantae; phylum Streptophyta; class Magnoliopsida; order Asparagales; family Iridaceae; genus Iris; species Iris macrosiphon. The sequence goes on along the minus strand of JAYESA010000018.1, from coordinate 31,273,833 downwards.
AAGGGGAGTATCCTATGAGCACACATAGCAGTTGTAGTCATGTTGGGGTACCAAGGAGTTTAGTGATAGACTCGGTAATACCACAATGATTCATGTGGTGACAATTATATGAGTAGTTAGAATACCAACATCCAGTTAAGTTATAAATGGATATTAGATTATAAGATAACCAGTTAGCAAGGTATTGATAAGTAATGTAGACTAGTTTGTAAGGTATTGGTGTGGGGTAAGAGTTAAGTTATTAATAAGTATCATATATATATATATATATATATATATATATATATATATATATATATAGTATATTAAGGTACTATATATAGTACTATATATAAGTTATAGTATATATGGATACATAGAGTATTCTATTACCTATTATCTAGTATATAGATATGTTAGTGCTACTAGCTATTATTACTAGTATTGACTAGTTTTAGCTAGATAATGGCTAATATGGATGAGTTTACCTTGAAATCAACCTACAAGCTAGGTACGACCCTAGAATCAAGGTATCAGTCTAGTTTGACCTAGTTTGACTAGTATGACCTAGACATCATATCATAGTATATTTTAACTCATTTATCACCCAATGCACCATTTGACATGATATTTCTTATTTAGGTATGTGTGACATCAGCGCAGATATCGAGTCATTCTTGTTGCTCAGGACCACAGGCGAGTATATTCTCTGATAGTTTCTTTATTTGATAGTCTCTATGTTTCATGTATTTAGTATTGAGATATTTAATTCTCGATACGATAGTTTCACTGATTGGCATACATGAATCTTGGTCATGAGATATTATTGTCGTGATGACTCAGTGATTACCATATCGTGCTTCGTGATTACTCTGTGATTACCGTGATATCTTAGTGATTATATAGACCGTGATCATAGTGCATGATATTATAGACCGTGTAGTATGATATACGTGTTATAACGTATCGTGATTTGGATCTGTGTACTAGTCGGGGGTTGGGGAAGTATTAGTGGATATGTGATCATACATTATAGCACGTGATTTAGTGTAGTACGTGATAGTTTGTCATGCCCCAGTCCTAAAATACACGGGACTAGACCACGTGGCAATAGCCAGCCAATATGTAATCAAGGACTTGCCCATTTTAATGGAATCCTCAACTACGTATTTTTTTGTACCTAAAAAATAATATAGTCATAGACATACTAAATCTCATCCACTGAATATAATTAACTAGTCTGAATACGAAATAGTCATGTAATTAGATTATGTCAATACAGAATAAAATAAGTCTAGAGTTGGTGGAGACAAATCCAATACATAAATTTTTTGAAATAAAGTGCTGAAAGTAAGATAGATAGCAACGGGCTCAAGTAGAAGTCCTCAACCAGGATGGTATCAAACCAACATCAAATGTACTCGTCGGGGTACACCTCCTCTACCTCGTAGATAGCGTCAGGACCTGGTCCGTAAACCTGCTCGTACTCCGGCTAAACCTAGAAAGGAACCAGGTACTTAGAGGGACATAACAAGATACATAAAAATATGCCAGTAAAGATACTAAAATACTGCAATAAATAAGGCTGTACCAAGATAAGTATAAATGCAATGAGAACCATATTCGATGCATTAGCTTTAGGCTAAATGGGTTCAGCATAATTCCTTGGGGAAATAAAGGCCTAAATATAGCGTAGAATTGTGGACACTAGAGGCCTACTCTCTCTCACAAAATAATAAATCCTTTGTCGTCATACCCAGTACTCCAACGTAGACGGTGGGTTACAAAGGAAAGTATAAACATAGCCCATACGTCTAGTGAGTATTCTCCCCAACAAATGCTGATGTATCTGTCGTGCACCACGACATGTCCAGCTCCTACTCCTGAGTCAAGATCAAGTATCTAAATGCTGTCGTCACGTATCTCGATTGTACTAGTGTACGATTGGTATAAGAGTTTGCATCCATACATGAACCACTCCGTGTTATAAATATGTCAAGGTTATAGAGAGATTGGGGCACCTCTCAGATAAGGGGTTTGGCTTCTAAGTACTAAGTCGCGAGTAGTCGGTCCAACACCGACTTGCACCTAAGTTATTCTTGGACGCGCAATATCGTTCATTCAGCATAATAAAATAAAATAAATACAGTTACAATATTTAAAAATTGTAAACAAGAGTGACAAGGTATACTTGCCTTGGTACAGTAGCTGAAAAGAAGAGAAAATTGGTACAGAGTCCGAGTCCAGAAAGCTCAAAGAACCTACAGAATAATTTAAGCTTGTTAATTAATTATGTATGTTAAATAAATATATATAAGCTATATATATATATATATATATATATATATATATATATATATATATATATATATATATATATATATATATATATATATAAGATGAAATATTTATTCAAGTCTAAATGACTAAATATACGACACCAACTAATCCATCCCTCCCATACTTCTTCTCACGAGATACATAAGGAAACTATGGGCCACTTATGCTGCTTATCTATGTGAACCTAAATAATCACAGAGGAACCTACTCCATCTTGATTACTATTTATAAATGTCTAAATCATTGTTCACAATTTAAACAGTCATTCCATAATACTCTCAAGATATATCAACTGACTAATCTCTTGTACTATACTTTCATTTGCATGCATGTATCCATTCCTTAATGGTCACTCTATTGTCTTAGCTTTATCTACTGCATGTGCATAAACTACTAGTTATACTAACTCTCTCTATTTCCATCCACAACATATATATTCCTCAAGTATATATAGTATCATCAGTTGCTCTAACACGATTCACAAACCCAATACAGTGAAACAACCTATTCTTTAGCCTACCATCTTCAGTTCATTTCATAAGGGGGAACACACCTATATCAACTATGGTTCTCCTTATATACTACACTCCCAAGGGCACCCATGTTTCCGACAGCAAATAACCTCATCAATCCCATATTTCCACGATAATGCAGTTCATTCATTTCCACAGGTTTTCAATGTGTCCATGCACATAAAGGACACTATAGGAGATTTGCTATGGCATACACCCATAATTACATGCTTCCACTCTACCCTAAACTTTTACTATCATCACCTCTTCCAAAGTCATCAAGCAGCTCACATGTAATTGATCCCATCATCTATTGTCTTCTCTTTCTCCTTATTCCATTCATACGACATACTCAAAGAGCATCCACACACACGCACACACACATCACATATGAAATAATAACCTATGTATACTACAACAAGAAATGAACCATATAGGAATAAAAAATTTGAAGAACCAAAGAGCAATGAGTGGGAAAGGAAGCTAACAAAGATCATGGAAGGAGAGGTGACCGCCAGGTAAAGGTTACCCCACCTCGAAAAAAAGGAATGCGCCGTTGTATCACTGAACGGTGGAGAAAACTCACCGAGGCCGAGCTTGTCGTCGAATGGCCGAAGTAATGGCGATGATGCTAAGTAGGGCGTTAGAGGAGCCAGCGGCTAGGTTTAGGTTTAGGGTTGCGTGGGGAACATGCATATAAATAGGCGGGGTAGGCTTGGTCGAAGCTAAAAAAAAGGGGGTCGATGTTGTCGGTCTAGGATTGGCCTAGAGGTTTCTAGTATGTAAATAAATAGTACTATGCAGCCTGTATCCACATATAGAAATATGGCTAGCATAATGTAAACATTTTCTCCACACTTTCTCACAATGGCAAAATTGTGTTCTCTTAGCTCACGTTAACTATGGGTTCCAAGAAAAAATGAAACTAAGAGAGCAGGTAGTACGCACGTTAAGTTGAAGTTGGGCTTGAAGTGAGATAGTTAAGAGGTTTCTAAATAGGGAGATGGAGTTGTATATGATACAAAAAGCTTGGGTTAAATCTAAATTAAGAATTTCTATAACTTGGCTTAAGCTACCTATAACCATATCATATATAGCTTATAATATAGATACAAGAAAAATTATTAATTATTAATTTTTGATATAAAATAATACTAGTAATAATAAATAAAATAGGGTGGGATTTTACATCCTTCCCTACTTAGAAGAATTTTGTCCCCGAAATTAAGAAATTTGGCACGAGTATAGAAACGAGAATTAGAATGTTAGGGTAATTAAATTCGGTACATAAGTGCTTACCTAGATCCTCAAACAAGTAAGAGAAACACTATCAGATGGTGTACTCACTCTCCTAAGTAGACACGCCTGGGGAATGATGCTTCCAAGCAATCCGGACTAGCCGAATCGTCTGTCCTCTCAACACCTTCTCACTGCAGACGAGAATCTCAACTGGTTGCTCCTCATAAGACAGACTCGGCCCTACTGTAATCTCCGAATAATCCAGCACATGACTCGGGTCAACGATGTATCTCCTCAATTACGATACGTAAAACACATCATGCATGCCCTCTAGTGATGGAGGAAATGCAACATAATACACTACCTCGCCAACAAGCTCTAAGATATCAAATGGTCTAATGTACCTCGGACTCAGCTTGCCTCTGGCTCCGAATCTGATAGTGCCACGGGTAGGCGAGATCTTCAAGAATACATGATCGCCTTCCTTTAACTCTAAAGGTCGACGATATGCATCTGCCCAATGCTTCTGCCTGCTCTGAGCTGCTCGAAGTTGGCCTTGTATCTGCCTCACCTTCTTCACTGTACTGACCACTAACTCTGGTTCCAGTATCTGTCTCTCCCCGACATCACTCCCGCATACGGGCGAGCGACACTTCCTTCCATAATGTGCCTTGATGGGTGAAATCTGGATGCTAGCTTGGTAACTATTGTTGTATGAAAACTCTACCAAGTGTAGATAGTCCTCTCAAGATCTTCCAAAGTCAAGCATACAAGCTCTAAGCATATCCTCTAAGGTCTGAATAGTCCGCTCAGACTCACCATCTGTCTGAAGATGGTATGAAGTATTGAAATTCAAACGAGTTTCAGGCTTTCTTGCATACTCCAAAAATGTGATGTGAACCTTGAATCTCGATATGACACAATACTGTCAGGCACACCATAAAAATGTATAATCTGTCTCATATACAATTCGGCCAAAACCTTCATCGATTACCAACTCTAAAGGGCAAGATGTGTGTCGACTTGGTGAGTCAGTTCACAATGAGACAGACTCCGTCCTTCCCGCTAGGGATCCTCGAGAATCCAGTGACGAAGTGCATCGTGATATGTCCCCACTTCTACTCAGGAATGGGAAGTGGATGTAATAGTTCTGTAGTCCTCTAATGTTCGAACTTAATTTGCTAACAGACCAATATCTCGCCATAAACTGAGCGATCTCCCTTTTTATCCCGTGCTACCAGTAGTGCTTCCTAAGATCTTTGTACATCTTCGTACCACCAAAATAAATTGAATACACCGAACTGTGCATCTCTGTCATCAGATCCTGATGTGACTCCCCGTTCGAAATGCATAGGCGATCTCCGTACCTCAATGTTCTGTCCTCGTGAATCCATACTCCAGTCTGTACACCAGCCTCGGTCCTGTCTCTGAGTCTCTGAAATCTGGCATCTGTAGGCTTAGCTGCCTTGATCCTCTCAACCAATGATGACTGTACCTTAAGGCGAGCCAGCTGTCCATCCATGCCTGGCAATATGATCTCTATCCCGAACACCAGAAGGTCCTCTAATAAATGATGCTGCATCATCAAGAAGTATGCCATAGGCCTCCTGCTCAAGGTATCGCTACAATATTTTCCTTGCCAGGGTGATACTGTAGGTCGATATCAAAGTCCGTCATCATCTCTAGCCAACGTCTATGTCTCATATTCATCTCCTTTTGGGCGAAGACGTATTTTAGCTCTTGTGATCAATAAATATCTAGACTCGCTCTACATATAGGTAGTGCCTCTATAGCTTTCCTACAAATATTACTGTAGCTAGCTCTAGACCCGTGCAGTTAGACGCACATTCGACCCTGTTAGTTGACCAGTGTCACCCTAGTGTAGCCCTGAGTTCAGTGTAGTTATGATTGTTCGTGTGCTAGTGTAATGGCTGATGCAATATTATATTATATGATATGTCTATAGGACCATTGGATTGTTCTGCGAGACTTCAGAAGCAGGACATTGGTATTGCCCGCTCAGGAACCCAGGCGAGTACATTCTCTGATAATTTTTGTTATTTGATAATTTTTATAATTCAAGTATTTAGAAAAGTTACATCTGATTCTTGACACTGTGCTACACGGACTAGTATATAGATTGGATCTTTAGTCATGAGATGTTACATTGGTTATCGTATTGACATTGTACACGACATTTATATTAGACATTGTACATGATATATTGGACATTGATCGTGTATCATGACGTGTCATGGTTGGATCCACAGTACTAGTTCGGGGCGGGGAAATTGCTAGTGAGAGATGTGATCAAATCCCTATCGTACATGTATAGATATTGTTAGTGTTAATCATACACCTCACGTATGATTAGCCAGGCCATGTAGCTATAGTACAAGTTCCCAAGCCGATCACATTTTGAAACTACTATTTCAAACACTTAGAATAGTTACAGTTCTCCATTTTAGTTCATATACTACATCACCCGTATATGATATTGTAGCTCTTTTTCTTCATTTCATATATGCACTGACTGTACCATATTGCCTATATTGCCTGTTCTCTTTATTTTGCCATTGTATTTATTTATTGTCCTATCTCAGTATATAGTATCATCTATTTATTGTTTTATAGTCCTTATCAATTAACTAGAACTGTTATTTGGGTTGTACTTTGCTCCATCCTGACTGGAAATATTTTTCCAGACTGCGATTTAGAGGACCGGTGTCCGACATATTATGGACCACAGGGAGAGTAGCTGCAGCCTTGGACCGTGTAGCTCAGGTGTGATTCCGGGAGGACTAGCCGGATCACTTGTTATTCAGTTAGTTTCTTTAGCAGTTTATGGTACCCGATTTGTTTTCGGCATATTTGGATACTTGGATGTTATTGTTTGAGTTAGATTATTTTGTTGTTTAGACTTGTGTTGTATTTCGATATCTTATCGTGCTTTAGTTCTATGATTGGGTATTTTCATATTATATTGTGATATCTGTGTCTCCTTATGGAGTTGGATATTCGTATGAGATTGATTAGATAGTCTTGTGACCTAGACAACGTTATACCGCCGATGCTGCGGCGTAGGCTGGACGTAGCCAGGTACTCGTGCTCCAAATTATGGGTGTGGGTCGTGACACTTTGTCATGAATCCCTCATATTTATAAGAGAAGGAATGACAGTTTGCATGCCCTAGGCTATGCATGGCAAGACGAGCAAATCGTAACTAACGTATAATGGATCAGGACGACTATGACTGTTCAACCCTTAGTGATGCACCTGGGGAACCATACGATTACATGTCAAATCACAAAAGGGTATGCCTAGTCAGAGGCAAAATTCTTTCCCAAGGAGGCTGAGTGGTGTGGCAAAACAAGGCTACCAACCATCCGCTTCCACATTAGGAGCACATTTCTAGTCTTCTCCCTCTAAGACAAAAGCACTCCATACTTTCTCAAATTGCTCTACAAGGCTCTAACCCAATCTCTTGCCCAAATCGATGCCCTATAAGCATTCTTCTCCCTGCCAAGACATTTTACTGGCTACTTCCTTCTCCACACAAAGTCTTCTTCTCAAGTTGTACATGCTTCTATTGTTCAAAGTATTTTCAAAGATAACTTCAAAAAACTTTAAAGGAGAGTATTATAGAAGCATAAAAATTCTGCAACAAATGCTATCTCCAGCGAAAGATAACTCTAAAGCTTCCCTTAGTGGAAAAATCAAGTGAAATCCTCTCCAGCAAAAGAATGGCCTAAAACATCATCTGATGTGACATCTCATCACTTAACCATACCCTATAGAAGACAGATGACACATCCATCATTAACTGATAGCTGTCAAGGTGTCAGTCAAGTCAAAGCTAATCCCACATATGATGGGTTCTTTTTTCTGTCCACAAAAGAAGCTTATTTTCGTGGGTCTTCTACTTGCGGAAAGGGGCCACAACGACATCCTCTAGTCCAGCAGAATATTCAAAGCACAACCTCCGTTCCACAATCTCTGTCTCAACTAACTACGTGGGAGACTTGTCTCAGCTACTAATCCCATGATCACCACAACTCCGCCAGAAGCTCCACCTTAGTGCATAAGTGGACAACTACCTGCAACCGTCGGCCCACGCTCCTCCCTATGATTTCATTATGGGATGAAACAACTACAACCGCAAAGCCACATGACATCTTCTGAAGAACGCGTCATCTTTCATCGGCCATGATACTGACTGGTCATCGCTAGAATGTGGGACACGCCATCTCTATTACAGGACGTGATCTACTATGGGAGCTCCCTACTTAGCAGTTTTTTTTCCGCAAACAGCTCGACGTTATAGGAAAATCAAGTGCAACAGTCGGCATGTCATTCTTCTATAAATACATGGCTCTTGTCAAGTATCAAGGACGACTAACGCGACAACAAACATTATCCTCGACACTAAGTTCCTGCTCGCCCAACATTTTTTATCCTAATAGTTGTGTCTAATCATCAACAGAGCAAATGGATCGCTTTGATCCGACCTCGGTCATCCCATCTCCCTAGAATCTCAACTTGTCTTAAATTGTTGTATTACCTACCTGTGTAATTCAAATTTTGAATTTAAACCAAGTTCAGTAAAACATTTTAACTGAGAAGAAGTTTTATCCCCACTCTTCTGCGCAAAAACATGAACTCTTAAAATTTCTCAAATTTTGAATGATTGAAATTTCTAGTGTAGGATTAAGTTTTTCCCTGGATGACGGACCAATGATGGACAATACGTTGCTAATCCAAAAGTTCTCATGGAGTATTCATCACTAACACGTCGCTATGCTTGCCGCGAGTTACCCGAGCAATATAGCGACGAATACCGCAACGGATCATTAATATATTTATCCTGTATTAGAATTATCGATGATCCATCAAATTTCCATTGTTCATTAGCGTCCCACTAAATCCATCATCTATATATATGATGCTGATATGTAGTATTTTAGTGGTGGCAGTAGACCAAATTCATTAGTATATATATTCTACTGAATCTCTTACCATTTCTTACTTCCTATTTGTCTTGTAATTGTATTTCGATTGAACAAATGACATGTTGATATATAACGTCCTTAATCCTCACTAACATTCTAGATATAATGACATGCAAACAGTTAACATGGGATCACAGCAAACCAGGTTGATGCATATTTTAAGCGAATTATATAGAAAGCTATATCATTGCATAAATCTAATTCTTTGCCCAAAATGGGTATTCGAATTCTAAGACATATAATCCTCAACGATCACTAACACTCTACTGCAGGTACTTTAGATGTATAATCTTTCTTTCTCATCACAATTCTAGAATTTTGTGTTGGTTGAATTCCTAAATAATGCAAATAGGAAGAAGTAAAATTAAAACAAGAAATAATATAGGATTCGAGGCACGTCACACGCTGTCCTTAGAATAGAATTTCGTCCCACGAACAGTGCAGTGGGTTCCTGGCGATCTATCTCCGAGATACAACGAATCCTTCGATTCACTTCACCGTGCACCCGGTGGCGAATTCCACGAACGATCACAACTTTGCCCGAAGAATAGAGATTGGACGGAGGAGTTTTGGAGGAATTTTGGTTCTGGTGTTTTTCTCTTCTTTTTTTCATCTCTGTGAGATTGTTCTTTCGTCCGAACAGAGAGCGAGAGAGAAAAGAAAAAACCGATTCTATTTTTTTCAGATTTCAGGATCGTGTCCTGATATATCTCTCACGTAACCTTTCCCACTTTTACCGTAACGGGATTACGTGAGAACAGTTCCGCGGAAGACCAGCAACCCACCAGACCAAATCAACGGAAGTAAAAAATAAAATAAAATAAGTTAGAAAATTACCTTTGTACCCGTGTCCGTTCCGCGGCGCGCAAAGTGCTAAGTGCGCGAATAATAAACGCGTAAAAACGCGCATTAAATCGCGCACCCGCTCGCGGGTTGGATGAGATCAAGCCCATCCCCTATAAAGCCCACTTACCCACTAAGAGGGGTAAAGCAAAATATGGAAAGGAGAATGACTTCTCCTTTCCCATGTGGGACTAAAAGAAATGAGTGCTTTGTTGAATCATATAGTTTAGATAAATCTAACAATAAATCTAACAATCCCCCACATGATTCAACAAAAGAAGAAAGGAAGGTATAGCACGATAGGACATATAGGAAGGAAAACAAGATATGGGCAATCACACTGTGTATCAGGGGAAGGTGTCTTCCGGACTTGAACCTCCCCTTAGTGTTATACATCTCATCTATACAGACCCAAAGTGACTTAAGTCTCGAACTTAGGATCTTGCTTGTACAGACTCAACATACACACAAACACATTGTAGTCATTTGATCGTATCAACAGTTGTGCACTTTTCGGCCATGTGCTATCTCGTTTTCTTAAGAGCTCTAGAGAACAGCCCGAGTTCCCATAGAAAGCGGCCCCACTTTCACTCTTAAATAGGTGAATCTTTCTAGGTATTCTGCAATTTATATACCCTGCTTTACAAGCCACAGATTCATTGAGATTTTACAATCACCATTTTATTTATTGCAGATCAATACTATACATTAGAGGAATGGTTCTTTACAATTACTATCATATAGTGTTTCCAGTCACACATCAATTTTGTTGTTACCCATTGAACCTTTTCTTGGTGCTTCCAATCAAAGGTTGGGTTGCCTTTGAGGTGACTCAATCTATGGGCTTTAACCTCATTCCTCTTGCCGTCTCCAACACAAGTCTCCTTGAGAGCCCTTTAGTTAGAGGATCTGCTAGATTGTTCTTTGATCTGACGAAGTCAATTGCAATTACTCCACTGGATCGCAATTGCTTCATCCGATTGTACCTCAGACGTATATGTCTGGATTTTCCATTATAACTTGTCCTTTGAACCTTTGCTATTGCAGCTTGGCTGTCACAGTGTACAGGGATAGCATGAACTGGTTTGCTCCACAGAGGAATATCTGTTACCAGATTCCTAAGCCAGTCAGCTTCCTCACTGGTGAGGTCAAGAGCTATAAATTTTGCCTCCATAGTAGATCTAGAAATACAGGTCTGCCTGGTAGAATTCCACGCAACAGCAGCTCCACCCAATGTGAATACATATCCACTTGTGGCTTTGGTCTCATCTGTATCGGAGATCCAGTTCGCATCAGTATACCCTTCTAATACAGATGGGTATCCTCCATAGAATAATCCATGGGATATCGTGCCCTTTAGGTATCTCATTACCCGTTCCAAGGCAGTCCAATGTGAACTATTCGGATTGCTAGTATACCGACTAAGCTTTCCTACTGCGTAGGAAATATCAGGTCTGGTACGATTAGCAATATAGTTCAGGCATCCGATTTGCTGAGAATACTTCAACTGAGCCACACTGTCTCCTTTATTCTTCTTCAACTTGATACTTGCATCATATGGAGTACTTACAGGTTTAGAATCAAAATAGTTAAATCTTTTTAGAACCTTTTCTATATATTGAGATTGGGAGATACCAATTCTCTCAGAAGTGCGACTTAATTTAAGTCCTAAAATTACATCAGCAGGTCCTAAATCTTTTATATCAAAATTTTGAGACAGAAATAATTTGATATCATAAATAATATCCATGTCAGTACCAAAAATAAGAATGTCATCAACATACATGCATAATATTACACAAGAGCTACCAATAGTTTTGCTATATACACATTTATCAGAATCATTAATAGCAAAATCATATGATAGAATTACCTTGTCAAATTTATCATGTCATTGCTTTGGCGCTTGTTTCAGCCCATAGAGAGATTTAATTAGTTTGCATACCTTGTGTTCTTGACCTGGAACAACAAACCCTTCAGGTTGTTCCATATAGATCTCTTCCTGTAAATCTCCATTCAGAAATGCAGTTTTTACATTCATTTGATAAATAAACAGTTTATGAACAGATGCAATGGCTATTAACATTCTAATTGTAGCAATTCTTGTAACAGGAGAGTAAGTGTCAAAAAAGTCTACCTCTTCTCTTTGTTTGAACCCTTTAGCCACTAACCTGGCTTTGAATTTCTCAATAGACCCATCAGGTCTTAACTTCTTTCTGAAGATCCATTTGCAACCTATTGGTTTGCAACCTGCAGGAAGGTTAACCAAATCCCAAGTTCTATTTGATATAATAGAATCTATTTCACTATTTATGGCCTCTTTCCAAAATAAGGAATCGACTGAGGACATAGCCCCTTGATAAGATATAGGATCCTCTTCAACGAGGTAGGTAAAAAAACCTTCACCTAGGTTTGGTTCTCGTCTTGTTCTTTTACTTCTCCTGGGTTCTGTTGGGGTAATCTCCTCTGGTTGTGAACTAGAGGTTACTACAGGGACTTGTGTAGAAATAGAAGAACTAGATATTCTATTTTACAATGGAAAAACATTTTCAAAAAATGTAGCACCCCTAGATTCCATAACCGTGTTAGCATCAATACCATTTACCTCACTCTTAATTACAAGAAATCTATAAGCAGTACTATTTTTGGCATATCCCCAAAATACACAGTCTACGGTCTTTGGTCCCAATTTTCTTTTCTTGGTAGGAGGGACAGAAACTTTAGCAAGGCACCCCCATACTTTGAAATATTTCAAAGATGGCTTTCTACCTTTCCAAAGTTCATAAGGGGTCTTATCAGTCTTTTTGAAAGAAACTTTATTTAAGATATGACATGCAGAAAGAAGGGCTTCCCCCCACAAATAATCAGATAAACTAGAGCTATCTAACATAGCATTAATCATATCAAGAAATGTTCTATTTTTTCTTTCTGCTACCCCATTCTGTTGAGGAGCATAAGGAGCAGTTACCTCATGTATATTGCCATGCAATTCACAAAAGGAGTCAAACTCGGCAGAGGTGTATTCACCCCCACGATCAGACCTAAGAATTTTAAATTTCTTCTCAAGTTGGTTTTCAACTTCAGCTTTAAAAGATACAAACTTACTGAAAGCTTCATCTTTAGTTCTAAGCAAGTAAACATGGCAGTATTTTGAATAATCATCTATAAATGTAATAAAATACCGTTTACCACCACGAGTGAGAATACCGTTCAATTCACAGATATCGCTGTGAATAAGCTCCAATAGCTGAGAACTCCTTTCAACGGAATAAAAGAATTTTCTGGGCTGTTTGGCTTGTGTACAAATCTCACATTTTTCATTCCTGCTCATGTCAATCTTAGGAATCAATTGTAACTTAGACATTCTCTTTAAAGAGTTAAAATTGACATGTCCCAAACGACCATGCCAAACATCACAACTATCAGTATTATAAAAGAGAGTATTTGAATCAGAAGTAGAAGTAGATGCAATATTATTTAAACATGAATTTAATGTACTGCAAGGCATGTCCACAGAAAGTTTAAACAGACCCCCACATACATAGCCTTTCCCAATAAAGTTACCGTTCAGGGATATTACAACTCGATCAGACTCAAATACCAGTTTGTAACCATGTTTATTTAGCAAATAACCAGAAATTAAGTTCTTGTTTACGTCCGGTTCGTGCTGCACATTATGCAAAGGGAGAATCTTGCCCGAAGACAACTTGAGGTTCACTCTTCCCTTTCCATGCACTCTGGCAGCACTCGAGTTTCCCATAGCTACTGATTCGCCTTCCTCAACCTGTCGGTAGGAGAAAAAAGAATCAATATTATGGCATACATGGACATTTGCCCCTGTATCAACCCACCAGTTAGTAGGCTGATACGATGACTCAAAAACAGATCATACGGTTACAAATCTCTGATCATCGGTATCGATAGATTCGGTCCCGGCTATGATAACATGAGCCTGTGGAACAACAATAGAGTCTGCAGGAGTTCGACGATCAGGATTCTGAAATCCCTGACCCTTCTTCCTGTGGCGGCATTGCCTAGCAAAGTGACCAGGCTTACCACAGTTGTAACATTCCCGCTTAGGTCTGTTGTCTTTCCCAATCGCAGCTCTTGGCTTAAGAAACTGTTTCTTTGCAGGGTTTCTGTTCTGGGGGTTGTTCCTCTGTTGATAGGGTTGGCCCTTAGGCTTTTCCTTGGTTTCAACAATGTGTAACTTTGCCTCGAATTCAGTACTAAGAGGTTCCTTGTCTCTTGTTCTACCTTCTTCCTCAATGCGGAAGGACACAAACAGGTCATCTAAAGATATGGGTTCCTTATTGTGTTTTAGTTTTAAACCAAATTCCTTCCAAGAAGGGAAAAGTTTATTAATGAAGGCAGCAATTAGAAACTTATCAGCAAATGGCATGTCTTTCTGAGACATCTCGTGTATGATTGTTTGAAGGGTATTAGTCTGTTCAACAACAGACTTCTCATCTACCATTTTAAATTCTAAAAATCTGTCACAATGTAAATCTCAGACCCGCTCCTTCATTGGAGTATTTTTTATCGAGAGCTTCCAAAGCTCTCTGGACGTAGAGGTAGTGCAGTATATATCATAGAGGGGTGTCAGAAAAGACAACTGAGAATTTTACCATGACAGATAAAGTCTGTCTCGTTGTAGGACTCTAATTTCGTAGGTCCTGGCAGGTTCGTGTAAGTCAGGTTGGATTTCCGGTTCTTTGAGAACCTTAACCAGTTTCAAGCAGTCAGTCAGTAGGTCATCCTACGTTGCCATCTCTTAAATTCAGGCCATCAAACTTCTCCGGTTTGGAGGAGTTATGAATGTTCGTGGTCAGTTTTTCTACGGTGTTCATCATGTAGATAGGAATTTTTTCAACCAGAAAATAGAAAGTGGACAGAAGCTACGTAAATTCTATTCTAAGATTGTTGGTTGAATTCCTAAATAATGCAAATAGGAAGAAGTAAAATTAAAACAAGAAACAATATAGGATTCGAGGCACGTTACACGCTGTCCTTAGAATAGAATTTCGCCCCACGAACAGTGCAGTGGGTTCCTGGCGATCCTATCCCCGAGATACAACGAATCCTTCGATTCACTTCACCGTGTATCCGGTGGCGAATCCCACGAACGATCACAACTTTGCCCGAAGAATAGAGATTGGACGGAGGAGTTTTGGAGGAATTTTGGTTCTGGTGTTTTTCTCTTCTTTTTTTCGTCTCTGTGAGATTGTTCTTTCGTCCGAACAGAGAGCGAGAGAGAGAGAGAAAAGAAAAAACCGATTCTGTTTTTTTCAGATCTCAGGATCGTGTCCTGATATATCTCTCACGTAAACCTTTTCCACTTTTACCGTAACGGGATTACGTAGAGAACAGTTCCGCGGGAAGACCAGCAACCCACCAGACCAAATCAACGGAAGTAAAAAATAAAATAAAATAAGTTAGAAAATTACCTTTGTACCGTGTCCGTTCCGCGGCGCGCAAGCGTGCTAAGTGCGCGAATAATAAACGTGTAAAAACGCGCATTAAATCGCGCACCCGCTCGCGGGTTGGATGAGATCAAGCCCATCCCCTATAAAGCCCACTTACCCACTAAGAGGGTAAAGCAAAATATGGAAAGGAGAATGACTTCTCCTTTCCCATGTGGGTCTAAAAGAAATGAGTGCTTTGTTGAATCATATCGTTTAGATAAATCTAACAATAAATCTAACATTTTGATCTACAATAACAGAGATCCTCCGACATGACCGTCTTTCGTGTAATCAAAGCCTACTGACGATTATTATTTGAGAAATTTTGACTAACCTCCTACTTTATTTATTCATATTTAGGGTACATCCACATTGTTTTCATAATGTACAATACTCTCACTTTTTACGGATTTTGCATTCATGACGGTTAATTGCTTTGATCTAAAAAAATTGACGAAAATGTTCCTCCGTATTTTTTTTTCCCCTCTTCCCTCTCACCCCCCTCTCCCCCCCCCCCCCCCCCCCCCCCCCCCCCGCGGTCAGACCTCCGCTGCCGCTCGCCCCCGCTCCCCTCCTTCCAGCCGTCGCTCACCACCGGTCCCCCCCCCCTCCCCGCCACTACCCCCCTCCCCACCCCCGCAGGAGGAGAGGAGCGGGGGAAGACGGAAGTATTTTCGTCAAAAAAAATGAGTCAAACGAGGTGACCGTTAGGAAGAGACAATTTCCATCAAAAATAAAAAAATTTCTATATTATAAAAATAATGTAAAATACGTCCTGAATATAGATAAATAAAATAAAAAATAAGTCAAAATTTCTGTTTTATTTTTCCATCTTCGGAAACTTCCACAATCTCTCTATCCTCCATGAAGTGAACGACACGACATATACACAAATCCCTTAGGCATTTCTATAGGGCAATAAATTAAGTCCACCGTGGAACTAAATATGGGAACCAATATGTCAGCCACTTGCTAGTCCTCCTTATATGAACAAACATAAAATAAAACTGACCTTACCTTAACCCGCATCAAACCCTAATCGCCATGGCACACCAACATTGTCGGCCCAAAACTCAGTAAGTACAAAGAGCATAAGAATAATGCATCGTCGCATACAACGACGGGTCAATGAACTAGGTTCAAGTGGTCCTAATGCAAACCCACTTGTCTACCATTAGTGTCCCGAACAGTGAGCAGATAATGACACGACAACCGAAATTTATGGATCGATCCATAGCGGAAACGATAAAAAAAATAATTTTTTTTTTAAAAGAGAAGATAATTACTAAGTGCACGTTTAGAGGCTAAGGCAACAAGATTCCTTCACTACCCATCAAGAAAGCCATTGAAAGAGACATTTCAAAGTGCAGTTTATGCTGTCAAAATAGTCGAGAACAATCACATCCTTCTATTGCATGTTCTACAGGTTATTCGGATTTGGCGACCATGACATTTCAAACTTGCAGAGTACAACGCCAGCATGTCTCGTCTTGTTAGAAACATGCGGTCGGAAGTCATGATTATAGTACTCTACATGTACAGGCTCGATCGCTGACCATTTGAGTCTGTGTACCATTAGTGTGTATTTACCGTTAGGGTTCGTCTCATTATCAATATGGACAGCGCTACATGGACCGCACAACTAGTTTGCAGTCATGTGTCGTCCTCAAATTGGAGGGGGAGCAGTTGGCGAATTCTGCGCTGCACTCCGGAACCAAAAGAGAGGGAGCAAGTGGGAGTGCGGGCCAATTTGCGGTTATTTTTTGCAGACAACATATTATTTTGCGGACAACATATTATTTTTCTTCTCAACTTACATGTAACAGGGACTTGAGGATTGAAAAACGTACAACCAAAAATTGTGTTCCCGCTACTAAAACATGGTCAATTTAATTGATACACCGGCACGCGACATCCATCGACAAACCCGGACAATTGGCCTAGCAAATTGCCCACATTTTGGTACCCACCTGAAAATGACCTGATTAAAATGCGGAAATTAATATAGTTACTCATGGACAGCAATATCTCTATAGTTTATTTGTTCTATCCATTATAAGCCAAGGCAGTATGTTATATCTCACCGAATAATACTCTTAAGGTCCCTAATTAGGGAACCACAGTCCAGCATCTAATATATATATGCGTGTAATACACACTCTTTAATTTAATTCCCTCTTGTTAATGATTTTGTGGGTTCTAGCTGGCTTAAACAATATGCAGTCAAACAAATGCTAACAAGAGCTTGGCTTGCAGTAGAGTAGGGTTCAATTAAAGAAACAAAAGAGCATAAGTTGAAATCTTTCCCTTGATTATTGAAATTGCATCAAGACCTCAAAAGACTCCAAGATTCTTGGGGCTCGTATAAGGAGATTAGTTTGCATTTTGGTGGTATATTAAACTAAGTGATTTTCTTGAGCTATTCGTCAATGATTTGAATATCGTACGAAATCACGCGCGCAAGTTTACGATCGAGGCAGATTTACGATCCCAGTTTGCTGCAAATAGTTCGGACACTGCCTCCGCGTGTTGTATAGGAGGAGACATGAGATTTATGT
The DNA here is from genome assembly GCA_036927795.1 of Iris macrosiphon. Taxonomy (NCBI): domain Eukaryota; kingdom Viridiplantae; phylum Streptophyta; class Magnoliopsida; order Asparagales; family Iridaceae; genus Iris; species Iris macrosiphon. The sequence continues at coordinate 31,255,888 of JAYESA010000018.1, read as the reverse complement.
GAGCTCGATCGATGTGCTAATTCTTTGTAATAAACATTAACAAGTTTTAGGTTGACCGAGCTTTACAGCCGGATAAAATTGTCGGCAGGACCACAGTACGTACAAGTTTACGTTATAACAAACGTCGGTGCGCATTCAGGATGCTTAACAATAGGGAATTTATAAATCATGCATGTGAGCTCACAAGTGTTTGGACACGACTAAATAAGGGTTAAATACATTCACGTGTATAAATACTCCAGGTTTGTGCTAAGGGTTGACGGCAGTAACATAGCCGGAATTTGGATATAGTTGAGTTAAAATTAACTATTAAATTTTAAATCCAAAAAAATTATAAAAATGTGAAAAAATAGCATAAATTAATCACAAAATATTTTTGTGACAAGGATATATTATAATAGCTTCATTACATCATAGCTGACAACAATTATTTACAATAGCCTCCTAGGAGGCTTCATATTTTAAAAATATTACAAGATGTTCTCCTTTTCAACTTTTGTTAAAATTTGTTGATCAATGTATGTCACTAAAAAATTATTCATAAATTCATTTTTTATTCGTTTACGAAGTGTATTCTTGATAACCTTAATCGCTGAAAATGCTCAATATATGTAAAATAGTCATTTAAAATACCTAAACTAGTACACATATAACATGATGTTATCAACAATGAAATAAAATAAAAAAACATATCACTAAAACAAAATTAGCAAGATATATAAAATTAGGATAGAATTACAAATTATTTGAGTAATAAATTCAGGCCATTGCAATTAGGGACTAAATCAATTCGAGCAAAAGCAAATTAGGGAAAACACAAGTTTGTGCAGGACTCAATTAGGATTTAGGAATCAATTAGGATAAATTAAGCCATGATTCATTTAGGAATCAATTAGAGCAAATTAGGACATGAACAAAATTGAATTAAAGGTTTTACGTACTAAATTCAATTATTGAGAGAGAGAGAGAGAGAGAGAGAGAGAGAGAGGCGTGACAGATGTCTCCGTGGACAAAGACTCGACAGTCATTATGTTTCAGCGGTCAGCGATCGATAAAACGTTCATGGATATGAAACAGGTCGATGAGGGACTGAACTCAGAGAGAGAGAGAGAGAGAGAGAGAGAGAGAGAGAGAGGAGGAGGAGGAGGAGTATAGAGAGACGTAGGGGTCTAAATTATTTTTATTTTAGCTTCGTTTTATTATAATCTATTGTGTCAAACATATCTTTATCCATATATAATTTTTTTATTTTTATTATTATTATATATATATATATATATATATATATATATATATATATATATATATATATATATATATCGCAAAAATTTTCCTTATAACACATTTGTTGCGAGCACTCGCTCTGGTGGGACGGGAGCTTACACTCTTACTATGAGGCCTTTACGTACCAATGGCTCCATCTTCTCTTGTATCATTTGTAGTTATTCCTTGTTGATTGTGGTTAGTTGACCGTCAGTATGTACCGTTTCCCATTTCGAATGGTTATATTATGAAACAACGCCATCTTAAACTTTAGTTACACTCTCCTGGAGGGACCAACTTTCGGATCCAGATAGCTCAGCAGCCATTGAAGGAAGCACCTGAGGTGGAAAGACAACCTCTCTAGTGACCACCGCAACTTCCTTCTGAACCCCAACGTAGTGAGTGCGCATAGTTTAGTCCTTGCATGATCAGGACCCTCCACTACATCAATTATCATGCCAGTAACTTCCAATCATGGCATCTGGTTAACCATCCTTGATGATGCCGACGGAGAGTGCTATGTGGAAGTGGTTGTTTGATATCTATACATATTAGGCGATGTATACGTACACACATACATACATCTAGAGGGATGAATGGAGCTTTTTCACCATTAGGCAAAGTTTTTGTACTCATGTCCAAGTTGAATAGAGAAGTTGATCTATCCCGAAGCACTTGTTGGAGTGGGTGGGGTTCCCAACCTATGTGAAAAATATTTCGGAGTTAGATTGAGTATTCCTACATATAATAGGAATACCTCAATATATTTGGATTGGGTATTCCTACATATAATAGGAATATGTCAATGAATTTAGATTTGGATTGAGTATTCCTACATATAATAGGAATATGTCAATGAATTTGAATTTGGATTGGGTATTCCTATATAAAATAAGAATACTAGTTGTGGGTTTGAGGCTATATATATTAGGTGTCTGCTAGTCCCAAAATATATCTCATATCTCAAAAATATTGTAAAATGAGGCAAGTGTGATTTTACAACATTGGAAGGGGAGAGGAAGAGATTGAAGGCTATTTCGAAGAGATGGTCGATTTCGGATAATTCTTTCTCGTCATCTCCGTTCTTCATTTGTCAGTGATCTATTTTCTATTCCAAAGAGTTGTGGTGATCCGTTTGGATCGGTGAGAAGTTTGTAAGGAGTCGGTGTATTTCTTATTCCATTAGTGGCGGCTTTTCAGGGTTGGACTCCGATCATCCCGTAGTTTTTTCTATTTGGATTTTCTACTTAAAAATCTCTGTATCAGCGATTTGTGTTTGGCATTTTTGGTTTGTGCATTTTGCTCCGTTCTCTCGCAGGTACTCTCTAGTTTAGGGAATGGTTTTCGCACTTTCGTTCCCAACAAAAGTGGTATCAGAGCAAGGTTCTTGAGTTCAGATGACAGTCAAATCAGGGAGTAGAGATGGATGCGAAGCCGGTTCGCATGGTAAACCTGAACGGTACCAACTATCATTATTGGCGGAGCAAGATGAATGATTTGTTGTTCGTCAAGAAGCTGTATCTTCTAGTATTTGCGTCCGAGAAGCCTAGTGACAAATTCGAAGAGGACTGTAAGTTCGAGTATATAGAGGTGTGTGGATATATTACAATCACGTTGCCAATATTGAGCACGCGAAGACGCTATGGGATAAGCTGAAATCTTTGTATGCGAAGAAGACCGGGTCTGCAGTACAAAGATGGTGTGTCTATTGCGGATCACTTGAGTGAGTTCCAGGACATGGTTGACCAGTTATCCTCAATGGGAGTCAAGTTTGACAACAAGGTTCAGGGAGAATGGTTCCTGTGTACATTGCCATACTCGTGGGAGACCATACGAGTGTCTATGATCGCTTCTGCTCAGGAATGCATGGTCAGTCTGGAGTTTTCCAAGAGCGGGGTACTAAATAAAGAGATGCAGAGATGTTCTCATGGCACTTCATCCACATCTGACTCAGAGACACTAGTTTCAGAGTGCCTCAGAAGGGGTAAAAACAGGGATACAGGCTGTGGCAGAGACAAAAGTAGGGAAAGGTCCAAGAGTCGGTAAGAAGACTCAGAATATTACTATTATAGCAAGAAGGGCCACATCAAATGAAACTGTTTTGCTTGGAAGAGAGAGAAGAAGGGCGACAAGGGGAAGCAAGAAGAGAATACTACAGCGACAACCTCGGTACATGGAGGCGATGTGATCATTGTAGGTGATGGGGTTGTCATGAACCTCGCCTGCGATAACAGCTCTTGGCTAGTGGACTCGGGTGCTTCAGTGCACGTATCTCACAACAGGATACTATTTGGTACTTACACAATAAGCGACTGTGGAGTGTTGAAGATGTGCAATGGAGATGTGTCAAAATTTGTTTCTTTTGGAGATGTGCATTTGAGGACAAAGACGAGTACAATTCATGTTCTCAAAGATATCCGTCATGTCCCTGATATCTGTTTCAACCTGGTATCGGTTAGAAGGTTGGATGAAGAGAGTTTCTTTAGCCTCTTCGAGAACGGTCATTAGAAGCTTTCCAGAGGTTCGATGGTGATTGCCAGAGTAAGCAAGAAGTCTGAACTGTATTATATGGAAGGGAGCGCATATGGAACATATGAGGTGAACGCAGTTACTGATGCATCTACTTAGTTATAGCACAGACGGCTCAGCTATATCAGTAAGTCGAGGATGACCTACATAGTGAACAGGAAGGTGATTCCAGAGCTAAAGTCTACAAAATTGGAGATATGTATGCATTGTTTGGCGGAGAAGCAAAATATGGTGTCTTTCCAAAGTCATCCAAGTTCAAGGAAGCCAGCGTTGCTCGAGTTGATTCACTCGGATGTCTACAGTCCTATTAAGGTAAAGTCAATTAGTGGTGCTTCTTATTTTGTGACTTTTATTGATGATTATTCTAGGAAGGTTTGGGTCTATGCCTTAAAGACCAAGGATCAGGTGTTGCCCACTTTCAAAGAGTTTCAGGTCTCAGTTGAGAGAGAGACGGGCAAGAATCTACTATGTGTTATGTCCGACAATGGCGGCGAGTACATTGATCCCTTTGATGCTTATTGCAGAGGGCAAGGGATACGACACCAGAAGACTCCGTTGAAGATACCTCAGCTCAAATGGTGTAGCGGAGCTAATGAACAAGACGTTGATAGAGAGGGTACGGTATTTATTGTAAGAAGCAAACTTGTCAGGTAGCTATTGGATTAAGGCACTTTACACAACTTCTTATGTTATTAATTTATCTCCTAGTGCTCCTTTGCAGTGTGATGTGCCTGATAAAGTATGGTACGACAAAGGGCTATCATAAAATCACTTGCGAGTGTTTGGTTGCAAGGCCTTCGTACATGTACCGAAGCATGAGAGATCAAAATTGAGCCGAAGACGAGATGGTGCATCTTTGTTGGCTACGGTGTGGATGAGTTTGGCTATAGACTCTACGATCCAGTGGACAGAAAGCTCACAGAAGCAGGGACGTGGTATTCGTCGAGGATCAGACCATAACCAACACCCTAGATTTTGTGATGCCTTCTGAGGCTGAGGAATTGCCTGAGTTAGAGTCATTTTGCTTCAAGCAATTTTCAGATCTAGGACATCGCAGAGGACCAGTTATGGGAGAGCCAGTACATAGAGTTGCTCCCAACCTTGATCATCAACCTGTTAATAGTGGTCAGGTGACCCTCAGGAGGATGAGCATGCCGAGGAGGTAGGTCCTGAAGGGGAGGAGATTATTGATATACAGCCAGCACCAGTGCTTCTGTTGAGGAGGAGCAATAGAAAGCATCGACCAGGTATGAGAAACTCACCGGGTGAGTATGTGCTACTGATTGACGGGGGAGAGCCCAAATTTTTTGTAGTCTATGGAAGACGAATACAGGCAGGAGTGGATGGAGGCTATACAGGAGGAGATGAGTTCCCTATATGCCAATTCTACTTATGAGTTGGTGTGGTTGACAAAGGGCAAGAAGAATTTAAAAAATCGATCGGTATTCAGAGTAAAGCAGATAGATGATGCTACTCACCCTCGATACAAAGTGAGGCTGGTAGTTAAAGGCTACGGTCAGCAGAATGGCATAGATTATGATAATATCTTTTTGTCAGTCCTCAAGCAGTTGTCTATTCGGGTGGTGCTAGCATTGGCAACTAGTTTCGACTTGGAGGTCGAGCAGATGGACGTGAAGATGATATTCCTCCACGGTGATCTTGAGGAGGAGTTGTACATGGAGCAGCCACAGAGATTTTGTGAGAAGGGCAAGTCACACTTGGTCTTCCGATTGAGGAAGAGCTTGTATGGTCTAAAGCAGGCTTCGAGGCAGTGGTACAGAAAGTTTGAGTCATTTTTTTGGGAGCATGGTTATGCACGAACGACGTCGGACTACTGTGTATTTGTGAGGTACTTTGCTGAGGATAATTTTATCATTTTACTTCTCTATATTGATGATATGCTACTAGTGGGTCGGAATGCCACTAGAATAGCGGAGTTGAAGAGCCAACTGGGCGCGGCCTTCTCTATGAAGGATTTGGACGCAGCAAAAAATATTCTTGGGATAGAGATCAGCCGAGATAGAGAGTCCAAGCTGCTACACTTGTCCCAAAAGTAGTACAATTATCGGATACTTTAGCATTTCGGGATAGATGGGTCAAAAAGTGAGTAACCGCCTTGCGGCTCACTTTAAATTCATTGAGGAGCAGTGTCCATCTATCGAGGACAAGAAGGAAGATATTGAGCGGGTTCGATATAAATCAGCTGTGGGTAGTCTCATGTATGCTATGGTGTGTAAGAGGCCAGACATCGCTCTCGCACTTGGCACAGTTTGCAGTTATACTTCCAATCCTGGAAGTGTACATTGGAGTGCAGTCAAGTGAATTCTACGATACCTTCAGGACACTTCTGATTGAAGACTTTCTTTTGGTGGTGACGAGCCAAAGCTGGTTGGATATACCGATGTTGATATGGCTAGAGATGTAGGCACGAGGTGATCGACTTTGGGCTATGTGATAATGTTTGCTGGTGGAGCGGTATCGTGACAGTCGCAGTTGTAGAAGTGTGTTGCCTTATCGACGACAGAGGCAAAGTATATTACGACGAAGGAGGCCTTCAAGGAGTTATTGTGGATGAATAAGCGGATATAGGAAATGGGGCTAAAGCAAGAGCACTACCCTTTGCTTTATGATAGCCAGTGTGCAATTCACCTTATGAAGAACCAGACATTTCATAGCCGGTCCAAGCATATTGATACCCAATTTTATTGGATACAGAATGTGGTTGAAAAGAAGAAAGCGACACTTGAAAAGGTTAATACAGATGACAACATAGCAGATATGTTGACAAAAATTCTTCCAAGGGGAAAGTTTGAGTACTTAGGCGGATCATCGGGATGACGACCCCCTCCACATAGTTTTGAAGAGGGAGATTTGTTGGAGTGGGTGGAGTTCCCAACCTATGTGAAAAATATTTCGGAGTTGGATTGAGTATTCCTACATATAATACGAATACCTCAATATATTTGGATTGGATATTCCTATATATAATAGGAATATGTCAATAGATTTAGATTTGGATTGGATATTCCTACATATAATAGGAATATGTCAATGGATTTGGATTTGGATTTGGATTGGGTATTCCTGTATATAATAGGAATAGAAGTTGTATGTTTGAGACTATATATATTAGGGGTCTGCTAGTCCTAAAATATATCTCATTTCTCAAAAATATTATAAAATAAGGCAAGTATGCTTTTACAACATTGGAAGGAGAGATGAATAGATTGAAGGCTATTTCGAAGAGGAGATCGGTTTCGGGTAATTCTTTTCTCGTCATCTTCGTTCTTCGTTTGTTTGTAATTAATTTTCTATTCCAAAAAGTTGTGGTGATCCGTTAGGATCGATGAGAAGTTTATAAGGAGTCAGTGTATTTCTTATTTCATTAGTGGAGGCTTTTCATGGTTGGACTCCGATTGTCCCATGGTTTTTTCCTATTTAGGCTTTCCACGTAAAAATCTTTGTGTCTTCGATTTGTCTTTGGCGTTTTTGGTTTATGTGTTTTGTTCGGTTCTCTCACAGGTGCTTTCTAGTTTGGGGAATGGTTTTCGCGCTTTCATTCCCAACAAAAGCACTTAAGTAAGTTTTTCTCGCACTCCCTCACTATAGGATATGACAGAAAGACTCTATGTGTCCAATGTAAAAGCAGTGGAACATTTACGTGGAACTTTCTCATAGATGATAGGAACTATCAAATTCTTCCTACTATGAAGAAAGACTCGGATCATTATGGGAAGAGTCCAAACCACAATAATTTCTACTAGAACTCGAGCATAAACCAAAGTTTATACAGAGTTGGATCCATCCATAGAACCAGAGGCAGCTTAGGAAGATGAATCCAAACTTGTACCGATGCGTTCCAAGTTATGCTACTTTGGATTGGCAAAGATCAACCCATCCCCATAAAGTTGTCGCCCTCAACATTTAAGGCGCTTGTTGTACAGTCGATGTTCTAGCAGTGGCTGCTAGCTGCACCCGTGTCTCACCCTTCTTAGCTTCTCGTCCTTGATGTAGTATAGTGGCAGGTTGTAACATGCTCTCCTTCCCAACGCCCTTCAGATGCCATGCCAATTCACGAGATTTTCTTCTTTACTTGTCTAGTTTGAACTTGAACCTTGTATGGGTGTGAGTCTTCCCCCTCACCTAACTTTTTCAGTGATGATCGATTATAACTCGATGCCAAGGAAAGATTGATCTATCTATGATGAATTTTCTTTAGGTCCCTATCATGTAGATACTGAATAAATTTTCAAAGAGACATTTTGAGGTGACGCACAATATTTTTAATTGGTATAACCATATAGGCGAGCATTGCTCAATAAACAATACAATCTAGCCAAATCAAGCAATCAGTTATCATTGCTCAAATATCACAATTTCCCTTATAGCTTATATTCAATCAACCTACTCAATATAAGAACCCAAAATAATGCCTGTGATCGAAGTAGGGCATGCATTATATAATATACCTGTTACAAAAAGTTTTATCCTAAAAATATAAAAGAATACATTTTTTTTACTTCATCACTAAATTATAAAGAAACTTCTCAGTCAATTCTGATACAACATCCTATTGTAACTCTTCGACAAATTAACTAAAACTAATTCCAATCTATATTCTCTTTTCTTGTTCAATACTTGCACAGGTTCTTTAGCACACAATAATTCTTCCTACAGCTCCATTTGATCCAACTCACCTCTTTACATAGATCGTGCACATAATTTTGGGGAAACAAAAAATATCATATATTTTAGCCAATGGCAATGATAGTGCGATCAAATAGGCTATACGCAACTCTCTCTCCAAAATAATCTAATAGAACAAACGCTTTCAAGATAAATTGTTTCCATTACAAAAATAAGTCTTGCTAACTTTGATTGTGAATAAAACAAAGAGAAAAGTATAAAGAATTCTTAGGCATAAACTCTTACACTTGAATTGATTCTGGAAAAGTGCGACGATGAAGATCGAGTACTGCAACAGACTCCTTTACTTTGTTGACGATCGATCGACGAAGGGGGTTGCAAAGTCTCTGGCTCATTGGCACAAAAGACTGCAATTGGGCACTTGGATTTGCTCTCTCCGCTTCCTTGTGTGTATTTAAATGTATGGGCTATGCTATTTATAGCCATTTAAACAGATTGTCTGGGCGTGCTCATGCACGAATTTTGGGCTGTCGCATAACATTCTAAACAGAATATAGTCGTAACCTGTGTGCACATGCCGCAGTTCGACTACCACGTGCATTTATTAGGATTGGCTGCTATTGAGATCTTGGGTTGTGAAAATCCATCATGGACATGACCTAGTCAGCGTGACACATGGCATGCATCGTCTGCTTAAAAATCTTGGTTGGTTATAAAGAAATATTCTGCTGCATGGAGGTTTATGGGAACACTGGCACATGATGATGCCACCACATAGAAATTTATGGGAATACTGTCGCATAATAATACCGTTATATGTTGCCTCATGCCAATGCTGTCGCATAGGGGTTTATGGAAACATTGTCACATAATAATACAGACGCATGCTGCCGCATGCCAATGCTACCGCATGCCAATGCCGATGCATGCCAATGCCACTGCAAGGGGGTTTAGGGGAACACTGCCGCTTAATAATGACACTACATGGGGACGTTGCCGTATCGAGATACTATCGTATGGGGTCTTCATTGTGCTTACATAAGCACTAATGTTTTGTCATGTAGCCGTTGTATGCACATACTACAAAGCGTCATGTTGGTAGTGGTCAGAGAAATTATGGCTGTTGGTGCAACTGCTTGTGGCTCTACTTTTGTGGACCACCATTGAGCATTAAATGTTCTTGTCTGTGGGAGTGTGTATGAGGTGTCAGCCGCATACCCTTAGGATTCCCTCGCTGCCACATGACTTCTTGCTGCATTAGGGATTTTGCTGCCTCTGTCGCATCATGGTTTTTAGCGCGCATGATTAATAATTTTTTCCATGCTTCTACAAGACCACCTTCAAAGTTTTCAAATTTAAAGATGTTTGAAATGCTTTAAAAAAGTAGCATGGTCGATAGAGCTTTCTATGACATGGATTATCTGTCGCATGGCCTGTCTGTCGCATGACCTTACTGCCGCATAGAGTTGATGCCGCAAGGGCGAGGTTGCCAGGCTGTCAAATCTTTATTAATGAGACCTGTCTCGATCTCCGAAGGGATCATTAAAAATTCAAAATCTCGTGTATTATGGTATTTGAGGTGCTCTTGCAACCGTTGTCAGTTTTGATTTTGAGATGCAGGTTCATCCCTCGGCTTTAATGTTAACTTCTCAGGAATCCAAATGTTGGAGTGGTTGACTGTGCTTATCTTGATCCCCTTCCTGAGCCTATAAATAGGGGGTCGGAGAGGGTAAGAAAATTGTATATTGTATTTTCTTTTCCCATGCCTCCCTCCATCCCTATGTTGAGGTTTGACAGGGCCCTCCCTATCGAGCATTTTGTTGATCCTCTGTCACTGATGATTTATCACTTCATGAGGCCCAACTCGATCGGAGGTTGAGAGGAGGCTTCTTTTATCTTCCCGATCCCGGTGCTAGAAAGATGACGAACTCCTATTTATGCGGTCGAACACAGAGACACAAATATATAATATATTGCTTGGATGTGAAATCGTCAAGAACATAGGCAGATGAAAACCTCACTACCGGTCACGGATGGTCATTACTAGAAGGCCTCTAAATAAAGATGCATTGATGGCTCAACTTTTTACTATGCACATGGATACAAATGTCTTAGGATGCCTATCATGAACATGAGCCAAAAAGCTATGCACAACCATTCACGGCTGTCTTCTTGAGGTGCAACATCATGCGTTGCGGTCAACATGCACATGGGTGCAGGATTTATATCCGTGCACATGGCCTCTCATCCGCATAGGCGACTTACCTCTTTGCATTTTTTCCTTTGCATGTAGTGCGAGCGTTATGATTTTGTGTGTTTTGTCCTGAAGGGATTGCCTTGGGTTACTTTTACGGCTATGGAAGGATATCATAAGTCCTGTCGTTCATGATGAACAATCATATAACCTGGGAGACTATCTGTCATCTTCCAAACTTGCTCTCTGTAATTATTCCCCGAACATGTCGTCGTATTGATTACAGGGTTAGGATCAGAATCATAACCGAAACTTCTACTGGCGGCGCATCTACATGGCAAAAGTAGGTCTGCACAAATTTATGCACTCCCAGTTCTGTGTTGCAATCCCCCTTGATAGCCATCAGTATGGATTATTTTCTATGTATTGAGGTTTGCACTGGGAGCCTGGTGGAGGGGTGACATAGAATGCATTGAGTTGACCGCTTCACTCGCGTCGGTAGCAGAAATAGCACGGAGGGGCACCTTGATGGAGAAAGTGTTGAATATAGAAATTTCCATCATATGTACATGATCTTGAATATCAATGACAACCTTTAAATGTAATAGGTTTCCTTCATATGTACTCATGATCTTGAATATCAATGAAAATTCTTTTCTTTTTCATACTCTTTTTCTCAGTATTGTGTATGTGAGCTAGGATATTATACTAGAGGTAATGTAGATATAGTATAATACCGTAGTTGTTAAGGATATCCCACTAGAAGAATTTTACTAGACATATTATCTATTGCATACTTAAATAATTAAGTACAGATATTAAGTTTGAAGTGAACCCCTATCAAAGGTGTTATGGACGTGATAGGTTAGTGTAACTCCGCGGGAGAATTTTTGTTGACTTATCATCCCTGGTGCACTTAGGGCTAAGTACAGATGATAAGTTAAAATGACAGGCACCGTCAGAGGTATGATGGACGTGATGGTGGGAAATCTATGACAATGAATATTTGCTCAGAGGTAGTATGGACGTGGCAAATTTTATTAACTTAGAATTATGTTATATGTACTTTACCCAGAGTTAATGTGGACATGGTAAGATAAAATTTTGTGGGCATGGACAAAACAGGGCATAGGAAATATGAGATAACTATTTTCTTGTGCTGCCCTTTTTACTTTACAGGAGAGAATAACAAGACCCTAGTTCATAAGTAATATGGACATGAACTACTGATTTTGGGGTGGTCTCAACGAGTGCATTTTGTTGGACTGGGCCTGCTCCCTTGGGGATCTTTAGGGGATCCTTTATCTATTGTGCATTCAGGACTCCTAAATACATATAATAGATTTATAATGCATCATGGATGTCATGACCTGCACCAGGTATAAGGGCACGAGAACGTGGGTACGTCCAGCCTACACCGCAGCATCGGTGGTAGAACGTTGTTTGGGTAAACTATATTATCTGACAATAGTGATCATCAAGATATATAACGCCACCAATAAAATATGAATACTCAATCATGGAACTATAAGATGAAGCAATGCAGGAATATGATATAAAGAACTGAAGAGTCAAAATAGAACTCACAAGACAGAAGATAATATCCAATGAGTTTCAATGTAAAAGAGTACTAACTGTCAATAGCTGGAGACAAATCCAGTACAAAATAAACCTATCTACTGAGCTACAGGTAAAGTAACATCTATCTCAACCGGGATAAGTCCCTCCTGAGCTACAGTCTCTAGGTCTAAGCCAACTACGTCATGAGGCCCATAGTGAATGGGATACCACTCATCATTGTCATCTGGAAAAATATATCCAATCAGGATTGGAGCAAAGTACACCTCTCAGAGCAGTTCCATTAAATAATAAAAATTATGTAGCAGTAAATATAGAGCATATACAAGATGAATAAGTATGACAAAAATATAAAGGAATAAGGAAATACAGGAAATACATACAAAAGATATGAACATCATATATAGAATCAAGAAATATATCTAAGTGAGTGAGTACTAGTGACAACATGTGATCGGCTTAAGAATTTGCTCAGGAATCATGGCCTGATTAATCATACGTATGGTGTATGATTAACACTATATAAAAAAAATAAGAACTGCGGGGTATGATCACATATATACACTAAATACTCTCCGTCCCTTCTCCCCCAACTGGTATAGTGGATCCAACCATGACACACTATGACACATGATTCCATGAGAAGGGAGCTAATCTTTTCAGGAATCAGTGTTCGTACATGTACAAGTACAACGGGGTTGGCACAAAAAATACGCTAGGAACTACCAGGAATAACATCTCATGACGGGATCCAGGAATACCAATCCGTGAAACCAAGTGTCAGGAAATCAAGGATATCCATACTAAATACAAGAAACATAGAAGATGTCATAAACGAAAAACTGTCAGAGAATATACTCACCTGGAACCCAATGAACAACATCAGAGATGTTCTAAACGGTGCATCGGAGACCTAAATATGGAATATCATATCAATACAAGGTTTTGGAATGAATACAAGTTAAACTAGTCCATTTCTAGATCATTAGGCCAAGTCTAAGTCAAAATAGTCAAATTTGGTCAAACTGACTATTTCTAGGTTGTATGAGTCCATCTCTACGATGTCGGGTCCATACGCTATGTATCTAGGATATACTAGTGATATAAGGATACTAGAGTATCAACACTATTCCGTATCATAAGATACGTAAAATAGGATATAAGAAAATACTATATAATATACAAGTATATTATATATTAGTATCTCCTAGCTAAAATAACACTAAATGGATACCTTGGCTTTGAACCAACACGATATCACACTAGCTACACCCTCTTTTGCCACCAAATACCCAAAAACTTGAGTTAGCTCAAAACCTTGACATTACCTTTTGTATCACAAGGTAATACTAAACTAACTTAACTAATACAACTTACAACTGATACTCAAACTAATATACATTAACTTATCTTATACTATCATTCATATCAAACTAATAATACTTGCTAAATAACTAACATTGAAACATCTAACAATTAACTAACATAACAGTTATTAACATACTTATAACATTTAACTTAACCACCAACTGTCATCTAAGAATTAACACAAACTAATATAATTAACGAACAGATCTAACCATCTAACCTACTGACAGTTGCTAATAGTCACTAACTAACAAACCTGACCTGCTCCTCCATCTTAGACCAACACAGCAATTTCTGTGCACCTACAGGATGTGCACACTTGTGTTCTTCTAACAACTACTGTTGCGTACTCAAATGTGTAGTGTATTGCACATGAGCTCGACCCTTACTGCCTACTGCTCTACCGCTCTACTGCTCTACTGTTCTACTGCTCAGTCCCTTAACACCATGCTAAAAATAGCATAGCACTCTAGCATCTTAGACCCAGGAGACCCTCTCATCACCTCAACTCAGCAACTGTAACTACCCATACCAACATCCACGTTGCTCTATACACGAACTTAGGTAATCGCACTCAGTGGTGCTTATTTCTAAGTACAAAATACCCCAACATCTACACTCTAACTCAATCATCAATGGCTTGCCTCTCCCCAAATAGTTATGATGCTGCTACTGCAATCCTAGGTTCGAACATAGTAGTACCCAGTCATTCCCCTCACTTTACAGCAATACCACCAAATACACACACAAAGACTATACTCACAATCCTCACAACACAGTGCACAGTCCTCATACATACCCATAGTCCTCACTTTAAACACAGTAAAGCCAACTCAGTATCCTCCCTCACATATACTCGCACACCAAAGATAAATATATACATAAAATATCCTAATGATACATGAATTAAGCTATAATATGTTTATAATTATAAAATATACCTATAAATCTAATAATTGAGCATAATAGAACACAATATATATGTCATGGCAAATTAACAAACACAAGGAGTGCATCACCCACATATCACACTAGTTCTATAATACACCTGTGATACAACCTTGATACTCTATCCAAACATCACCCAAAGTACCACGATAGTTATGAACAAGTCTAATATCATAATTAAAGATAATATAAAGTGTTAGCTACCTATCTATGTGCTCATGGCAAAATATGACATGTGTAGACCCCCGTGTCTAAGGAAAAACCCCAAAATCAACCAATATCACTAAATTGCCATGATACGGTCTACTCGTATCCAATTATAGATACGACACTAGTCTCACACAACCAAACACATGTCAATTTATCCACTAGACTTATTGATAAATATATGGTGCACCAATCTCAGATGTCCTCCAAATTGGGCATAAAATACACAATAATATTCACAATAGAGGTCCCTAGTAGTCAATATTTCTTCCTATAGGTAGCCCTAGTCAATAGGTGGGTTCATAATAATTTAATTATAGAATTAAAGTCTAATTAGAAGGAAAATTCTGAATTGTACCTATTGGGAGATGAATTTCTAATACAAGTCTTCAATTGGATACAAAGAGCCCTCAACTTGTGCAATCTCCTCCTCCATGATGCTCCTTACCTCCTCCTTGATTCTATATCTACTAATGGTGAAGAACGAGAGTAATTAAAAGTGATTTGGTAAAATTTGCGGGAGGGATGGGTTGAATTGGCAAAGAACACCAAATAGAATAAAATAAAATAAAATAAAATAAAATAAAATAAAATGAGGAGAGAGAATTTTCTCCCTCCTTCAATAGGCCGGCCACTTGCCCCCTCTCCAAGTAATGGTACAAAGACCCAAATACCCCTATTGGGTTGTCATGAAGAAAAGTATTAAGGAAGGAAGGTTCAAATCCTAATGGTTTGATTAATTAAAATACTAACTTAAAGAGTTGGACTAGTTATTGGGCTCAAGTCTAACTAAAATAAATGTTGGCCCATGAGTCAATTCTTGTCTAGTTAGGTCCACTAACATAAGTCCAAAATATAATGCAACATCTAACAATAAATAAATAATACTATAAATAAATACCCAACATGCACAATAATTATGAAATGACCAAAATATATTTTCTAAAAATATGGTAGTAACAAGTCTACCCCCCTTAAGATAATTTTTTCTCGAAATTCAAAGACTAAACTACCCCAAGAAAGTAAAATAGAACAAGAAAGAACATACCTCAAGGCAAAAATAGATATTGGTACCACTCTCGTATTTCATCCTCCCTCTCTCAGGTAGACTCACCCGGAGAGTAATGCCTTCATGCGACGCGTACTAAGGGAATGGTCTGGTTTCTTAGTACCTTCTATCTCCAATCCAGAATCTCAACTGGCTGCTCTGGATAGCTGAGAGTAGGGCCCAACTCTATCTTCAAGTGATCCAATACGTGGCTAGGATCCGCCACGTACCATCTCAACTGCGATACGTAAAACACGTTATAAATTTTCTCCAATACAGGTAGAAAATCTAGTCTATATGCAACTGCACAGACCCTCTAGAGAATACTGAAGGGTCCGATGAATCGCGGACTAAGCTTTCCGTCTCCATCGAAGTGAATCGTGCCTCATGTCAGAGAAATCCTCAGAAACCCCAGACCTCCAACCTAGAACAAAACACAACCTTAAGAACCTAATCACCTAATCTATAACAATCAATCAGTATCAACACAAAACAAAACCTAAAAATATACCTCAAACTCCAAGGGTCTCTGGTGGATATTGGCCCAATGCCGCTGTATGTCCTACGCCACCCGAAGTCTATCTCTAAACAGCTTGACCTTATTTGTTGCATCCACCACTATCTCTGGCCCTAGCAAAACTCTCTCTCCAACATCATCCCAAGACAAGGGACTGCGACACCTCTGACCATACAGAGCCTCAAATGATGAGATCTTTATACAGGCCTGGTAGCTGTAGTTGTAAGCAAACTCTACCAAATGGAGATGGTCCTCCCAAGATCTCCCAAAATTAAATACACAGGTGCGCAACATATCCTCGAGAGTCTGAATGGTCCTCTCTGACTGCCCATCCGTCTGGGGGTGATATGCAGTTCTGAACTTGAGCTGGGTGCCCAAGCTCGCCTACAAACTCCTCAAGAAATGAGAAGTGGAACGACTATCCCGAGCCAAGACTATACTGACGGGAACCCCATGTATCTTGACAATCTACCTCACATATATCTCTATCTGCTTCTCCGTAGTCAAACCCACCTTGAAAGACAAAAAGTGGACCGACTTGGTCAACTTTCAACGATTATCCAAATTGCGTCTTTCTCTCCAAGAGATCGTGGAAGTCCGGACACAAAATCCATAGTAATGTGCTCCCACTTTCACTCTGAAATGGGTAATTGCTGTAGTAAACTGCCTAGCCTCTGCTCTCCGTTTTACCTACTGGCACACTAAGTATCTGGATACAAAATATGCCACCTCCCTCTTTATGCCATACCACCACACACTCTCTAGCATATCCTAATACATCTTGTTGGCACCTGGATGCATGAAATCCTGAGAGTGATGCGCTTCCTGCAATACCTCCTCTCACAGCTCCCCACCAGACGCACATAATCTAGTACCGTGTCGCAAAGAACCATTCTCAACAATGGTAAAATCATCCTCCAATCATGCTTTTACCTGAGTTCTGATGCTCCTTAGAGATACAACCTCATACTGGACTGCCTTAATTCTGTCTATCAACTCTGAATGTATCTGCAAACCCCACATCTTTATCGCAATCCCAGGAACTATCACCTCAATGTCCAAGCTCTACAGATACTCAAAAAAATACTGGTCCTTTGTCAATAACATAGCTACCGGATACCTGCTCAAAGCATCGACAACTACACTGGCCTTCCCTAGTCACCCTCATATTTTCATTCAAGGATAGTTTGGTAATTAACAATAGGCAATTTATTTTAGGATTATATATTGTATTTAATATTTATGCATGCATGATTATTTAATTATTGTATTATTTATTTATGGCTAGTTGTAGATTTATTTTAGACTTGTGTAGTGGACCTAACCCATTTATTAGAATATATGAACCAATATTTGGATAATTTTAGTTTGAGCCCATGAATTAGGCCCATGGATTAGGAGGTTAGATTAATTAGAGAAACCATTATAATAGAACCTTCCCTCCCTAATTAATTTCTTCACGAGAGGTCCCAAGGGGTATTTGGGACATTTTATATTGCTTGGAGAAGGTGTTACATAGCCGGCCCATAGAGGAGGAGAGAGAGTGCTCTCATTTTATTTCTTTCACAAATTCTTAGATCTATAATTTTACTCTTCCAATTTCCTTCTTTCCTTCATCAATTCTCTACCAATTCTTCACCAATCTTTTTCCAAATTCTTCATTGAGATTTCTACATCAAGGATATACAAGAAGAAAGCAAGGAGGAGGAGGCCAAGATCTATAAGGAGAGGAGCAACTTAGCACTTGGCAATGGGTAATTAGTTTTAGGTTCATCGGAGACCTACGGTGGAAGTTATGTCCAATTTGGTGTCAATTTTGGGAGAATTTTGAGATTGGCATATGTAGTACTAGTCATTGGATCTAATAGATCTAAATAACATTTGATTGCTTGTTTATAACTAGTGTCGTGTCCATAATTGGACACGTATAGGCCATATCTCGTTAATTTGACGAAACAGGTTGATTGTGGGGGTTTTCTTCCGACACGGGGCTGTGTGCATATCACATTGTGACACAAACACGTAGATGCTCTAATTACCATACGTATTATTCATAGTTAGTATTTTAGACTTGCTCGTTTCCTCCGGGATACGTTTGGTTGTGTGTTGGAGCCGTATCGCAAGCGTATCATAGAGAAAGTGTGATACTGGTGCAGTGCACTCCACGTATTTGTCATTTGGTCCTTTTTTCTATACGTAGATGTGTAATTATATGTATATATGATAATTAGGTGATATATATATATATATGTATGTATATAATAGTGTATTTATGATTAGTGTATATGTGTGTGTCTATGTGTATATATATACACTAGTATATATATATATATATATATATATATGTGTGTGTGTGTGTGTGTGTGTGTGTGTGTGTGTGTGTGTGTGTGTGTGTGAGAGAGAGAGTTTATATCAATATGTATATATATATGTGTGAGTTTATATATATATATATATATATATATATATATATATATATATATATATATATATATATATATATATATATATATATATATATATATATATATATATATATGTGTGTGTGTGTTAGTTTATATATATATATATATATATATGTGTGTGTGTGTGTGTGTGTGTGTGTGTGTATAGATAGTTTGGTATCTATGTATATATAGTTGTGAGAGGGGTATATATATGCGTAGATGTTTATAGGTGTGGATACATATATATAACAGTTATATAGAGTGTATATATATATATATTAGCATAGAGTGCTATGTATCTATGTGTTTGTGTGTGAGTAGTGTGGCTGTGAGTGTGTGCCAATGGTGAGGAGAGTCTCAGTTTTCAGCAGCCAGGGGGAGAGGACCACTCGAGCAAGAGTGCTCAAGCACACTACTCAGTATAGCAGTAGCTGTTCAGCACTGGACTGCCACTGCTCGAGTTCAGCATGGAGTTCAGTCCAATGCAGCAACACTGCATCAAGTGCATTCAATTCAGCATAGTTCAGTCGGGACTAAGAGTGTGCACATAGGGAGGATGCAGCAGCTTCAATACTGCATCGTGCAGCCAACTGCAATAGGGACCACCTCAAGGCCACAGCGAGGACTGCACAGTCAGTTCACTGTGCTGCTACACACAGTTTTGGTGCAGGAGGCAACTGCACAGCGGGGAGCTCGGTGCTGCTGCACTCGGGCAGCAAGCAGTCGAGGCTCAACAGCTTCGAGCAGTCAGTGCTCATGCTTTGCAACGGGGCTCGTACATCTGGAGTTGCACAGCAGAGGGGATCGTAGCTACATCACATTGGCACTGTGTAGTAGCTAAGAGCAGCAGCCAAGCATGGAAGGGAGGCTCAGGCCATTGGACATTGGTTCCAGATACTGTGCCCGAGCCCAGTATCGATTCCAGTTTCAGTCAAGGTATCAGTTTCAGTTTAGTGATTAGTTGGGTTTTCTTTTTTGGGTTTAGTTATAAGTTATTGATTATAGATGGGTATCAGTAAGTGTGGTTTTAGCAAGGTATTGAGGTTTCTCTTGGGTTTGGGTATTTGATTAAGTTTAGTTGTTCTATATTAGCTAATTAGTCATAGATAGTTTTATAATTAGTATAAGTAGTAGTGATTATATATATATATATATATATATATATATATATATATATATATATATATATATACCCGTTATGTTGATATTTAGTATATTGTCTAGCTATATGTACTATGTATATATGTAACTATGGGTTATTGAAATATTGAGTTGTATAGTATTAGTTAGTTATGAATATTTGTAGTGTGGAATTTATGTAGTAGTTAGATACATTATAGTGTTAGTTATATAGTTAGTATTAGTTGGATTATATATATATGTATTAGTTATATGATAGTGTTGGGTTACCTTGGGATACCAAGGTATTACCAAGGTATTGGATCGATACCAAGGTATTGAGTTTGGGTATCGAGATAGATGCGATACACATTGGTGCAAGGCCAAGGTATCATATTTTTCTTGTTTTGATCTAGTATTATAATATATGACTTGTACATATATCTAAAATACTATTTTTATATACAGAAACCTGCGTATCTTAGGATACGGCTATTTGATTGTTTGTTATTTCTTAAATAACTAGTATAGCATAGTTTCATAGTGTATCGACTTAGTGACTTAGTATTAGACTCTTACAACCTAGATTTAATTGGTTTGACTTAGAAATGACGTATCGACCAAGAATTGCATCAATTTTACTTACTTTCATTCTTGAACCTTGTATTGATGCATCATACTATATATAGGTTGTGTGACACCAGCTTGGGCATCGAGAGGCACACCTTGCTCAGGACGTCAGGTAATTTCTTTGATAGTTTTCAATTCATAATATTGTATATATGCATGTTCTAGAATTGTATACATTGATTTTGACACAGTGATTTCACAGACTAGTACTATATGGATCCCGTCAGGAGATGTTATCCCCTACCGTGTTCAGCGGGTACTCGTGTAGATTGTATCTCATCATGTATATTGGGTATTGATGATATTTCGTGTTCACACACTTGTCACGCCCCAGTCCCAAAATATGTAGGACTAGGATTATGTAAGTATGCCAGCCGTATGTATATGGAGACTCCAAAATATGGAAACCATATCACATACGTACGTTGTACTATGAACAATAATTCACAAGTAGTATATAATTATCACAAGTCAAAGGGCATAACTAAATCTCATCCACAAAATCAAATATAAATGAATAACCAATCAACTATATAACTAAATCAAGTATAAGATGCTTGATAAGAACAGGTAGTTGGGTGGAGACAAATCTACTACCAACCTAAAATATAAGAGAAACAAAATAAGTACATCTAATGATCAATGAGGCTGGAAGAGAAGATCTCCTCGAAAGATAAGTAGCAAGTCCTGATCCACGCTCCTGCGAATAGTCATGATCGTCTACACCTGAAAAGGGACCAGGTCCTCAGAGGGATATAACAAGATACATAGAAGCATGCCATAAAGTAAATACTGTGAAAATACGAGGGTGAACTAACCAGCTAAGTGAAATATAATTTGAGGACAACATAGTGTATATGGGAAGTGTAGGCTAAACATATGCTGACGTAATTCACCAATCACCGAGACTGGCTAGTATATGCCACATATGCCCCCATAACAAGGGCACTCTGCAATATAATAATATCTAGCTCCGAAGAGCATGGTATTTGTATAAGTAATAACGTCCAACATTCTCTAGAGTGTGGTATCTGCAAAACCACAAGTAACGTCCAATACTCTAAAGAACGCAGTATCTGCATAAATATATACGTCTGTATCGCTTCGAAGAATGTAGTATCTGTATAAAGGAGGTGGGTGTCCCATACGCCTACTAGTCGTCCTTCCTGTCCCTTGCTTTTTGCATGTTGTATCCACAACACGTTTTAGCTACTACGCCGAGACGGAGTACAAGTATCGGCATCGTAACTTTGGTTCATAGCCTATCGTTAGAACAATTGCCCAACCCTACAACCAAACAAGGACAAGGATTGGACCACCGTACTATAATAGTCTATGTTCCTGGACTACTAATAACTGCCAAGTCTTCTAACATACATCACTATTAGCAGTTATACCCTATCCGTCGCACGACCTACACGTACAGGTGGCCAACCGAATACGCAAGTCCGTGTCCTAAATGAGACTCACAACCCGTGTAAGAAATGTGTCATGGTCAATGAAATATAAGAATGCCTCATGATAATGTGGTTGTCTCATAAAACTAGGTCAACATGCATATTATATAATAAAGATAAAATACGACGCCACCGTCGTTGCACCCAAGTACTCTTGGATGAATAGTTATATAATATTAAACAATAAAATATGCAACTAAATAATATCTGAATTTAAACAGTACAACAAGGCAAGGTATACTTGCCTGGCAAGAAAGCTGCGTAGTGTACGCATCCAGGTGTCAAGCACAAGGGATCAGAAACTATGGCCTATGAATAAACGTCTCCAGATGCTGAAATAAACATCACCAACGTTCCCGGAATAAGTGAGATAGTCAGCAAATCCTACCATTTTGCCCAATTTGGACACAGGAGCAAAACGGTAATTTTGGGTCAAAGAGGGTCCACATGTGGGCCACTTTGCACCAAAAAGCGTACCAGAGATAAAGGTCTCTAAATGGTACAAATTATAGGTCAAACAAATTCTATGTGTCGATACGAACTCAACGGTATGTCCAATTTTGGATTCCGGTGAGCCGATCAAAAATTTGCCCTAAAAGTCAAACCGTGGGGCCCTCGAATAGGCGGCTTTGCCAACTGTCTCAGAATCGCGTGAAACTTGGATCATAAGACCAGCGTGATACCATGAATCCAATGGCGCAAGTTTTGTCGTATTTCGACGAGCGTACACAAAATGGGGTAGTATTTTGCAAAAGTTGTGATACAGAGAAATTTTACGGATACGGGTTGATTCCGACGCGCACATACGTCCGAATCAACTTCCACGGAAGCCCACATGTCAGGATATACCATACGCGCTTTTCGGTACAATTGGTATACGACAAGATAGTCCCATTTGGTTGGGCGCACTCCATATCACAAAATTTTAGTTTTAAATTATTAAGTTTTTGGTCGTTTTGGCGGCCGGATAATTTAACACATATAACAAATTAATGAAAACTAAAAAAACAGATTTTTTTTGGTTATATTAAGAAGAAAACCCTTTAATTAGTTTTTGAAAATATTAAACAGGTTGGTGGCAAATTGGGTGTGAACATGGGGGTTTGGTTCAAAATTTCTGGACTATTTTGGTCAGTTTTTCGGCCAACTTTCGGTCAAATTTTCGACCAATCCGGGACACGAAAACTCGTCCCGCTTGAATGAAAATCTTAGAGGGTTAGGTTGTGAAAGTACACGGACAAACTGTTCGAGAAAAGGATGAGAGATGAGAGAGATAACATACCGGGAAGATGAGACACTGCTGTGCACATACGCGTGCTTAGGCACACGCGGACGGCGGCGACGGCGAGGCGGTTGCGGCGGCGCAGGACGGCTGCCGGGGCGGTCGCTGGAGGTCGGGCTAGGGTTAGGTTTAGGGTTTCTAGTTGATATATATATATATATATATATATATATATATATATATATATATATATATATATATATATATATATATATAGAGAGAGAGAGAGAGAGAGAGAGAGAGAGAGAGAGAGAGAAGGGAGAGGGGGAGAGATCCGTGAGTGGGGGGGGGGGGAGGGTCTTCTGTTGGTGGGGATTAGATTAGGATTTAGGGTTAATTAGTTATGAGGTTTTTAGTTTTGTTATTTATTTCTTTTATTTTCCTTTTTCTTTTTATTTCTTTTCTTTTTATTATTATCATTATTATTATTATTATTATTATTATTATTATTATTATTATTACTATTACTATTATTATTATTATTACTATTATTATTATAATTGTTACTTCTATTACTACTATTATTATTATTACTATTACTATTATTATTACTCTTATTATTATTATCACTAACATTATTATTATTAATAATAACCTTATATTTATTAATATATATTCACATATATAAATGAGAAAGAATCCCAAAAATAATATTGCACACAAAATAAATTCTAAAAAATTTATTTTCTAAAGTTTTCATAAATACTACGCTCAAAATATTTTATGAAATATTTTATAATTATAATTAGATATTTATTTAGTTGTATAAATTAAATAATTGTATTATCTAATTAACTAAGTAAATAACTAAATAGATATTCAACAATATAGGTTAATAGTAAATAATATGCACATCTTACAAAAAGAGAAAAATGCATAACTTGGCACGGGGAATTATGGGCTACTAATAATAGAAAAGTCGGAATTAGAAAATAACCACAATTAAATTATATATATAATATATCTAAATATTTAACACATAATCTGTGGTCGGTACACTAATGTCATACTAATACCAAGGGATTGAATTTCTGTGTCACGAAAAGATCCTATAAGTAGTGTCTCCTGTGTAGGCTACTTCCTTTGAAGGGCGATACAGATTTTGGTGTCATCCTACATTATTAATGTCGAAACCACGGTAAAGTGTCCTAATAAAATTATTGGGTTTTATTTGATTAAGAAAACTAATCTAAGACAAATACAAGAAATAAAAAATACACACAAGAGACCTATTTTTGGGTGATGGGGTTTACAATCTACCCAACTTAAAAGAATTTTATCCTCGAAATTAAAAATAAGGTATAATTTGCTAAATCCTTCACATTCGTATATAAGGCAAGTCAATCACAATCTCTTCCAAAAATTTAAATAACAAAATCTATTCAAATTCATCGCAATCACTTCAAGTTTAAAATAACTACTGTTTAAATCAAAATTCAACCTATTATAGTCTCTTCTCAATTTTTTTAAATAATCAGCATCCAAATCTAATTTAAATCTATATGACATCCCACATCAAAATTTATATCACAATTTCCAACTATCATAATCTCCTCTAGACTTTGAACAATAAATAATTCTAATTAAATCTTATTCCTATTCTCAACTTAAGAATTTTGTACTCTTCAAATTTTAAATTTAATTTTTATCCTCAACATTTCAAATAGGTGATCCAAAAATCAAAATTTAACTTTTAATTCAAATCATCAAATTATAAAATTTTGAACTCAATCCACCAATGTTCATGTTTAGAGTTCTATTTATTTTTCTCAAGATTTAAATCGTTGATTCAATCCTCAATATTCAAAATTTAAATCATGTGCTCAAAGTATAAATATTTGGTCCAGAATATCAAGATTTTAAAATTCATTAATTCCTCATCGTCTTGATCATTCTTCTAAAAATTCTTAAAATTAAAATGACTTAAATCTCTCAATCTAATCTTACTTGATCACAATCTAAAAAAATTTACCTCAAGTTGACAATGCAATTTCTACCCAACTTAGAATTTATCCATCTATCACATAAGGCTATACATTTAAGAAAAATATTCCTCAAATTATTTAATCGTGTTATTCAATCCTCAAAAATTTTAACACACAAAATATCTCACATGTGATGTGGCGTTAATTACAAAAGATAGTCACAAGGTAATACGATTGGCCTATGGGGTATATCTAAGACTCTCCGTGTATCAAACTTATACCAAGCACGAGCGTTCGTCTTTCCGAAATAGGGGAAGATGGAGAACAATAATAAAGAATTCAAGGAGGAGGTGATAGAATATAAGTACGGGGTTCAAAGTGATTAAAGAATTCAAAATGGAGTTGTCAAGGCAGTTATGGATGAGATCCTATTTTGGTAATTTTCTATTCGCATGTTCATATCAGAACAGTTATGTACCTGATATGATATGCTCTGGCCTGTCTAGAGGGCAAATATATTCGTCTAACAAGTTGAGTCAACTATATCTCAATCTACGTAAGGTAGTTATGCGTAGAGCGAACCAAGTGCAGTAAGGTTGATCAGACCATAATACACTGATTCTAAATAGATAATTGTATTAGTGTGGTTGATCATACCCCAATAACACATATGTCATGAACAAGCTCGATAAAAGAATAAGCTTACAAAACTAGGCTATAATAGCAGCATAAGACGAGGTAGTCCAGAAAATATAAGTACGCTGGATTATGATGAGCGAAAAGTACAAAATAATTCAAATTCAGCAAGAATATAAGACTCGTCCGGTGTTGTGTCTCTACAGTTGCCATACTAACTCCTTGTCTAAGTCTCTAGTCGACCAAACGGGGTATGGGTCTCTAAGTTTGACAGTCTGAATAAACACTATCTTCTTATGCAAGTCTATAGTTGGTGTCATTCAATTATACTTCATTAATCAGTCAAAAGGACTTTGTGATACTAGGTTGTGAGGCATACTACCCAACTTACAAGAATAACTGCCTTGTGGGGATAAAGTAGAAACTCTTGTTGGGGTACACGAGAAAAAGATCTTGGTACTTATTAGGGTATCCTATTGCATTATCTAGGTAATGGTCATCTTAAGTCTTAATCATAGTGCTTATAGAAAAAAGTGTTAGTATTAAGAATGGAGAAGTTACTGGCTCTCAAGTGAAAGAGGACATAACATGTATCGAGATATATTAATAAAGGTTATATGATTTGGAACTAGGGATAATAACAAAATCATATTCTAAAATACATAAACAACCCAACCTGCCAAGTTCTAACTAAGCACAAAAATTTAAGATTAACAAACTACAATCCTACCAAAACTATATATCCTAACATAAAAGAAATCACTTGGCCTACAATCAGAAGGGTTATGTGGCATGAATTGAAAGATGAAAGAAAATTTTAGTCGTCGCACAATTAGCGAGCGTTAAGGTTTTGGAGGAACAAGATATGAAATTAAATAGGGAGACTCTTGATAATATCATGGTTCCCTAAGGAAAAATGTGGTATGCTAATCTCTGTGTTCGAGGTATGATCAAGAAAAATGTTCTATTCATTCCTCTTGGCTTTCTAAAGTATTGTTTACTAATATCAAGACAAGAATCTAAATTTATAGTTCTCTAATACTATCTCACTATGAAAGTTAGGTTTAGTCCTAATATTCAACCGTGGATTTCTATTGGTTCCTCAATGCTAGGGTCAAATAATATGGTCCAATTTTTAACTAACCCTAGTAGTGTCTATACGACTCTCAAGTCATTCCTAAATATCAAGGGATAATGGTCAATCAATTTATAGGTATTGGATGCTAGGGTTCATTAGGTATGCTAAACTTAGTGATGTGACAATATTCTAGTTGTATTCTTAGTAGGAATGTTACCCTAATTATCATCCTAACAACAAGGATTCCTATATTCTAGCAGAAGGCTATACTCAAGAAATTATTAGGGAAGTACATGAATCAAGTAGGATACAATTATTTAAATAGAACGGACTGGAAGGAAGGTGAGTCATAATCAAATATGGATGAGATCTAAAACTCTAATCCTAGGTGCAGGTCCGCTCGGTACATTTATATAACCGAAACGGCTAACTCGACCTACATGGGCCACCACTAAAAACATGTCACGCCCCAGTCCCAAAATATGTAGGATTAGGATTACATAAGCATGTGAGCCGTATGTATTTGGGGAATCCAATATATGGAAACCATATCACATACGTACGCTGTATTATGAACAATAATTTATAAGTGGTATATAATTATCACAAGTCACAGGGCATAACTAAATTTCATCCACAGAATCAAATATAAATGAATAACCAATCAACTATATAACTAAATCAAGTATAAGATGCTTGATAAGAACAGGTAGTTGGGTGAAGACAAATCTACTACCAAACTAGAATATTAGAGAAACAAAATAAGTACATCTAATGATCAATGAGGCTCGAAGAAAAGATCTCCTCGAAAGATAAGTAGCAAGTCCTGATCCGCGCTCCTGCGAATAATCATAATTGTCTACACCTGGAAAGGGACCAGGTCCTCAGAGGGACGTAACAAGATACATATAAGCATGCCATAAAGTAAATACTGTGAAAATTCGAGGGTGAACTAACCAGCTAAGTGAAATACAATTTGAGGACAACTTAGTGTATATGGAAAGTGTAGGCTAGACATATGCTGACGTAATTCACCAATCACCGAGACTGGCTAGTATATGCCACATATGCCCCCATAACAAGGGCACTCTGCAATATAAGAATGTCCAGCTCCGAAGAGCAAGGTATCTATATAAGTTATAGCGTCCAACGTTCTCTAGACTGTGGTATCTGCAAAACCACAAGTAACGTCCAACACTCTAAAGAACGCGGTATCTGCATAAATATATACGTCCATATCGCTCCGAAGAATGCGGTATCTGTATAAAGGAGGTGGGTGTCCCATACGCCTACTAGTCGTCCTCCCCGCCCCACGCTCTTTGCATGTTGTATCCACAACACGTTTTAGCTACTATGCCAAAACGGAGTATAAGTATCGGCGTCGTTACTTTGGTTCATAACCTATCGTTAGAATAATAGCCCAACCCTATAACCAAACAAGGACAAGGATTGGACCACTTTACTATAATAGTCTATGTTCCTGGATTACTAATAACTGTTAAGTCTTCTAATATGCATCACTATTAGCAGTTATACCCTATCCGTCATACGACCTACATGTACAGGTGGCCAACCGAATACGCAAATCCATGTCCTATATGTGACTCACAACCCGTATAAGAAATGTGTCAGGGTCAATGAAATATAAGAATGCCTCACGATAATGTGGTGGTCTCAAAAAACTAGGTCAAAATACATAATATATAATAAAGATAAAATACGACGCCACCGTCGTTACACCCAAGTTATTCTTGGACGTGCAGTTATATAATATTAAAATAATAAAATATGTAACTAAATAATTTTTGAATTTAAACAGTATAACAAGGCAAGGTATACTTGCCTGGCAAGAAAGCTGCGTAGTGTAAGCATCTAGGTGTCAAGCACAAGGGATCAGAAACTATGGTCTCTGAATAAACGTCTCCGGATACTGAAATAAACATCACCAATGTTCCCAAAATAAGCGAGATAGTCAGAAAAACTTACCCTTTTGTCCAATTTGGAACAGGGGCAAAATAGTAATTTTGGGTCAAAGCGGGTTCACATATGGGCCACTTTGCACCGAAAAGTGTGCTAGATGTAAAAGTCTCTAAATTATACAAATTATAGGTCAAACAAATTTTAAACGTCGATACGAACTCAACGGTATGTCCAATTTGAATTCCGGTGAGCCGATCACAAATTTGCCGTCAAAGTCAAACCGTGGGGCCCGCGAATAGGCGGCTTGGTCAACTGCCTCATAATTGCTTGAAACTTGGGTCACAGGACCAGCATGATACCACGAATCCAATGGCGTAAGTTTTATCGTATTCTGATGAGTGTACATAAAATGGGGTAGTGCTTTGCAAAAGTCGTGATACAAAGACTTTTACGGATATAGGTTGATTCCGACGCACACACACGTCCGAATCAGCTTCCGCGGAAGCCCATACATCATGATATACCATACGCGCCTTTCGGTGCAATTGGTACACTACAAGACGGTCCCGTTTGACGGGGCGCACTCCGTATCACAAAATTTTAGTTTTTAATTATCAAGTTTTTGGTCGTTTTGGAGGCCGAATAATTTAACACATATAAAAAATTAATAAAAACTAAAAGAACAAAAAAAAATTGGTTATATTGAGAAGAAAATTCTATAATTAGGTTTTAAAAATATTAAACAAATTGGTTGCAAATTGGGTGTGAACATGGCAGTTTGGTTCAAAATTTCTGGACTGTTTTGGTCAGTTTTTCGGTCAAGTTCCGGTCGATTTTTTGACCAATTCGGGACACGAAAACTCGTT
The DNA here is from genome assembly GCA_036927795.1 of Iris macrosiphon. NCBI lineage: Eukaryota > Viridiplantae > Streptophyta > Magnoliopsida > Asparagales > Iridaceae > Iris > Iris macrosiphon. Next base: position 31,226,229 of record JAYESA010000018.1, on the reverse strand, counting down.
CCGCTTGAATGAAAATCCTAGAGGGTTAGGTTGTGAACATAAACAGACAAATCGCTCGAGAAAAGGACGAGAGATGAGAGAGATAACATACCGGGAAGATGGGACGCTGCTGTGCACATGCGCGCGCGTGCGCACACGCGGACGGCGGCGGCTGCGACGGCGGCGTCTGTCACGCATCAGTCCCAAAATACGTAGAACTAGGATTACGTAACACGCCAGCCGTATGTATACAAACTCCAATATATTGAAACCATACACACATGTACGCTGTATTATGAATATTAAATCCACAAGTGGTAATATACTGTCAACAAGTCACATGCAATCTATATCTCATCCACAGCACAAATAAAGAAATAGGAATAAATAACTGAATATCAAATATGAAGCCTCAAAGTATGATAGTCGGGTGGAAACAAATCTACGGCAAATCGTCTATGCTAAAAACTACTAAATGAGAGAAGAGATCAAACTCTAATAAAAGATAAATGTCAATAAAGGAAAATAGCGACTAGAAAATCCATCAACTGCGATGTATCAAAGGTACTCTGAAGGTAAGACCTCCTCAGTGTGGTATGAAGTGTCAGGTCCGGGTCCATACTCCTGTGGATATTCCTGTCCGTCCATATCTGGAAAGGGACCAGGTCCTCAGAGGGACATAACAAGATACATAAAAGTATGCCAATAAAGTACTAAAAATATACATCCAAAAGGTCGCCTAACCGTCTATGTGAATTCAGTTTGAGAACAACTTTCCAACAAGTGGGCTATCTGGCTAAAATGGGATTGGCATGATTCTCTTAGAGATTCAGGGGCCTACAAAGCATGTCGTCTTTTGAACGCCAGAGGCCGCCTGATAATATATAATATATAGTGGTCATCATGACCGCGCATCTCAGGCGTAGCGTACGGGTTATACAAGGAAAGTGCAAAGGAGCCCAAACGCCTTACTTGTTGTTCTTCCCACCCCATGCTCTAAGCATGTCACATCCATGACACGATGATACCTCTAAATAACTGCCAGGTCTTCTAGCATGCAAAGTTTCTATCGGCAGTTATCCCTATCCGTCATACGACCTATACGTACCAGTCGCCAGCCGAGTACGCAAGTTCGTATCCTACATGAGACTCACACTCGTGTAATAACAGTGTCATGGCCAATGAAAGATAAGAATGCCTCAATGATAATGGAGTGGTCTCACAAGCTAGGTCAACAAGCATAAATATAAATAAAAATAGAATACGACACCACCGTCATTGCACCCAAGTTATTCTTGGACGCGCAGTTTATATAGAAATTAAAATATATGAACTAAATAGACAAAAATAAATATATGAATCATATAAAATGTAAATCATATTACAATGGCAAGGTGTACTTGCCTGGCAAGCAATCTATATAGTGTAAGCGTCCAGACGTCAAGTACACAGGATCAGAAACTATGGCCTCCGAATAAACGTCTCCGGATGCTGAAATAAATATCACCAACATTCCCGAAATCAGCAAGATAGCTAGAAAACACTACCCCTTTCGTCCAATTTGGATACAGGGACAAAACGGTATTTTCGAGTCAAGGCGGGGTCCACATGTGGCCCATTTTGTACCGAAATGCGTGCCAGGGGTAAAGGTCTCAAAAAGGTACAAATTATAGGTCAAACAAATTCTAAAAGTCAGTACAAACTCAACGGTATATCCAATTTTGGATTCTGGTGAGCCGAACACAAATTTGCCCTAAAAGTCAACCGTAGGGCCCGCAAATAGGCGACTTGGTCAACTATCTCAGAATGGCGTGAAACTTGGTTCACAGGACCAGCGCGATACTACAAGTCCAATGACATAAGTTTTGTCATATTTCGACGAGCGTACACTAAATGGTTTGATATTTTGCAAAAATTACGATACGGAGACTTTTTACGGATACATGTTGATCCCGTCACGCACACACGTCCGAATCAGTTTTCGTGAAAGCCCACACGTCAGGATATACCATACGCGTGACGGGGCGGTCCCGTTTGGTGGGGCGCGCTCCTTACCACAATTTTTAAAGTTTTAGAAACACATTTTTTCTAATTTTTAACCTATTTTATTTCTGCATATAATACCAAATAAAATAATCTAACTAATAGGAAGTAATCTCGGTTATATGGTCTTCACATAGCAAAAGGAATTTTTAAGTTTGGATGTCTGTGGTGGAAGATATTGGTCCTTAAACATGGGTCATCACAACAGTTTCTGAAGTTAAAAAGATGTGATTTTTCTCCAACTTGGTCTCAATTTTTACCTAGAGTTTAATGATGTACGCTGGAAACTAGTATTCAGAGTTGGAAGAGGGATAGGTCGTGAACATACCGGGGAAGACGGATCGAAATTTGGTCGCGATATGAAACGGGAAACAGTGCGGGAAGTCGGGGTCGTCGCAATCAGATTCTGCGCGACATGCTCATGCGGTCGCGGACGCGGCGGTGCAGGCTGAAGGTCGGCGGCATGAAGGCTCCGGTAGTCGGCCGGCGCTGGGAAGTCGGCGTGGATGAGAGGAAATAGGTTTAGGGTTAGGGTTTTGTCATTTAGATTATATATATATATATATATATATATATATATATATATATATATATATATATATATGGAAGGAAGGAAGTGGGGGTTTAACGCTGGGCCGTGGCGGTCTCATGCGGGTGTGGGGTTGCTGTTAGCTCGCTGGGGGGTGCTGGGCTTTTAGCTTTAGGTTGGGGTTTTTAGCTTAAGGGGTTAATTAAGGTTTTTTTTCTTTTTTCTTTTTTCTTTTTTCTTTTCCTTTATTCTTTTACTTATTACTTATATATATATATATATATATATATATATATATATAATAAAATTCTAGAAATTTGTATTAGTACATAAAATAATCTTTCCTCCTTCTACAAAGACCCCCTAAAATAAATTAATTAAAAAACTATAGTTTTGTTTAACAATTTCTAAATGAATAGCTACCTAGTAATTAAAATTCAATAGATTATATTTCGAATTGGCTAAGAGATACTATAAATAATTAATTAAATAATTAATGCTTAAAAAAAATAGGGGTTTTATATTCTACCCAACTTATAAAAAATTTGTCCTCGAAATTAAAACTAAGCCACGATGGAATCAAGGATGGTATAAGGTAGAAATGAACATAGCACTCTCATACCTTGGTCTACGAATAGGTATGGAAAACATTTGCGCATGTCATCCTCGCGCTCCCAAGTGGATTCTCCTGGCGTGCCATGCCTCCATGCCACGCGGACCAAGGGAATAGACTGGTTCGTCAACACTTTCTCTCGACGATCAAGGATCCCCATGGGTTGCTCTTGGTATGACAAGCTTGGCCCAATGGTGATCTCAGAATGGTCGAGAACATGACTGCTATCTGCCACATATCGCCTAAGTTGTGACACATGAAATACATCATGTACTCCCTCGAGTGAAGGTGGTAGTACAAGTCAATACACCACTTCTCCCACTCTCTCTAGCACGTCAAATGGTCCAATATACCTTGGGCTCAACTTGCCACGCCCTCCGAATCGAATAGTGCCTCTAGTAGGTGATATCCTCAAGAAGACATGATCGCACTATTTAAACTCCTAGGGACGACAATGAAGGTCTGCCCACTGTTTCTGCCTGTCTTGCGCTGCTCGCAAGTGCCCTTGTATCTTCTTCACTGTCTCAACGGTGTTGACTACCAACTCTGGTCCCAAAATCTGACGTTCCCCCATATCACTCCAACACACGGGAGACTTACACTTTCTTCCATACAATGATTCAAACGGAGCCATCTGGATACTCGTTTGATAGCTATTATTGTAAGAAAACTCCACAAGATGTAGGTGGTCCTCCCATGATCCTCCAAAGTCTAACATACAAGCCCTCAACATATATTCCAGTGTCTAAATAGTACATTCGGACTGCCCATCTGTCTGCGGGTGATAAGATGTACTGAACTTCAGACGAGTCCCAAGACCCTCTTGCATGCTTCTCCAAAAGTGAGATATAAAACGCAAATCTCTGTCTGACACAATGCTGATCGGAATACCGTACAACCTCACGATTTGCCTCATGTATAAGTCAGCCAAAGTTTCTGTAGACTGGCAAACTCTAAAAAGTAAGAAATGGACTGACTTGGTGAGTCAATCCACTATTACCCATATTGCATCTCTCCCACTTGGGCTTTTGGGAAAACCTGTGACAAAGTCCATAGTGATGTGCTCGTAACAGCCTAGATGCATATGCAATCATTTTGCTATGTTGTATCAATACGTATCCCAAGCCTTTCCCTGATGCGTCACTGTAAATCACATAACCTCCTAATCCTAATAGAATAGTCAATACTGACGATGTGGTCAGTCGCTTCTTCAATTCCTCGAAAGCGGCTTGACACTCGTCGGTCCATATGAACTCTTGATCCTTGCATGTCAACCGAGTCATAGGTGCTGCTATCCTTGAGAAGTTCTCCATGAACCGTCGGTAATATTTCGTAAGTCCAAGGAAACTCCTCACTTCCGATGCTGATTTAGGAACAGGCCATGTCTCGACTGCCGAGATTTTCTCTGGATCAACCAAAATACCATCTCCCGTAACGACATACCCAAGAAATGAGACTCTGTCCAAGAAAAACTCATATTTACTGAGCTTCGCATATAACTGCTCTCTTCTCAAGGTCTCTAGGACGATCCACAGGTGCTTCTCGTGCTCCTTGCGGCTCTTCGAATAGACAAGTATGTCATCTATGAAGATGACCACGAATTGGTCCAAATATTGATGAAATACAAGATTCATTTAGTCCATAAAGATAGCTGGAGCATTGGTCAACCCAAATGGCATAACTAGAAACTTGTAATGTCCATATCTTATCCTGAATGCGGTCTTCGGGATGTCCTGCTTCCGTACCTTCACCTGGTGATATTTCGATCTCAAGTCTATCTTCGAGAACACCTTGGCTCCACTAAGCTGGTCAAATAAGTCATCAATACGTGGTAATGGATATTTATTCTTCACGATCACGGCATTTAAGGCCCTGTAGTCAATGCACATACGTACTGACCCGTCCTTCTTTGGTACAAATAACATTGGTGCTCCCCAGGGTGATGCACTTCATCGGATGAAACCTTTCTCCTCTAATTCTTTTAACTGTACCTTCAGCTCATCCATCTCCTTCTTTGTTAATCTATAAACATGCGACGCTATGGGTTCTATTCCCGATGTCAATTCAATTAAGAATTCTACGTCTCTATCTGGAGGTAGTCCTGGTAATTCCTCTGGAAAGACGTCTTGAAATTCTGAAATGATGGGGTGATAGATAATGCCGTCCATTGCAAGTTGAACACCATCAAGGGCTTTTGTGGATCCTCGTACAAACTCAAGTTCCGGCTGGCCTGGTACCATAAAAAGAATGCTTTCTCCAAAATAGTCGAAGAAAGTGTAGTACTCGCTTAGCCAGTCCATTCCAAGCATAATATCAAAATTTGGCATAGGAAGGACTAAAAGTCGGGTATTTATCTCTCTACCACGAATCACTACAGGACACGATCTACAAGTCCGACTAACAGGTAAAACTCCTCCTCGGGTGAGAATTCTAACACAACTAGGTAAAGGTATAGTGGCAATATTGTGTTTGGCAATAAAACTAGAAGATATGAACGAGTGGGTGGCTCCCATATCAAATAATGTTACAGCAGGAAAAGTAAAAGCAAGAGTAATACCTGTTATAACATCAATCTCCTGATCCATGTCATCCACTTCTAGTGCAAAAGCTTGTCCATTCCTCTGTGGTAGTCCATGACTGGCCCTTGTGTACTGATCCTCCTGAGTAGGTAGTGGTGGTCCTCGCTGAAATCCTCCTGCTGTTGGAGGTCGAGGTGCTCCTGGTCTAGTCATCTGCTGAGCTGGCTTCGGTGCGGGAAGTGCTAGCCTTTGTATTGGCGGTGGAAGTGTCATTGTCTGCTGCATTGGACAGTCTCTCGCCATATGCTGTCGGGAACCACACCTCATACATTAACCCAAATGAGTCCGATAGACTCTCAAAATTTGTCCATGTTTCCTACAATAATTGCAGTGGGGCTTCTCCGAAATCTGGTATGGTCCTGCTATGTGCTGATGCTGCTATTGCTGTGCCAAAGGACATCTAATATGCCCTCCTTGTTGTTTCCTTGTTGGTCCTTGCTGTGTCTTCAGTTGACCTCTCTTTCCCTTGCTGATGGTCTCTTGTAATCTAGCTTATGTCAATAATTCAGCATAAGAGATCCGGGACTGTGAGCTAGTGTAGTGTTGGAGCTCCGGAGTCAGCCCGCGGTAAAATCTCTTAGCCTTATCTAAGTCATTTGGTATTAGGGCAGCGCCATATTTACTAAGACGACTAAACTCTGCATTATACTCGTCAACTGTCTTGTTTTCCTGTTCCAAATAAAGAAACTGATCGTACAACGCGTCCCTTACAGTGTCCGGAAAGTACTTTCGCTCAAAGCACTCCAAGAACTGTTCCCAAATCTGACACGTACCCAACTGGCGCTCCATTGATTCCTACCAGTGATGAGCGTTACCATCTAGTTGCATCCCTACGCCTGTCATCCATAGATCTGTAGGTATCTGCGATGCTTCTAATAACTTCTGAGTGTGGATAATCCAGTTTATGGTCTCCTCTGGGCTCTCAGTGCCTTTATACGACTTGGGACCCATTTGTATAAAGTCCTTGACTAAACCAACTCTAGCTCGTGGTACTGGAACTAGTGCCTGGGCTGGTACAGTTGCCTGTGCAGCCATTCTCTCAAGTGTAGCCAGAAATTCTTGCCTCTGCTCTGCCGCTTTCTGCCTCTGCTCTACAGCTAGTGCGTCCACCTATTATCTATGTTCCTGCATCATCATTTGGAAGAATTAGAATACCTATGTCTGGCCATTATGTGGCATCAACGAAGTCAGAAAGGTCCCATTAGATAATGTGAAAAGGTCAGGTGGGACTAGGTTGTGAGTCTGTCCATCCGGCCCCGAAAGTCTAGGAGTCGTCGAGGTATTCCCTCGAGTTTGGCCGTTGACTCCTGAAGGTGTGTCGCCTCCGGCGGCAGTACATCCACTACGCAAATCCATCTCTCGGCAAGAGGTGGACGAAACGATTAGAAGGGGTACAGGAATCAAACATGATGCAAGCATTTAAATAGGATAGTTGAAAGGGAAGATGAGTTTTAGTCAAGCGTGAATGAGATCCTATATTCTACTCCTATACGCAGGCTTGTTCTGTATAGTAACGTAACCGAGACAATATATTCAGGACCTGCATGGGCCACCATAAAAAATATGTCACGCCCAGTCCCAAAATATATAGGACTAGAAATACGTAACATGCCAGCCATATGTATACAAACTATAATATATGGAAACCATACACACACGTATGCTGTATTATGAATATTAAATCCACTGGTGGTAATATACTGTCAATAAGTCATACGCAATCTATATCTCATCCACAACACAAATAAAGAAATAGGAATAAATAACTAAATATCAAATATGAAGTCTCAAAGTATGATATTCGGGTGAAAACAAATCCACTGCAAATCGACTATGCTAAAAACTACTAAACGAGAGAAGAGATCAAACTCTAATATAAGATAAATGTCAATAAAGAAAAATAGCGACTAGAAAATCCATCAACTACAATGTATCAAAGGTACTCTAAAGGTAAGACCTCCTCAGTCTGGTATGAAGCGTCAGGTCCGGGTCCGTACTCCAGTGGATATTCCTGTCCGTCTATATCTGGAAAGGGACCAGGTCGTCAGAGGGACATAACAAGATACATAAAAGTATGCCAATAAAGTACTGAAAATATACATCCAAAAGGTCGCCTAACCGTCTATGTGAATGCAGTTTAAGAACAACTTTCCAACAAGTGGACTATCTGGCTAAAATAGGATTGGCATAATTCTCTTGGAGATTCAGGGGCCTACAAAGTATGTCATCTTTTGAACGCCAGAGGCCGCCTGATAATATATAATATATAGTGGTCATCATGACCGCGCATCTTCGGCGGAGCGTACGAATTACACAAGGAAAATGCAAAGGAGCCCAAACGCCTTACTTGTTGTTCTTTCTATCCCATGATCTAAGCATGTCACATCCATGACATGATGATACCTCTAAATAACTGCCAAGTCTTCTAGCATGCAAAGTTTCTATCGGCAGTTATCCCTATCCGTCGTACGACCTATACGTACAAGTGGCCAGCCGAGTATGCAAGTCCATATCCTACATGAGACTCACACTCGTGTAATAACAGTGTCATGTCCAATAAAAGATAAGAATGCCTCAATGATAATGGTGTGGTCTCACAAGCTAGGTCAACATACATATATATAAATAAAAATAGAATACGACACCACTGTCGTTGCACCCAAGTTATTCTTGGACGCGCAGTTTATATAGCAGTTAAAATATATGAACTAAATTGACAGAAATAATTATATGAATCATATAAAATATAAATCACAGTACATTGGCAAGGTATACTTGCCTGTCAAGCAATATGTATAGTATAAGCGTCTAGACGTCAAGTACACAAGATCAGAAACTATGGCCTCTGAATAAACGTCTCCAGATGCTGAAATAAATATCACCAACGTTCCCAGAATCAGTGAGATAGCTATAAAATACTACCCCTTTCGTCCAATTTGGACACAGGGGCAAAACGGTATTTTCGGGTCAAGGCGGGGTCCATCTGTAGCCCATTTTGTACCGAAATACGTACTAGGGGTAAAGGTCTCTAAATAGGACAAATTGTAGGTCAAACAAATTCTAAACGTCAGTACGAACTCAAAGGTATACCCAATTTTGGATTCCGGTGAGCCAAACACAAATTCGCCCTAAAAGTCAACTTCGGTCCACAAATAGGTGACTTGGTCAACTGTCTCGGAATTGCGTAAAACTTGGTTCATAGGACTAGCGCGATACCACAAGTCTAATGGCGTAAGTTTCGTCGCATTTCGATGAGCGTACACTAAATGGTGCGGTATTTTGCAAAAGTTATAATACGGGAACTTTTTACGGACACATGTTGATCCCGACGCGCACACACGTCCGAATTAGTTTTCGCGAAAGCCCATATGTCAGGATATACCATACACGCCTTTTGGTACAATTGGCACATGACGGGGCGGTCCCGTTTGGCGGGGCGCACTCCGTATCATAATTTTTGAAGTTTTAGAAACACGCTTTTCTGATTTTTAACCCATTTTAATTATGCATATAACACCAAATAAAATAATCTAACTAACATAAAGTAATCTCGGTTATAGGATCTTTACATAGCAAAAAGAATTTTTAAGTTTGCATGTCTGTGGTGGAATATATTGGTCCTTAAACATGGGTTATCGCAACAGTTTCTGAAGTTAAAAAGATGTGATTTTTTTCCAACTTGGTCTCGATTTTTACCTAGGATTTACGTTGTACGCTGGAAACTAGTATACAGAGTTGGAAGAGGGATAGGTCATGAACATACCGATGAAGACAGATCGAAATTTGGTCGCGAGATGAAACGGAAAACAGTGCGAGAAGTCGGGGTCGTCGCAGTCAGATTCTGCGCGGCCTACTCACGCGGTCGTGGACGCGGCGGTGATGGCTGGAGGTCGGCGGCATAGAGGCTCTGGTGGTCGGCCGGCGCTGGAAAGTCGACGTGGTATATATATATATATATATATATATATATATATATGTTGTGTGTGTGTGTGTGTGTGTGTGTGTGTGTGTGTGTGTGTGTATGTGGAAGGAAGGAAGGAAGTGGGGGTTTAACGCTAGGCCGTGGTGGTCTCATGCGGTTGTGGGGTTGCTGTTAGCTCGCCGGGGGGGCGGGGTGCTGGGCTTTAGGCTTAGGGGTTTAAGACTTAGGCATAGCTTTAGGTGGGGGGGTTTAGCTCAAGGGGTTAATTAAGGTTTTTTTTTTTTCCTTTCCTTTTCTTTATTCTTTTACTTATATATATATATATATATATATACATATATATATATATACATATATATATATATATATATATATATATATATATATATATATATATATATATATATATATATGGTAATAAAATTCCAGAAATTTGTATTAGTACATAAAATAATCTTTCCTCCTTCTACAAAGACCCCCTAAAATAAATTAAATTAAAAAATTATAGTTTTGTTCGACAATTTCTAAATGAATAGCTACCTAGTAATTAAAATTCAATAAATTATATTTCTAATTGGCTAAGAGATACTATAAATAATTAATTAAATAATTAATGCTTAAAAATTAGGAGATTTACAAAGGCGGCGCGCGAAGGCTGCAGGGGCGGCGTCGGGGGCAGTCGCCGGAGGTCGGGCTAGGGTTAGGGTTTCTAGTTGATATATATATATATATATATATATATATATATATATATATATATATATATATAGAGAGAGAGAGAGAGAGAGAGAGAGAGAGAGAGAGAGAGAAGGGAGAGGGGGAGAGATCCGCGAGCGGGGGGGGGGGGGGGGGTGGGGGTGGGTCTACTGTTGGTGGGGATTAGATTAGGATTTAGGGTTAATTAGTTATTAGGTTTTTAGTTTTGTTATTTATTTCTTTTCTTTTCCTTTTCCTCTTCCTTTTTCTTTTTATTTCTTTTCTTTTTATTATTATTATTATTATTATCATTATTATTACTATTAGTATTATTTTTATTATTATTATTACTACTTCTATTATTATTATTATTATTATTATTATTATTATTATTATTACTAAAATTATTATTATTAATAATAAACTTATATTTATTAACATATATTCACATATGTAAATGAGGAAGAATCCCAAAAATAATATTGCACACAAAATAAATTCTAGAAAATTTACTTTGTAAAGTTTTAATAAATACTACGCTCAAAATATTTTATAAAATATTTTATATTTAATAATTAGATATTTATTTAGTTTTATAAATTAAATAATTATATTATCTAATTAACTAACTAAATAACTAAATGGATATTCAACAAGATAGGTTAATAGTAAATAATATGCACATCTTACAAAAAGAGAAAAATGCCTAACTTGACATGGGAAATTATGGGCTACTAATTATTAAAAAGTCGGCATTAGAAAATAACCACAATTAAATTATATATATAATATACCTAAATATTTAACACATAATCTATGGTCGGTACACTAATGTCATACTAACACCAAGGGATTGAATTTCTGTGTCACGAAAAGATCCTACAAGTAGTGTCTCCTATGTAGGCTACTTCCTATGAAGGGCGACACAGATTTTGGGGCCATCCTACATTATTAATATCCAAACCACGGTAAAGTGTCTTAATAAAATTATTGGGTTTTATTTGATTAAGAAAAATAATCTAAAATAAATACAAGAAATAAAAATACACATAAGATACCTATTTTTGGGTTAGGGGGTTTATAACACTGCTCGTGTTCAGTGTGTATATTCGTGTACACCCACCGCTCGTGTTCGGTGGTTATGATATTCATGTACACCCACTGCTCGTGTTCAATGGTTATATTTCGTGTTCGTAGCGTGTCGTAATTGGATCCATCGGTATTAGTTGGGGGTGGGAGAGTAGGAGTTGATTATGTGATCAAAGCCCTATTGTTACATCATGTACATTCTGGTTATATACCTCACTTGTAATCGTCTTACCTGATCATATTCACCCAACCCGATCAAATAATGAACTTATATTTTGAGGCACATTAGTTAGTTTAGATTGCAGTTTACTTCATCATATTGCTGATATTCATATTGTTGATCTATATTCTCGTACATTACCTATATATCTATTATTTATTCATTCATATGTTTAGTGATCTTGTATTTTATTTCTATTATCTGTTTATATGCTCGATTATGCTATTGAAACTGCTTTCAGAGGTATATACTTTGCTCCAATCCTGACTGGATATATTTTTCCAGATGATTGGCTTATAGAGTAGTGTCACATATCCTACGGGCCGCAGAACGGTGTACCTATAGAGGATACTCCTATAGACCATAAGGACTTAGTTGTAGATCCCGAGGAGGTCTAAATTATTTCTGTATTGGATTGTATTAGACTATTCTTTTGGTGGATCCACATCTTGTATATTATTTTAGATTATGGATTATATCTTTATTCTTTTCTTCGCTATTCCATTCGTGCATTATTCTTCCTTAGTTTGTTTTGTGATTGAGATTAGATATACTAGTGAGATACCATATTGCTCCTCCGTTCGGAGTTGAGATGATTGACGGTACGATATTATATTGTTGAGATGTTAGATAGTTAAAAATGACCCAGACATTGTTCTACCGTCGATTCTGTGGCATAGGCTGAGCGTAACCGCGTACTCATGCCCGATTATCCGGGTGCTAGTCGTGACATCCCTGGATGGTACTATAAGGATATATCAAAATCTTATATCAGTTCCATCTACCGATGCTACCTCATGTTCAGCTCCATCTGAGTAAAAATGTACTTCAAGCACTTATGGTCTGTAAAGTTCTCCACACGCTCTCCATACATATAGTGTTTTCTATTCTGCTGGAGAATACAACACAAATATTTTTCCGAAGCATCACTATAGATATTGAATCCTCCAGACCCTGATGGCAACATCAAAATAGGAGCAAACATCAACCTCGTCTTTAATTCCTCAAAAGCAGCCTAACACTCCTCTATCCAAATAAACTCCGCATCCTTCCTAGTGAGTTTAGTCATCGGCTCAGCAATCCTCGAAAAATATTGCATAAACTTCTTGTACGTAGTAGCCTACCAGACCCAAGAAACTCCTGATCTCTACCACTAAACTCGGAGTCTTCGAAGACTCCACTGCTATGATCTTCTTTGGGTCCACTAAAATCCTATCACCAGCTATAACATGCCCCAATAACTCTACCTTGTCCAGGAAGAACTCACACTTGGACAGCTTTCCATACAGCTTCTCCTTCTTCAGCACATCCAACACAATCTGCAGATGCTCCTCGTGCTCCCCTGTATCTTCGAGTATATGAGAATGTCATCGATGAAGACCACCACGAACTTGTCAAGGTACTGGAGGAATACCTTGTTCATCAAATTCATAAATACCGCCGGGGCATTAGTCAAACCAAATGACATCACCATAAACTCGTACTGACCATACCGAGTCCTAAAAGCAATCTTTAGATTGTCCTCCGATTTTACTTTCACCTGGTGGTAGCATAATCTTAAGCCTATCTTAGAAAATATCTTGGTGCCACTCAACTGATCGAACAGATCATAACTCCGTGGCAACAGGTATTTATTCTTGATAGTGAGATTATTTAATGCCCTGTAATCGATGCACATGCATACCGATCCATCCTTCTTCGGTACAAACAATACCGGGGCTCCCCACAAAGAAGAACTGGATCTGATAAATCCCTTATCCTGTATTTTATCCACTTGCTTCATCAGCTTGACCAACTCACTGTTTTTTACTCTATAGATATGTTGTGAAATCGGCTCTACATTTGGCACCAAGTCTATAGAGAACTCAATATCTCGATCTGACGACAATCTTGGCAATTCCTCAGAAAGCACATCAAAGAACTCTTGTAAACCCCCTCGACCAGATTCCAGCATTTTAGGATTATTTTTAGCAATTTAGAATTTATGACAATATTTTAATTTATTTTGCTTACATATCCTATTAATTTGTGCACCTGTCCATCACCTAATTATTTGGATCTTTACCTTGACTGATATTCCCGAACAAAGTTCACATACCTCTCCTAGGCATGCCGGTCTACTATTCTGTACTTTGTGCAACTCCCATATACTTTACTTTGAGCCTCGTTTGAGACGCGCAAATAACGTTACAAACGTACGTATTTAAATTCCTAGATCTGTACCCATCCCTGTTCCAATAGAGATTTGAGGCCCAATATGCACCTGTTTTGCCCAGACAAAAATACGTAAAGACAGTACACTGAGTATACTACATTTAGTGTATTGACATCGTATTAAAATTATGGCCCTACCTGCCTCTAAATAATTAGAGAACACCGTGCGCAGTATTTATTAATTAATAAATACGGTGGCCCGTATCACCCAAGAAAACCAGGCCCAGCCCCTGCCCAGACTCACTCCCACCCCCTCAGGACCCTCACAAAGCTTTTTCCTTCAATTCTGTGAATTTTAGTATTTTCAGGAATCGGGTATTTTTTCTAGACAATTTTGTAAATTGCACAAATTCCTAAAATAGGACCTTTACGCAATTTATGAAATTATAGGGACTTTTCTGCAAATTTTCCTGCGAGGTGTCACCCCCTCATTTGCCGATGAACCTGCACCGTCCATTTGGAGGCGGGACCCACCCGAAAATATCCCGAAAATATCTATAGATAATTTACTTAAAATATCTATATTTATTTTCTATAAAAGAAAAAGAAAAAGAAAATAAAAACAAAAAACCTAACTATACCCCCCCTCAGCCGACCCCCCCCCCGCCGGAGCGGCGAGCCCCCGCCCGCCGGAGTAGCTCCGCCCAACCCCGCGGCGAGCCGACCCCCCGCCGGCCTCGACCTACTCCCCCACTCGCCACCACCACCATCATCATCACCAGCATCTCATCTCCTCCCCCCCGAGCCGCCGACCCCGACCCCCGCCGGCCTCGACAGCCACTCCTCCACCTCGACCTCCTCCTCTCCTCAACAACCCCCCCCCGAGCTCCCTCTTCCCCGACCCCCGTCGGCCTCGCCCAGCCAACTCCGCCGCCCTCTTCCCTCCACCGCCACCACTATCATCGGTCACCACCACCACCACCATCATCATCACCACCTCGACTTCCTCCTCTCTCCTCAGCCTCCTCCTCCGGCCCCCATCTCCACCGCCACACCCATCACAGCCCGTCGCCACCACCATCCTCCACCCCCAGCACCAACGCTACCACCAGCTTCCCTCTCCCCCTCCCAACCTTCCTTTCTCCCCCCGTCGATTTCCCCACCACCGCCAACACCACCATCTCCAGCACCACTTCTCCCTCGAGCTCGATGCTGTCCCAGAGTTCCGGCCTGACTTCTCCCCCGCCGGAGCAACAGCTCCTCCTCCTCCAAACCGTGAACCCCCCATGGCCGAGACCAATCACCCCCTCCTCCTCCTCTGTCTCGACGACCGAGAGCACCCGAAGCACCGTGCCCTACCCGGACGTCCCGCTGACCGACGAGCTCCGCTTGAGCGCCTCCGGCGAAGCCCGGCGGGTCTCCACTGGACTCAGACCGGACACAGCAGCTGGACACAGCCCGGACACAGCAACCAGGACACAACACAGTGACCGGACAAGGGAAATTCAGTTTCCACGGAGACCTGTTCAGGTAACCCATTCTATCTCCTCATAATTCCATTTTTTAATTCCGTCAGTTGTGACATGTAGGCTATGTAACCCTGTTGATGCCCGTGCGACCCGCTCGGTGTCTCGCGTCCTGTGGCGATCGCGAACCGCGATCCAAAAACAGGAAAAACAACGAACCGATTCACCCCGGAACTGAGTACGCCCTGCCAAACGGGACGACTTGGTCACACGCGGTATTTACCGAAATGTGCGCGCCGTTGATACGGACGTGCGGGATTTTGCAGAAGTTGATTTGGATGTGCGTGCACACCGGAATCAACGCGTATCAGCCGACAACGTCCCGTATTCGCCTGTTCTGGAATACACTGTAACTTTGTGTACACACGTTGGATCAAAAGGAAACTTGTGCCATCGGACTCGTAGCAATACGCTGGTCCTGTGATCCAAATTTGGTTCGATTCTGAGAACGTTGACAAAATCCTGTATCGTGGGCCCCACCGGCTCTACTTGACGGGCGATTTTGTGATCGGCTCATCAGAATCCAGTTTTGGATATTCCGTTGGATTTGTATCGATGTTCTGGACTTGTTGACACTAATTTTGGCAAATTTGGAGACCTTTGACGCTGACACGTTTTTCGGTGTAAAGCGGCCCACATGTGGACCCCGCTTTGACCGAAAACTGTCATTTTTGCCCCTGTGTCCAAATTGGACTTAAGGACATGCATTTCTAGCTATTTGATATTTTTTGAGACTGTTGGTGATATTTATTTCAGCATTCGGAGACATTTATTCTGAGGCCATAGTTTCTGACTTTTGGCATTTGACATCTGGACGTTATATTTTGCAGCTCTCTTGTCAGGCAAGTATACCTTGTCTTGTTGTACTGATTAAATTCTGTATTTTAGTTACATATTTATTTATTTTAATATTATATAAATGTGTGCGTCCGAGAAGACTCGGGTGCAGTCAACGAAGGCGTTGACGTTAGGACTTGTGTCTGACCTAGAGTCTAGTAGACCCACCTAAAGTTGTGAAGTTATTGGTATGACTTTCCAGGCCTTGACACGTATCATTATACGTCACAGAGTGAGTTTATGTAGGGACGCGTGCCTCATGCGCGACTGGCCATCAGTATGAGCAACACGTGTAACGGTATTTAGCTAGTTGTTTATTTCTATAGAGACTTGCATCATAGTACAAGATATCTACGTCGTATTCATGACTTGTATATCTATATTGGGCGAGGAAGACAACTAGTAGGCGTATGGGACACCCAACTTCTTTATTGCAGATACCGCACTCTTCGGAGTGATATGGACGTTATATACTTTGCAGATACCACATCCCTTAGAGTGTTGGACGTTGTATATATTCAGATACCTCATTCTTTGGAATGATGGACGTTGCAGATACCACACTCTAGAGGATGCTGGCCGTTATGCCTACGCCTACCCATACGTACCAAGGTTGTCTTTATATTGCATTCACTTAGATGGTTAGCATACCTCCTTTATTTATTCAGCATTTACATACATGGCATATTGTTTTTCTGTATCTTGTTATGTCCCTCTGAGGACCTGGTTCCTTTCCATGTATAGATGTTCCTGAGTATTCGCAGGAGCGCAAATCCGGATATGTTACGTATATTCCGAGGAGGTCTTCTCTTCGAGTCTCGTGATTGTCCGATGCTGTTCTTATATGGTGTATATCTGGTTCATTTTATATTCTATTTCGGCAGTGGATTTGTTTCCATCCGACTGTCATTCTTTAGATACTATTTATTGAGATCTAGTTACCTGGTTATTGGTTATTCATGTTTATTTGATTTCTGTGGATGAGATTTAGATATTACCCTGTGACTTGTGATAGTTTTACCACTTATAAATTATTGTTCATTATACAGCGTACGCTCGTATATATGGTTTCCATATATTGGAGTTGCCATATATACATGCGGCTGGCATGTTTACGTGTCCTAGTCCTACGTATTTTGGGACTGGGACGTGACATATTTTTAGTGGTGGCCCATGCAGGTCAGAGCATATTGTCTCGGTTACATTACTATACCGAGCAAGCCTGCACCTAGGATTAGAGCATAGGATCTCATCCATAATTGACTATGACTTATGTTCCTTCCAGTCTGTCCTACTTACAAAATTGCATCCTGCTTGATTCATGTACTTCCCCGATAATTCCTCGAGGATAGCCCCTGCTAGAATATAGAAATCCTGTTGATAGGAAGATAATTAGAGTAGTATTCCTATTAAGAACACAACTAGGGCTTTGACATATCATTAAGTTCAGACTACTTAATGAACCATAGTCTTCCATACTACCTAATGAACCCTAGCATCACTACCTATAGATTAACTTACCATTATCCCTTGATGTATTTATGTATGACTTGAGAGTAGTATAAATACTACCAAAATTAGTTAGAGAATTAACCATAGTGTTAACCCTAGTTTTGAGAAACCAATAGAAATCCAAGGTTAATACTAGGACTGAAACCTCATCCAATGTTTGGATAAACCATATTTTACGCCAGAGACCCTTTACCCTTATTGGCGTAAAAGCCAAACAATTGCCTAGTTGGCGTAAAAGCCAAATGACTTTCTTGTTGGCGTAAAAACCAAACTATGCAGAAGCTTGTCCCCTTTACGCCACAATGACAACCGCTACCCACGATCCCTTAGTCTTCCTTATCCCACGTCATAAAAGCCACGTAGGTAATTGCCCTGCGTACATTTGATGATTCATGAATAAATAGATAACCAGCGTAGAGTAACCTGATTAGGCGTAGAATATAATGATAGGGTGTGAGCATATTTGTTACAGCCTTAGCTTTCTCCAGCCATGATCCAATCTCGTGCATTAAAGGCAGAGATACACCTCGAGCCCTGTGCAAAAAGAAATAGCTTTTGACAGGACATCTAATTTTGTCTCGCCTCAAGCGTATATGACTTGTATCCAATAAAGTCACTAAACGACAACATGGGAATCCGTGCAAAATCATCATCACAAACCGTCCACTCGATCGTTGTGCAAGTACTTTTGTCAGATATCAGGATTCACTAATTTTGACTGACAAGCTCATGAGTTTCTCGTATAACTTTACGCTGCAACGAATGCTAGACTTTACCCTGGAGATATTTACGCGCAGATTTCTACGCACAGACTTATTACGCGGACAGCTCTGAAGCTCTACCTTACGCTTCTCTGTTTTACGCGGATAGCTCTGAAGCCATGCGTTACGCCAAATTATTTTATTTTTGCTTTACGCAGACAACCTTGAACCCCTACTTTACGCGAACTTTCTTGAAATCTCTGTTATAGGCAGACAACCTATAGTGTATATTAAGATTGTAGAACTTAGAAGGCCATACCCCTTTTGGGTCAACTAGCAACTTAGACAGGAATTAGAATAATAACTATAGAGATTGTAGAGTCTTATCTTTTGTGAATTTGAATTATTTTGTATTTCTCATATCATAATCTAGCGTACTTATATTTACTATACTACCTTGACTTATACTGCTATTATAGCATAGTTTTGCAAGCTTATTCTTTATCAAGCTTGTTCATGATATATGTATTATTGGAGTACTACACTAATACATTTCAGAATCAGTGTATTACGGTCTGATCAACCATAGTGCACTTGGTTCGTCCTTCGCATAACTACCTTACGTGGATTGAGATATATAGTGATTAGTAGACAAATGTACTTACCCTCTAGATAGGTCTGAGCATATCGTATCAGCGACATAACTGTGCTAATACGAACATGTGAATAGGAATTACCAAAATAGGATTTTAATACACAACTGCCTTGACAATTCTAATTTGAATTCTTTAAACGCCTTGATCCCCACACTTCTAATCTATTACCTCCCCCTTGAACTCTTGATTACTGTTTTCCGTCTTCCCTTATTTCGGAAAGACAAAACCTCGTACTTAGTATAAATACGAAGTGTATTATTTCTGTAGCCATTTCTGTTTGTTTCTTGGGTAATTACCAAACCCTATTATTAGATTGATTGTAGTTTTAAACTGTGCTATTTTTAGAATGACCTTCGCTACCTACCTACGTTTTATTGCGTTCATGATACGTGCATCACTATGACATCATGAAAATTTTATTTTTGCCTCGTAACTTGAGTCAAGTTCAGAACTCAAGTATTACGATAAAGAATGTATCATTGTGTTGTCAGGAGCCTAAATGGACTTCACCCGGATGGACAATTGATTGACTCCTAAATGAATAGCAGCACCTATGACTAGGTTGACTTGTAAGGATTAAGAATTCCTATGGACCGACTCACCAAGTCAGCACATTTCTTACCTTTAGAGTTGGCCAGTCTTCATAAGCTTTAGCTAACTTATATATGAGGCAAATCGTAAGATTGTACGGCATACCCGTCAGCATTTTACCAGACAAGGATTCGCGTGACCAGAATTGGTGGTCAACACCGTAGAGACAGTTAAGTAAATGCAAGGACACTTGCAAATAGTGCAAAACAGACAGAAGTAGTGGGCAGACCGTCATCATCGTCCCTTGGAATTCAAAGAGGACGATCATGTCATCTTGAGGATATCACCTACTAGAGACACCATTCGATTCAGAGGACGCAGCAAGTTGAGTCCAAGGTATGTTGGACCATTGACGTACTAGAAAGAGTGGGAGTAGTAGCATATCAACTTGCGCTACCACCTTCCCTTGAGAGAGTACTTGAAGTATTCCACGTGTCACAACTCAGGCGATATGTGACAGACAGCAGTCATGTTCTTAACCATTCGGAGATCACCATTAGGCCGAGCTTTTCGTATCAAGAGCAACCCGTAGAAATCCTTGATCATCGAGAAAAAGTATTGAGGAATCAGTCTATTTCCTTGGACCGCATGGCATGGAAGCATGGTGCGCCAGGAAAATCTAATTGGAAGCGTGTGGACGACATGCGTAAACGTTTTTCGAACCTATTAGTAAACCGAGATATAAATTACTTTGTTAAATTATACCGTATGCCGTCTTTGACTTCTACCTGGGCTTAGTTTTAATTTCGAGGACGAAATTTTTATAAGTTGGGTAGATTGTAAACCCCTTCGACCAGATTCCAGTATTTTAGGATTATTTTTAGCAATTTAGGATTTATGGCAATATTTTAATTTATTTTGCTTACATATCCTATTAATTTGTGCACCTGTCCATCACCTAATTATTTGGATCTTTACCTTGACTGATATCCCCGAACAAAGTTCACATACCTCTCCTATACATGACAGTCTACTATTCTGCACTTTGTGCAACTCCCAGATACTTTACTTTGAGTCTCGTTTGAGACGCGCAAATATCGTTACAAACGTACGTATTTAAATTCCTAGATCTGTACCCATCCCTATTCCAATAGATATTTGAGGCCCAATATGCACCTGTTTTGTCCAGACAAAAATACGTGAAGATAGTACACTGAGTATACTACATTTAGTATATTGACACCGTATTAAAATTATGGCCCTACCTGCCTCTAAATAATTAGAGAACACCGTGCGCAGTATTTATTAATTAATAAATACGGTGGCCCGCATCACCCAAGAAAACCAGGCCCAGCCCCTGCCCAGACTCACCCCCACCCCCTCAGGACCCTCACACAGCTTTTTCCTTCAATTCTGTGAATTTTAGTATTTTCAGGAATCGGGTATTTTTCCCAGACAATTTCGTAAATTGCACAAATTCCCAAAATAGGACCTTTATGCAATTTATGAAATTACAGGGACTTTTCTGCAAATTTTCCTGCGAGGTGTCCCCCCCTCATTGGTCGGTAAACCTGCACCGTCCATTTGGAGGCGGGACCCACCCGAAAATATCCCGAAAATATCCCAAAAATATCTATAGATATTTTACTTAAAATATCTATATTTATTTTCTATAAAAGAAAAAGAAAAAGAAAATAAAAACAAAAAACCTAACTCTACCCCACCTCTCAGCCGTCCCCCCCCCCCCCGCCGGAGCGGCGAGCCCCCGCCCGCCGGAGTAGCTCCGCCCAACCCCACGGCGAGCCGACCCCCCGCCGGCCTCGACCTACTCCGCCACTCGCCACCACCACCATAATCATCACTAGCATCTCTTCTCCTCCCCCCCGAGCCCCCGACCCCGACCCCCGTCGGCCTCGACAGCCACTCCTCCACCTCGACCTCCTCCTCTCCTAAACAAACCCCCCCCCCCCGAGCTCCCTCTTCCCCGACCCCCGCCGTCCTCGCCCAGCCAACTCCGCCGCCCTCTTCCCTCCACCGCCACCACCATCATTGTTCACCACCACCACCATCATCATCACCACCTCGACTTCCTCCTCTCTCCTCAGCCTCCTCCTCCGGCCCCCATCTCCACCGCCACCCCCATCACAGCCCGCCGCCACCACCATCCTCCACCACCAGCACCAACGCCACCACCAGCTTCCCTCTTCCCCTCCCAACCTTCCTTCCTCCCCCCATCGATTTCCCCACCACCGCCAACACCACCATCTCCAGCGCCACTTCTCCCTCGAGCTCGACGCTGTCCCCGAGCTCCGGCCTGACTTCTCCTCCTCCGGAGTAACAGCTCCTCCTCCTCCTCACCGTGAACCCCCATGGCCGAGACCAATCACCCTCTCCTCCTCCTCTGCCTCAACGACCGAGCAGCACCCGAAGCACCGTGCCCAGCCCGGATGCCCCGCTGACCGACGAGCTCCGCCTGAGCGCCTCCAGCGAAGCCCGGCGAGTCTCCACTGGACTCAGACCGGACACAGCAGCTGGACACAGCCCGGACACAGCAACCAGGACACAACACAGAGACCGGACACGGGAAATTCAGTTTCCACGGAGCCCTGTTCAGGTAACCCATTCTATCTCTTCGTAATTCCGTTTTTTAATTCCGTCAGTTGTGACATGTAGGCTATGTAACCCTGTCGATGTCCGTGCGACCCGCTCGGTGCATCGCGTCCTGTGGCGATAGCGAACCGCGATCCAAAAATAGGAAAAACAACGACCCGATTCACCCCGGAACTGAGTACGCCCTGCCAAACAGAATGACTTGGTCGCACGCGGTCTTTATCGAAACGTGCGCGCCATTGATACGGACGTGCGGGATTTCGCAGAAGTTGATTTGGATGTGCGTGTACACCCGAATCAACGCGTATCCGCCGACAACGTCCCGTATCTGCCTGTTCTGGAATACGCTGTAACTCTTTTGTACATACGTCGGATCAAAATGAAATTTATGCCATCGGACTCATAGCAATACGCTAGTCCTGTGATCCAAGTTTGGTTCAATTCTGAGAACGTTGACAAAATCCCGTATCGTGGGCCCCACCAGCTCCACTTGACGGGCAATTTTGTGATCGGCTCATCGAAATCCAGTTTTGGACATTCCGTTGGATTCATATTGACGTTTTAGACTTGTTGACACTAAATTTGGCAAATTTGGAGACCTTTGACCCTGACACATTTTTCGGTGTAAAGCGACCCACATGTGGACCCCGCTTTGACCGAAAACTGTCATTTTTGCCCCTGTGTCCAAATTGGACTTAAGGCAGACGTTTTTAGCTATTTGATATTTTCTGAGACTGTTGGTGACGTTTATTTCAGCATCCGGAGATATTTATTCTGAGGCCATAGTTTCTGACTTTTGGCATTTGACATCTGGACGTTATATTTTGCAGCTCTCTTGCCAGGCAAGTATACCTTGCCTTGTTGTACTGAATAAATTCTGTATTTTAGTTACATATTTATTTATTTTTATATTATATAAATGTGTGCGTCCGAGAAGACTCGGGTGCAGTCAACGAAGGCGTTGACGTTAGGACTTGTGTCTGACCTAGAGTCTAGTAGACCCACCTAAAGTTGTGAAGTTATTGGTATGACTTCCCAGGCCTTGATACATATCATTACACATCACAGAGTGAGTTCATGTAGGGACGTGTGCCTCATGCGCGACTGGCCATCAGTATGAGCAGCACGTGTAACGGTATTTAGCTAGTTATTTATTTCTATAGAGACTTGCATCATAATACGAGATGTCCACGTCGTATTCATGACTTGTATATCTACATTGGGCGGGAAGACAATTAGTAGGCGTATGGAACATCCAACTTCTTTATTGCAGATACCGCACTCTTCGGAGTGATACGGACGTTATATACTGTCACTACCACATTCCGGAAACAGGGGTATTTTCGAATTTTTACAATATTTAATATTATGTTATTTACAATTAATTAATTGCATGATAGTGTATTTGATTTAAATAATTTTGTGCGATGTGTAATTAAATATATAATTATATGCAGTGTTAATTATTTTATTTTAGCTAGCAGACTAGACCTAGAAGCCCAGTAGCCGAACACCTGTCCGAATTATAGAATTCTGGATTTTATTATTTTATTTAGAATTTAATATTTGGAGATTGTAATTAATTACTGTATTTTATTTAATATTTTTGCGCTTTGCCTTTGCTTCGATATTTGGAGCACTATCCAGACTTTTGTCTTCCAACAAATTTTACCATCTTGCTCTGGGCATGCCCGCCTTCAATTCTGTTATTTTTGCAACTCATAATTTTGCTCCCTGTACATTATTTCTGGCCGCACAAAAATCGTCGCGGACGTTATTTTAATAAACTCCTATTTTCATCGTTGTGCGTTCCAATCGAAAATTGGAGGCCATCTTGACCTATTTTTTGTGCGACCCAAATTAGGGTAATGTTCTGTTCTGAGTCTTCTTCAATATTGGTATTGATGACTTGATCTGATTTTGACCCCAAGTACTCCTAATTAATTGTTGAACACAACTTGCATTTATTTCTATTTAATTTGAGGATACCATTTTATCTGATTTTAAAATCCCAAATTAATTCCAGTGCCCTGCAAATTCAGCCCATACCCATCTTACAGCGTCCCCTGGCCCTACAAAACACCGGACCCCGAATCGTCCGTCCAATTTTTGTCATTTCATGTGTTTGTGCAATTTCCCAAATTTAAGGGGATTAAATTGCAAATTGGCATTTTGTGCCAACACCCAATTATTTTAATCAATGAGGGAGCCTATTAATTTTAATTAAGAACCCTCATCCCTACATGAATTAATTCCTTTCATGATTTAATCTAGACTACTCATTTAGAGGGTCAATCACAACCCTCCATCAAATTCCCCTCATCCCTATATAATGTCTACATCAAACCCTAATCCCTAGGCAACCTAGAAAACACCACCTCCTCACAAGCCTCCTCCCCCTCTCATACGTATGTAAACTCCTCCTTCTTCTTTTCTTCTTCTCTTTCCTTTCTTCTTCTTCTTATTCCTTCTTCTTCCTTTTCTCTTTCATTTAAATTTAAATTAGATAGGGGGGAATACTGTTCATCCCCCCCCCATACTGTGCTTCCGGCCATCCCGCCGGCCAGGCTCCGATCAGCCGGCCTACAGCCCGGATCTCCCTGTGCTGTGCCCTCTTCCTCCGGCGTTCAGCCCCGGCCCGGCGGCTCCTCCCCTCCGCCTTGCTGCGGCTGCTTTCCGTCCATCCATCCGGCGGAGCCGACTTCTCCTCCTCCCATCATCCATCCATCATCCATCCACCCCCCAACCGGACATCCCCGTGCTCTTCCCTCTCCGGCCTGCATTCACCGCCACCCGCCGGCCTCCACTGCTCCCCCTGGCTGCTCCTCCCTCCGGCCCGGCGACAGCCTCCCCTCACGATCATCTCCCTCCACCACCATCAACACCATTCTTCACCACCGCCATCTCCATCAAGCCATCACCACCACCCTCCGGCCTCCTATCACCACCACCATCACCAACTACTCCACCATCACCATCTAACACGACCACCGCTCCCTGCTCCTTTCCCGGCGGCCCCTGCCCACTTCGACGGCCCAACCATCAGTCCCTGCGCACCCCCGACCGAGCCTGCACCCGGCGGCCAACCCCTTGCTCCCTGCTGCTCACTCCCCGTTGCTCAGCCTCCACCCGCTCGTATTCCGGCGGCGCTGCCTCGACGAGTCCGGCCGGCCAGCCACCCCGACAGCCCACAGTAAGCCTTAATTGATTCTTTGGGATCTGTCTTCAGGATGTCACCGAAGACACGGTCTATGAGAGCGGGAACACCAGCTTTAGAGGGGTCTGCCACCTCTCCACCTGATGGACAGACATCCGTAGTTCCTCCTACATCTCCGATGCATGTGGGAGTTTCTACACTTTTCGGGGATCCTTTTTCCCCACCTGTTCAGAGGATAGCCGCAGCTGTGACGGATAACCTTCCTCCTCCACCGACTCCGATTCCCGGAGGTTTGCCCATTGACGGGGCACAGATGTTTACCTTGATCCAAGGCATGGTAGATGCCCAGAGAGTGGCGGTAGATGCTCAGCGAGTTCAAGCTGAGGCTTAGAGGGTGCAAGCAGAAGCGCACCAGGCACAAACCGAGCTGATGAGAGAGAGCATGGAGAACGCTCACCAGATGGCACTACAGGCAGTTGAGAGAGTTGCCCAGCAGTACCCTGGCCAGTGGCAGCCAAGGGCATTTCAGTATCAACAGCAGTACCCGACACCAGTTCCTGTACAGCAGGATCAACGAACTTGTCATTTCTGTAAGAAGCCAGGTCACCTTTGGAAGAGCTGTAGAACGAGGCTGGGACTTTGTTTGCACTGTGGCACTGCGGGACATCGAGTAAGGGATTGTCTTCGAGTTCCTTATCTTTTCGACCAGCGCGCAGCTCCAAATTATAGAGATCCAGTTAGGCTACCTGTGGAACCGTATATTGCTCAGCACCCGCAAAGGGAACCACCCCAGCAGGGCGGGCATTTGCGATGACGGTCGAGGAGATCGATACTGCAGGTAATGTGTTAGCAGGTTCTGTTCGTTCCTTCCTTCTGTTTCTATCTAATTGATTGATTGATTGATTGATTGATACCTTAGTACCGTAGCTTGTATGCATGAATTCTTGTGATAATGTAGTTAGTAGTACCCCTGATACAGAGACTGCAATACCATGACAAAAGACACCATGATCATACATATTTCCCTTAAGTTGCATGTTGTATGGTTGTAGGAAGAATTCTCTTAGATTTTGATTGTTGAGGATTTAACTGTAGTAAAGATTAACGAAGAGGTTATGACTTGACAAGAGAGACAAGGTGCCTTAAATTTTGAGAAAAAAATATTAAACAAAGAGTTGGGAATTTAATATGGCGTAATTGAAGTTCTGTTAAATCATTGATTTTAAGAAGATTATGAAATGATTGAATTTATCATTGAAATTGAGGAAATTAAGAAGGCCATCGATATATTTATTGGACTGCAAGTTATGAACTTATATCTTGAATATTGTATTGAAGGTTTCATAAGTATTACATCGTTGCATATTATGTGGAAAAAAAAAATCGAGGAATAAGAACACAAATGGATTAGTGTTGAATTCAAATTTTGGGATGAGATTCAATTTTAGAAATATGCATTGATTGGATTTCAATTAGAGGATTGAATATTAAATTCTTGTATTTCGTTATTAACCTAAAAATTTTGGAGGATATTGTGCTAAGAATGGGATTTGATTTTATATTTGAAGATTTTTAGGGATATGATATTTATAGTATTTTTGAAAGAATTTATTGTGAAATAACAATATGAAGTAGTTCATGATTATATGATTTGATGAATTTAAATTTGATGGTAGTAAATGAATAAATAAAACAATCGAGGATTTAAAAAATTCGAGGATAAGCATTGAATTAAATAAAGGGTCAAGAATTTAACACGACGGAATTTATGATGTATAAATTCCAGGAAGATTATGACATGCTTAAATTGATTATTAAATTGGGAAATTTTGGGAGATTATCAACATACTTATTTGATTGCAAGTTACGAATTTTAGAATTTTATATTTGGATGTCGCATTTAGAGAATCCTTACGTATCGTATTGTTGAGTATTTTGAGGAAGAGAAAATCGAGAAAAAAAAAATTTTGATGGATAAATGTTTAAATTCAAACTTGTGGGACGAGATTACATTTTATAATTGTGCACTGATTAAAATCAAATTTAAGGAGTGAATATTAAATTCCGAGTATTGAATTAAAAAAAAAAAAAAAAAAAACTTTCAAGGAAATTTGGATGGACTTTGATTTTACTTTGAGGATTTTTCAGGTTATACAACAATTTTTAAAAATTTTGAATTTGCGAAAAGACCTTGTGGATTGTTAACTGATTTCGTGATAGAAGAATTTAAATTTTGATGGAAATAATAGTGTGTATGATTTAATGCTACTTTGAGGAATTTAAATTTCGAGGACGAAATTCTTTTAAGGTGGGTAGACTTGTCACTACCACATTCCGGAAACAGGGGTATTTTCGAATTTTTACAATATTTAATATTATGTTATTTACAATTAATTAATTGTATGATAGTGTATTTGATTTAAATAATTTTGTGCGATGTGTAATTAAATATATAATTATATGCAGTGTTAATTATTTTATTTTAGCTAGCAGACTAGACCTAGAAGCCCAGTAGCCGAACACCTGTCCGAATTATAGAATTCTGGATTTTATTATTTTATTTAGAATTTAATATTTGGAGATTGTAATTAATTACTGTATTTTATTTAATATTTTTGCGCTTTGCCTTTGCTTCGATATTTGGAGCACTATCCAGACTTTTGTCTTCCAACAAATTTCACCATCTTGCTCTGGGCATGCCCGCCTTCAATTCTGTTATTTTTGCAACTCATAATTTTGCTCCCTGTACATTATTTCTGGCCGCACAAAAATTGTCGCGGACGTTATTTTAATAAACTCCTATTTTCATCGTTGTGCGTTCCAATCGAAAATTGGAGGCCATCTTGACCTATTTTTCGTGCGACCCAAATTAGGGTAATGTTCTGTTCTGAGTCTTCTTCAATATTGGTATTGATGACTTGATCTGATTTTGACCCCAAGTACTCCTAATTAATTGTTGAACACAACTTGCATTTATTTCTATTTAATTTGAGGATACCATTTTATCTGATTTTAAAATCCCAAATTAATTCCAGTGCCCTGCAAATTCAGCCCATACCCATCTTACAGCGTCCCCTGGCCCTACAAAACACCGGACCCCGAATCGCCCGCCCAATTTTCGTCATTTCATGTGTTTGTGTAATTTCCCAAATTTAAGGGGGTTAAATTGCAAATTGGCATTTTGTGCCAACACCCAATTATTTTAATCAATGAGGGAGCCTATTAATTTTAATTAAGAACCCTCATCCCTACATGAATTAATTCCTTTCATGATTTAATCTAGACCACTCATTTAGAGGGTCAATCACAACCCTCCATCAAATTCCCCTCATCCCTATATAATGTCTACATCAAACCCTAATCCCTAGGCAACCTAGAAAACACCACCTCCTCACAAGCCTCCTCCCCCTCTCATACGTATGTAAACTCCTCCTTCTTCTTTTCTTCTTCTCTTTCCTTTCTTCTTCTTCTTATTCCTTCTTCTTCCTTTTCTCTTTCATTTAAATTTAAATTAGATAGGGGGGAATACTGTTCATCCCCCCCCCCATACTATGCTTCCGGCCATCCCGCCGGCCAGGCTCCGATCAGCCGGCCTACAGCCCGGATCTCCCCGTGCTGTGCCCTCTTCCTCCGGCGTTCAGCCCCGGCCCGGCGGCTCCTCCCCTCCGCCTTGCTGCGGCTGCTCTCCGTCCATCCATCCGGCGGAGCCGACTTCTCCTCCTCCCATCATCCATCCACCCCCCAACCGGACATCCCCGTGCTCTTCCCTCTCCGGCCTGCATTCACCGCCACCCGCCGGCCTCCACTGCTCCCCCTGGCTGCTCCTCCCTCCGGCCCGGCGACAGCCTCCCCTCACGATCATCTCCCTCCACCACCATCAACACCATTCTTCACCACCGCCATCTCCATCAAGCCATCACCACCACCCTCCGGCCTCCTATCACCACCACCATCACCAACTACTCCACCATCACCATTTAACACGACCACCGCTCCCTGCTCCTTTCCCGGCGGCCCCTGCCCACTTCGACGGCCCAACCATCAGTCCCTGCGCACCCCCGACCGAGCCTGCACCCGGCGGCCAACCCCTTGCTCCCTGCTGCTCACTCCCCGTTGCTCAGCCTCCACCCGCTCGTATTCCGCCAGCCACCCCGACAGCCCGCAGTAAGCCTCCTCTCTCCCCTTCCCTCTTTATATATATATATCTATATATATATATATATGTATATATATATGTGTATATATATACGTACATATATATATGAGTATATATATACTATATGTATATGAAATTGTAGGTACTTAATAAATGCTTTAATATGTGAGTTTGTAGAGTATGTAAATACTTTAGAAATGTAATGTATGTACATGTCTATTGTCTAATTAATAATTAAACATAATGTATAGTATATATATATATATATATATATATATATATAAATATATGTAAGTATTTAAGGTATACATATATGTACAGTATTTATTTAATGTTTAATGTATATGTATTTGTATATATATTAATTAATGTATATGTAGATTTCAGAATATGTAGGAAATTATTTATTGGTATACTTAATATATTTTTATATATAAAATGGGTATACATGTATTTATATATATTTAGTATATATATGTAATCATTAATTGGTATAAATGTAAGTATATTGGTATTTCCTTATAATGTGCATTAGATACGTATTTTTAATAGATGTATATATAGGTACGTGTTAGTATTAACTATATATATATTTTGTACGTATTTAGTGCGTATTTTGTTAATAGGTATGAGTAATTAATGAATAATGTATATGTATATATTTAACAGGGTTGATATAAATATAAATACGTACTTAGTAATTGATATATGTATCTATGTTTTGTATATACTATGTATATGCTTTCAACATATATAATTTGTATATATGTATAAAAATATATTTTGTACATACTTTTATTATATTCCTAATATACATAGTATAAATTTAATTTGGTGTATTAGTATTAGTATATTTAAATGATAATGTTGACTATATATATATATTCTAAAATGTATTTTTGGCATGTATATGAGTATACATATATAATGTTCAACTAGTATAAATCAAATATGTATTTAAAAGGCATATATATCTATATTGTAAATACATTTGAATTGGTGCATGTATAAAATATTGTATATGTACTAAATTTGGTATATATATATATTGTAAGCATTAAAGTATATGTTAGTTAAATAAGTGTAATGTGGTTTATGTATATCCTACTAGATGACCCTAGTTGACTAGTGCCCTGCCTGGCATGGCCCTGAGGCCAGTGTTTATAGACTGTGTGTTAGCGTAGCTTCTGATGCAAATGTTATATTGTGTTATGTTTATAGGACTGTTGGTTCACCAGGGAATACTCTGGAACAGGACATTCAAAATTACCAGCTAAGGACCCGAGGCAAGTACATTCTCCAATAATTTCCAATTCTTGATAATTTCTATAAGTTCAACAATCATGAAATGTTACATCTGAATCCTTGACACTGTGCTACACGGACTAGTATAGCTTGGATCTGCAGTCATGAGATGTTACCTTGATTTTCGTATTGACATTATACACGATATTGACATTGACATTGACATTAGACATTGATAATTAGACATTGTACATAATATATTAGACAATGTTCGTGTATTCGTGACGTGTCATGATTTGATCCACAGTACTAGTTGGGGGCGGGGAAATTGCTAGTGAGAGATGTGATCAAATACCCATTGTATAATTAAATATTATTGGTGTTAATTATACCCCCACGTATGATTAGCCAGACTGTAGCAATCGTACATGTTCCCAAGCCGATCACATTTCAAAACTACAATTTCAAACACTTAGAATAGTTACAGTTCTCTATTTTAGATCATATACTACATCACCCGTATATGATACTGTTCCTTGTTCTTTTATTTCCATACATGCACTGACTGTATCATATTGCCTATTGCCTGTCTCTTTAAATTGCCTGTCTCTCTTAAATTGCCATCGCATTTATTTTACTATCTTCTCAGTAGCTAGCATGACATGTTTTATTGTATTATAGACATTATCAATTAATGGAACTGTTATTTGAGAGTGTTGCTTTGCTCCTTCCTGACTGGAAATATTTTTCCAGACTATGCCTTAGAGGACCGCTGTCCGACACTTTATGGACCATATGGTGAGTAGCTGCAGACTTGGTAGTAGTTGTGATTCTGGAAGGTCTAGCCGGAATTATTATTATTGTTAGTTCTTAAGTAGACTATTTGGTACCGGATTTGTCTCCGGCCTTTTGATGATTCTTGGATATTGTTGAGTTAAGTTATTACTTGTGGACTTGTGTTGTGTTAATTTTAGTTTTATTATTCAAAATCTTATCGTGCTGTAATCCTGTGATTGAGTATGTGTTCATCTTATTTGTGTCATCCGTGCCTCCTAATGGAGATTGGATGCTTGTGCGACATTAGTTAGATAGTATCAAGACCTTGACAGCGTTTCTACCGCCGATGCTGCGGCGTAGGCTGGACGTACCCACGCACTCGTGCCCCTAAACCGGGTGCGGGTCGTGACATATACTTTGCAGATACTATATCCCTTAGAGTGTTGGACGTTGTATATATTCAGATACCTCATTCTTCGGAATGATGGACGTTGCAGATACCACACTCTAGAGGATGCTGGTCGTTATGCCTACGCCTACCCATACGTACCAAGGTTGTCTTTATATTGCATTCATTTAGATGGTTAGCACACCTCCTCTTTATTTATTCAGTATTTACATATATGGCATATTGTTTTTCTGTATCTTGTTATGTCCCTCTGAGGACCTGGTCCCTTTCCAGGTATAGATGTTCCTGAGTATTCGTAGGAGCGCAGATCCGGACATGTTACGTATATTCCGAGGAGGTCTTCTCTTCGAGTCTCGTGATTGTCAGATGCTTTTCTTATATGGTGTGCATCTGGTTTATTTTATATTCTATTTCGGCAGTAGATTTCTTTCCATCCGACTGTCATTCTTTAGATACTATTTATTGAGATCTAGTTACCTGGTTATTGGTTATTCATGTTTATTTGATTTCAGTGGATAAGATTTAGATATTACCCAGTGACTTGTGATAGTTTTACCACTTATGAATTATTGTTCATTATACAGCGTACGCTCGTATATATGGTTTCCATATATTGGAGTTGCCATATATACAGGCGGCTGGCATGTTTACGTGTCCTAGTCCTACGTATTTTGGGACTGGGGCGTGACAACTCTGCTATCAAGGGATGCGGCAACTCCTTGTCCTCCAATATAGCTCCACAAATAATGCCTTCTCCTTGCCCCAAAGCTCCTCTAGCAAACTCAAACTCTGGCTCTCCTAGCGGGCTAAACAAAACTCTACCTCCTCTGTAATCTATACTATTACGGTGCCTACTCAACCAATTCATCCTGAGTACAATGTCGTAGCTCGAAAGTGGCATTAAAAGTAGACACGTACTAAGCTCCTGGCCTCCTAGAGTAACTCTTCGATCCTTGTAAACATCACGAACTAGGATAATGCCTCACCCGGTCATGATCTTGCAAGTCCTAAGCAAAGACTCAGCTAACAAATGATGCTTCAGAGCAAAAAAAAAAGATACAAAACTATGAGAAGCACCCAAATCAAACAATGCTAAAGCTGAAATAGAATCAAGGAGAACAGAACCTGCGATGAAATATCTAGGGGGCTTAGCCTCCTCGACCGTCATAGAAAATGCTCGTCCTTGAAGTGAACCTACCTAATTGTGGTGCTGGGCATAACATTGCTGCAGGGTCAGAAGCGACGGTCTCCTCGGCTGTACTGCATGTGGCCTTGCCTGTGCTTTCTGAGCTGGAGCTACTCCCTGAGCTTCACGATGAGGGTTGGAAGTAAAATCTCTCATCTGATGCCCCTTTGCACCATAATACAGACAAACTCCCAACCTCTTCCTGCAAACTTTCCAAATATGGCCGAACTTCTTGTAGTAGTGGCAGGAAGCGTGTTATGAGTGTCTCTGCTGCTACTGTGGTGCCTGATGAACCGGTGCCCTATATGGAGTCTGGTGCTGTTGTGGCTGCTGAAAAGGTCTATACTGGAGATGAAGATGCTTAGTAGGCACTACATTGCTACTAGCCCCCATAAAAGAATCTTGGTCTTTCTTGGGATTCAAGCTCAACTCTCGCTCAACCTTGCGTGCCTCCGCAAGTATCTTAGAATATGTTCCATAGAAAGATAGAATGAGCATCTTCACTTCCCAGTTCAGACCCTCACGAAAGCGGATAGCTCAAACTTCTGGCTCACTGACAAAGTACTTCGCAAATCGGCTCAACCTTCCGAACTCTGCGGCGTACTCCTCTACGGACATGTTCCCTTGAGTAAGGCCCTCAAACTGCCTCCCAAAGTCCAATCTGTCCGCCTAAGCAAAGAACTTTCTCTTGAAGAGGCCCTTAAACATCTCTCAAGACTGCCCTGCATCAGCAAGAAGGGGCTCATTCCTGAACCAAATACGGGCGATGTCGACAGCTGAAGTCCTACTGCCTTAACCTTCAGATCCTCAGCAAGAAGGGACACCCTTATGAGAAGCTCGATATATTTGAGCTAATCATCAGCATAGATTATGCCCTCGATCCCCTTGAAGACCCGAGGTTCTATCTTCTTAAAGTCCTAGATATTACTCGATCGAAGCTGGGCAACCTATGGAGCAACTTGCTTCTGGATCGGAGCTCCTCTATATACTGCAACAAGGGCAAGCTGATGAGCACTCTCGATACTGTGTTGCATCATGTTGGCCTGCCTCTAGTAAGCCTCTAACTGGGTCCTCTTAGCCTCCATCCTCTCACGAAATAATATGAACATCTGAGTCGCATCTGCCGATACGGAAGGTGAAGTTGGAAGTCCCTCAGACACAGTTGGAACAATCCTCTGTACTGGAGGTGGACCCCCGAATGCAGCTGATACGCCAATCATTGGAGAAGTGACTTGTACAGGCTCTCTGGAAGTCGCAGATCCGTCATAAGCTGCTCCTCTATGCTGTGATCGAGTCTTAGGCGACATCTTGTGGCAAAGCAAAAGAAAAGAATCAATATGGCAGAAGATAGAATTTATTCAAAGAAGTAAAACTCAATTATCAAATATCAAGAAAGAATAGTTGAAATAAGCAATAGAGTTTTTTCTAGTGGTGATTGAGTATTCTCAGCCTATGGCTTATATCCTATATCTTAAAATAGGCTCATAATAGCACTCAAATTAGAGCACCACTATAACACTACCAGAAAAAGTCAAATTAGCGACGCCCAAAAATGTCGCTAAATGACAAAAAAATGTCGCTAAACACGTTTGGCGACGTAATTAGCGACGTTTTAAAGCAGTCAGAAAATACCAGGTCGCTAAAACAAAAAACGTCGCTAAACGTCGCTATACCGACGTTTTTAGCGACTTTAATGTGTCGCTAAATTTAGCGACGTTTAGCGACGTCGCGTCACTAAATAGCGAAGTTTATTAAAGTCTCTAAACGTCGCTAATTAGCGACTTATATAGCGACGTAACAGCGACGTCTTTAATGACCTGGCAGTACTGTCATGTCAGCATTTTGTGACGTACAACGACGTATTTAGCGATATTTCGTGACGTAATTAGCGACGGCTTTTGACGTCGCTAAGTAGCAACTTTTTTACCGACTTATAAAAAATGTCGCTAGGAGTCGCTAAATGTCGCTAAATACGTCGCTAAATTTAGAAAAAAAATAAAAAAAACTGAATTGTTCCAAACTGCAATTTATAAATTTCTAATTAAAAATAGACCCGGAGCAACCCTCCGTTGAATTCTCTGGGTTCGCCGACCCCTTCGGTGGAACACTCAACACCGGATTAACAATATTTAATATGAATAAAAGTATCACAGTCATACAATTATACACATAAATATCACAGTCATACGATTAATACACACAAATATCACAGTCACACAATACATAATATATAATTATCACAGTATCACAGGGCATAAATAGCATCACAAAATGTATATTATCACATTCACACAAAATGCATAATATATAGGTATATGAAATATCACAGTATCAATCTCGAGGATATCCAATACGCTGGGGCAGATACCAGTCCCTCAAATACTGCACATAAACAGCGTTTATGTTATCAATCTCCATTATGGGTGCTGGGTGACTGGAACTCCACGTCAGAGATACAGCCGCTATAGGTGCTGGGTGACGGGAACTCTCCGTCTGAGATACAGTAGGTGGTATCTCTTCATTCTTAACAGTAGGAGGTATCACTTCCTCCTTAACAGTAGGAGGCATCACTTCCTCCTTAACAGTAGGAGGTGTCGCTCTCTTGGGCGCCATATGGTAAGATAGATGATAACAAAGAATATAATTGATAACAGATATTACTTAAGACATATCCTTAATAATGCGGAATGGAAGAATTAGATGACTCACAAAGAATTAGCTGCTTATTGCTGTATAATAATGATACCATAATATCTATTGCTCAACATTTTGTCCTAACAATAAAAATACTATACGATGTATCTAGTCAACCAACGGATACAAATCTATTAATAGTATTGATGATGGAGATGATAATACGAATGATGATGATTATTAGGGTTTTGTCAAGTCTTCTATTTTATTATCCCAACTTATAACACTACTCCACATTGCTATTCTAACTGATATCAACTTCTCTTAACCAATATCTTACTATCTAACCTATCTTAACCAATTACCTATCTACCTTGGCACTCAACACTTAACTGTTACTTACCTCTCTAGTACTATCCTCATTCACTTGCACACACCTGAACTCACACAACACATGGACACCTGCACTCACATTTACAGTGCCCTCTCAGACACATATAAAATCAACCCTCAATACCTTAGAATTATACACATACTACCCCTCCACATATCAAAAGAACTAGAGGAGAGTTAGCCTTAACAACTCATAATCTTTCTATAAAGGCTAGTATGCAACTTTTATCCAAAAGTTGGGTCTTGATATCCATAAAAATAAGATAAGTATGAAGTATCATAGTTTTTGTATCATAAGTATCACCCAAGTACGAAAGTACTATTCAACAAGATAATATCATTCAGTAGGATAAGACAAGATAACAAAAAATTGTATAATATTGTTTTGAAAATAGGTTATTTATTAGAACCTATGCATAAAGTGTTAGGTAGAGTTAAGGATATACGATTGAGTGAGTGTGTATCATTTAGGACTGATACATGGTTTGAGTTTAAAAGTATTTTGGGACTCGAGTACCATATACCAGGGTTCTATTTGTAGTATTAGAAGGTCTGACATGGTTTCAGTCCTAGAGAGAGTGTGGGTTTAAATATTGTAATGGGTGTCTGAGATTAGTGTGGTGTGGTGTGAGTGTGAGATATTTTGAGTAAGATGAGTATAGGTATTGAATGTGTTATACAAGGTAGTATGCTCTTATACACTAAACAAAAGAGCTTGGTATTAGACTAGGTTGTAAGTGTTGGTGTCTATATCATAGGAGGTTGGGTGTTGAGTGGTAATGTAGTAAGGAAGGAGAACTCTTGCATTGGAGTAGTCTAAAATCAGACCTGGGTATGAGATGTTCATCTCATGTAGAGGAGCATCATGGTTGTGTGTTAGTGTCATGTTAAGAGTTGGTTGTGTGTGTAGTATAAAACTCTTACTACCAATGTTGATAGGGATGAGGTATTAGTGTGTGTTAGGTGCAGTATAGATTTAAGGGGATATTCAAGGTCAAGTGTTCAATTATAGTCCAAGAACAGTGAATATTGAGTGTAAGGATGGAAAAAGTACTCACTTTGTGTTGTGATATCCTAGTATACCAGTGAGAGTTGTGGCAGTGTACTTGAGTATAGGTATCATGGTAAATGTCAAGTTAAGTGCTATAGAATATAGGACAAGGTATACAATAGGTAATTGTGATACAAGGATATAGGTATTGAATACTTGGGTGAAAATAGAGTATTTACCCAAATACTCTATATAGAAGTATTAAGAAATTGATATTGAACAGTAAAAATTGATAACCCTAACCCTAACCCTAACCCCTGATCAAAAAACTTAACCATAACCCTAAACCTAAACCTAACCCTAACCCCTGATTAAAAATCCTAAACCTAACCCTAACCCTAACCCTGACCAGGTCAAAAAACCTAACCCTAACCCTAACCCCTGATCAAAAACCCTAAACCTAACCCTAACCCCAGGTCAAAAACCTAACCCTAGGTGTCGTGTGTGTCTGTCAGTGTGTGTGTGTGTGTGTGTGTGTGTCTGTGTGTGTGTGTCGTGTGTGTCTGTCAGTGTCTCTGTGTGTGTGTCGTGTCTGTCAAGTGTGTGTCAGTGTCACATGTGTGTGTGTGTGTGTGTGTGAGAGAGAGAGAGAGAGAGAGAGAGAGAGAGAGAGAGAGTTAGGGTTTACCTAGAGCTCGAGGAGGAGGAGGGGGATGCCGGAGTAGCCGCAGCCGTGGAGAGCCGGGAGCCGGAGAGGGGGGGTGGGGGAATTCGAAAGGTTTTAAAAACTTTCAAAATTTTCGCAGATGGAGGAAAAGAAAACTGAGCCCTAATTAACCAAAATTTAGCTACGTTTAGCGACGTAAAAAAATATCGCTAAATAAAAATTTAGCAACGTCATATACGTCGCTAAATACGTTGCTAGATATTTTTAATATATACGTCGCTAATTATGACGTTAAATGTCGCTAAATTATATATACTAGCGACGTTTAGCGATCTTAATCAAACTTATAGCGACTAATATTTTTAAATCTTAATAAAAGTCGCTAAACGTCGCTAAATGTCGCCATTCAGCGACGTCTAGCGACGTTTTTTACGGAGTCGCTAATTTAGCAACGTTTTTAAATGGAGTCGCTAAAATACGTCGCTAATCCCGCTTTTTCTAGTAGTATAAAAAGGCCGACATGAGCCACCACTAAAAATGTATCACAACCCGCACCCGGTATAAGGGCACAAAAATATGGGTACGTCCAGCCTACGCCACAACAGCGGGGGTAGAACGATGTTTGGGTAAACTATACTATCTAATAATAGTAATCATCAAGATATATAACGCCACCAATGAAATATGAATACTCAATCATGGAACTATAAGATGGAACAATGCATGAATATGATATAAAGAACTGAAGAGAAAAATATAACTCATAAGACAGAAGATAATATCCAATGACTCTCAATGTAAAAGAGTACTAACTGTCAATAGCAGGAGAAAAATTTAGTACAAAATTAATCTATCTACTGAGCTACAGGTAAAGTGTCGCCTGTCTCAACCAGGATGAGTCCCTCCTGAGCCACAGTCTCTAGCTCAATAACAACTATTCCTGAGGCCCTAGTGAGTGGGATACCACTCCACAGTGTAATCTGGAAAAATATATCCAATCAAGATTGGAGCAAACTACACATCTCATAGCAGTTCCAATAAATAATAAAAACTATATAACAGTAAATAGAGATCATATACAAGATGAATAGGTATGGCAAAAATATAAAGGAATAAGGAAATACGAAAAATACATACAAGAGATATGAACATTATATATAGAATCAAGAAATATATTTAAGTGAGTGAGTACTAGTAACAACATGTGATCGTCTTGGGAACTTGCTTGGGAATCATGGCTTTGTTAATCATACGTGTGGTGTATGATTAACACTATATAAGGAAAACAAGAACTGTGGGGTATGATTATATATCTACACTAAATACTCTCTCCCGACTGGTATAATGGATCCAACCATGACACACTATGACACAGGATTCCATGAGAATGGAGCTAATCTTCTAAGGAATTAGTGTCCATACAAGTACAAGAATAACATGGCTCGTACAAAAAATACACCAAGAACTACTAGGAATAACATCTCGTGACGGGATCTAGGAATACCAATCTGTGAAACCAAGTGTCAGAAAATCAAGGATATCTACACTAAATACAATAAACATAAAGGATATCTTAAACAGGAAACTGTCAGAGAATATACTCGCCTGAAATCCAGTAAACAGTATCAAAGATGTCCGAAACGGTATCTTGGAGACCTAAATATGGAATATCATATCAATACAAGCTTTTGGAATGAATACAAGTTAAACTAGTCTATTTCTAGGTCATTAGGCCAAGTCTAAATAAAAACAGTCAAATTAACTATTTCTTGTTTTTATGAGTTCATCTCTAGGATGTCGGGTCCATACGATATGTATCTAGGTTATACTAGTTATATTAGGATACTAGAGTATCAATACTATTCTGTACCATAAGATACGTAAAATAGGATATAAGAAAATACTATATAATATACAAGTATAATATATATATTAGTATCTCATAGTTACACTAACACTAAATTGATACCTTGGCTTTGAGCCAACACGATATCACACTAGCTACACCTTCTCTTGACACCAAATACCTAATACCTTGAGTTAGCTCAAAACCTTGACATTACCTTGTGTATCACAAGGTAATACTAAACTAACTTAACTAATACCACTTACAACTGATACTCAAACTAATATACATTAACTTATCTTATACTATCATTCATATAAAACTAACAATACTTACTAAATAACTAACATAGAAATATCTAACAATTAACTAAGATACATTAACATTTGCTAACATACTTATAACATTTAACTTAACTACCAACTGTCATTTAACCATTAACACAAACTAATACAATTAACTAACAGATCTAACCATCTAACCTACTGACAGTTGCTAATAGATACTAACTAACCAACCAACCTGACCTACTCCTCCATCCCAAAACAACACAGCAATTTTTGTGCACCTATATTTTGTGCACACTTGTGTTCTTTTACAACTGCTGCTGCCCACTCAACTGTGCAGTGTATTGCACAGGATCCCGACCTTTACTGCCAACTACTTTACTGCTCTACTTCTCAGTCCCTTAACACCATGCTCAACATAGCATAGCACTCTAGCAACTCAGACCCATGAGACCTTCTCATTACCTCAACTCAGCAACTGCAACTACCAATACCCACATCCATATTGCTCTATACTCAAACTCAGATAATAGCACTCAACATGCTTGTTTCTGAGTACAGAATACCCCAACATCTGCACTCTAACACAATCATCAATGGCTTACCTCTCCCCATATAGTTATGATGCTGCTACTGCAATCCTAGGTCTGAACATAGTAGTACCCAAGCATTCCCTTGACTTTACAACAATACCACCCAACACACATATACTGACAATACTTACAGTCCTCACAACACAGTACACAGTCCTCATACATACCCACAGTCCTCATATATACTCACACACCCAAGATAAATATATACATAACACATCCTAATAATACATGCATCAAGCTATAGTATGTTTATAATTATAACATATACCTATAAATCTAACAATTGAGCACAATAGAACATAATATATATGTCATAGCAAATTAACAAACACAAGAAGTGCATCACCCTCATATCACACTAGTTCTATGATATACTTGTGATACACCCTTGATACTCTATCCAAACATCACTCAAAGCACCACAATGGTTATGAACAAGTCTAATATCATAATTAAAGATAATATAAAGTGTTAGCTATCCATCTATCACGACCCGCACCCAAAAATTGGGCATGAGCCGTGGGTACGTCCAGCCTACGCCGCAGAATCGGCGGTAGAACGCTGTAAAGGTCCGTTCTAGGTCAACCATATCTATCTATATCTCACTGAAAAAAAAATCCGGCATAACCTCTCCAAAAGGAGGGCAAAACCACGCAATATATATATAAAATCCTCTCCCAAAGGAGGCAACCACGCAATATATATATATGAACTCTCAATCACAAAATCTAGGGAAAGAAATAAAGTACGATATGATATAAACAAAGAAACAGAACCAAGAGAGCAAGTCAATCCAAAATAATACAGTCCAAGTCTACAAATAGCTACAACATCACACAGCATCAAAAGAATAAGTACAGTCATCCAAAATACAAACCACTGGAAACAACCCAGGAAACCCACCTAGCTAACTAGGGTGCTATCGGCGTCTCCTCGGCGCACTCTTCCTCGATCTCGGGGTCACAACAGTCGTCAACACCCGGCCCGTAGAACGTAGGGCAATAGTCCTCAGGATCCTCTAGAAAAAATATGCCCAGTCAGGACTGGAGCGAAGTACATAACTCTGAAAGCAACTCTAAATACATGGTAAGGTGTATATGACAAGCAATAGAAAAGTAATCAAGATGCACAGAAAATAAATATATGCTGGAGCACAATAAGTAGCTGCAATGTAAACTGGAGAACAATACAAGTAGTGGAAAAGTAACTGCAGGTGAGAAACATGAATACTAGCTAAGTGCCTTGAGCACAAGTTCGTTATGTGATCGGCTTAGGTTGCACATGAAAAACACTAAGATAACTCCGTTATGCGTGAGTTGCATAACCGACATACACATGAATACTGTTTGGCTTTGATCACATAACCAACTCACTACTCCCCCCAGACTAATACCATTGGATCCAACCACAACACGCTACGTACATGATAATAGCTCGCGCACACGAAGGCGAGAGCACAATAAGCACATGATAGCATATGAGAATCAATACCCGAAGCACATGATAAAATACACGTGATAGAGTACCTGCTGAACACGGTAAGGGGGATAGCACCTCATGACGGGATCCACTAGTACCAGCTCATGTAACAATGTGTCAGAATCAAGTATCACAGTCCTAGAACAGGTGATATAAACGTTATCATGAAATGGAAACTATCAGAGGTAGGTACTCGCCTGATGTCCTGAGCAACTAATGAGGATCGAGATCCGGACCGGTGTCGCAAGGACCTAATACGAAAAACAGAATTAAATAGGGTTCTAAGGATTAAAACTGATATAAAATAATTAAAAACAGGCTTCTAGGGCTATTCTAGGTCGAACGGGTCAAACCGGTGAAATTCGGGTCAAAAAGTCAACCCGGGGTCCAAAAAGTCAACTCTAGGTCAAAACTAGGTCAAACGTTGACTTTTATGGTCAACGGAGACAATTATGGTCAAAGCTAGGTCAAACTAGGGTGCCCCTGAAATTCTAGGTCAAACCGAGCTCATTAAGCTACTAAACTCACAAACTCGTCTAATCGAGATACCGGGATACCCTCGGTATCCGATACCTCGCCCTAGGCCACGCACCCCGCTTAAACCCGCTAAAACCTATGCTAGCACGCGTAATTATATATATATAAACATATAAAAAATCACTCCAAAGTATTTCCTAGGCTAATGCTCAAATACCCCGCTCGAAACTCAATACCTTGAATATCTCAAGGTATCGAGATACCTCGGTATCTCAAGGTATTGAGGT
The DNA here is from genome assembly GCA_036927795.1 of Iris macrosiphon. NCBI lineage: Eukaryota > Viridiplantae > Streptophyta > Magnoliopsida > Asparagales > Iridaceae > Iris > Iris macrosiphon. The sequence goes on along the minus strand of JAYESA010000018.1, from coordinate 31,183,445 downwards.
TTCGCTCTAAAACCCTCTAACTAGCTATCTAGCTATTGATTATGCACCTAGTTATTAATCTAGGCTAGGTAATATAGATATCTATCATATGTTAATACATCTAAGTAGGTATCTACCTATATACATATATATCCACATACACATATACCCAATTACCCATTATCTTATCCTACGCATATATATATAACTTATAGGCATATAGATATCTATATCCTAGATAGGTATATCTAAGTATCTAGCTATCTACCTATCTATAATCTATAAATCTAACTATCTACCTATTATCTACTTATCTAAGTAACTATCTATCTATCTATCTATCTAAGTAACTACTTAATCTAACTAGCTATTTATCTATCAACTAATCTATCTAACTTATTATCTATCCATCTATCTATTCATATACCTATCTATCCAACTACCTATCTATACCCAAACCTCGCCACGCTCCCCGCTGCATGCTGGAGCTTCTACATGCTGCTGCTACTGCCCTTAAAGCTGCTGCTGCAGCTACCTGTTACTGCTGCTGCTGTACTATGCTACTGCTGCTGCTGATTCTGCTGCTGCTGCAGCTATTCCTGCTGCTGTGCTGCTGCTGCAGCAGGTTCTGCCCCCCCCTTTCCTCTCACATACACACACACACACTCCCATATATATACCTATATATATATCATCCTCTATATATATATACATACATATATATCTATCTATATATAACTAGATATCTATATATATTCACACTCATCTACACACTCTAACACACACACTAACACACTCACACACTAATACACACACACACACTCACAACACTAACAACACACACACACATAAATATATACATAGCCATATATATATATATAAACTTAATATATATATATATATATATATATATATATATATCTACACACACTCTCAACTATATATATATATATACATACACCCAAAATATATATATACATATACACACACACAAGCACACTTACACATATACATATATATATATATATATATACACATAGACATATACACACACAAGCACATAGATATAAATACACACATATATATATAAATATATATACATAAACACACATACATATAAATATATACATATATATATATATATATAGACACATATACACTAACACAACACAACACACAACAACACACAAACCACACGTCCCACTCACGCCCAACGACCCCGACACTCACCAATATCCTAAAATATATAAAATATAACTCGAAAACTCTAGCACACACTCTCCGATACTAACCCAACGCGCGCACAAAGCCGAAACGAGGAAACCAAGTCGAAATGGCCGTTCGGTCATTTCGACGAACACGTGGTGCGCGGTTCGGAAAACCTCCTGAAACGCACACCAAACGAACTCGGAATCGGCCCAAAATTTACCCACGTGCTCTAAACGATGCCTAGATCCTAGAAAATGTGCTCCCGCGTTGATTCTAGGCCCATGGTAGAAACGCACACGCACTTAGAATCGGCGACGACGAAAAGCCCCAATTTCGCCCGAAATGTCCGTTTCTCCGCGACGCGGCTTCCCGTGTCCGAACGGAGACAGGCACTCACCCTCTAGACACCCGACAACGTCTACCTAGGTCCATCTAACCTAGGACATTACCCAAAATTGGGCCAAATTCGGATTCCACCCGAATTCGACACAAAACCTAATGTCAAAGTCTCTAAACTCACCCAAACTAGTTCCAACTTCCTCCTACGGGTAGGGTTAGGGTCTAGGAGGGTTCTACAACACTAATTATACTACATAAAAATAATTAGGAAGGGGAAAGTTAGGTTTTACCTCTTGGGAGTTGGAATTCCAAGGCCAAAGTCTCACAACCCCTAGAAATCACCTCCTTCAAGCTCCAAGCCACCAAAACTAGCCTCCACCCTAATCTAAGCTTCTCACACCTAGGTTAGGGAAAATGCAAGGTGAGGGTTAGCACAAATGAGAAGGAATGGAAGAAAAAAGAAAGAAAAATGGAAGAAAACTCACCTTGGGGAAGAAGGAAGAAGAAAGAAGAAGTGGAGAAGAAGAAGAAGTGAAGAAGAAGAAGTAGAATGAAGAGAGGGGAGAAGAGGCTGCTGGCTCTGGCTGGGAACGGGTAGGTAGGGGGGCCGGCCACCTAATAAAGGGGTTTTCACACAAGTTTCCAAGTTCCCAAAACGCCCCTACTCACTCGGTTTTGGGTTCCGGGTTCCAAATGCGCTCAAACTAGCTCCAAATCTCTCCAACTAACCTCCTAAAAATAAAATAATAAATCTAAGCCCCAAAATAATTCTCACAAGGGTGTGGGCTGGGTCGGACATGGGTCCACTAGGGTCTGACATGGGTCCAGGCTAGCCAAAACCCTAAAACAATCATTAAAAAATAATACAAGCACTTAATAAATATAAATATAATTAATTAAATACAATCCACTATTTATCAAATAAAAATAAAAAAATATCCTATTTTCTAGAATTGGGTAGTGACACCATCTATGTGCTCATGGCAAAATATGACATGTGTAGACCCCCGTATCAAAGGAAAAACTCATAAATTAACCCGTATCACTAAATTATCATGATACGACCTACTCGTATCCAATTGTGGACACGATACTAGTCTCACACAACCAAACACATGTCAATTTGGTCTACTAGACCTATTGACAAATACATGGTGCACCAATCTTGGATTTTTCCTAAATTGGGCACAAAACACACAATTACATTCACATAGGGGTCCCTAGTAGTCAATTCTTCTTTCTATAGATATCCCTAGTCCATAGGTGGGTTTCTAGTGATTTAATTATAGAATTAGATTCTAATTAGAAGATAAATTATGAATTGTACATATTAGGAGATATATTTCCAATATAAGTCTCTAATTTGATGGAAAGAGCCCTCAACTTGTGCAATCTCCTCCTCCTTGATGCTTCTTGCCTCCTCCTTGATTCTAGATCTATGAATAGTGAAGAATGAGAGTAATTGGAATTAATCTGGTAGGAATTTGGTGGAGGGATGGGTTGAATTGGCGAAGAATACCAAATGGAATGAAATAAAATAAAATGAGGAGAGAGAATTTTCTTTCCCCTTCAATAGGCCAGCCACTTGTCCCCTCTCCAAGTAATGGTACAAAGACCCAAATACCCTTATTAGATTGTCATAAAAAAAGGATTAAGGAAGGAAGGTTCTAATTATAATTTTTTGATTCATTAAAATACTAACTTAAATAGTTGGGCTAGTTATTGGGCTCAAGTATGTTGAGCTATGAGACGCGTCTCATCGAGTGCCTCCAACTCTTATAATCGTCGACGATGATTGTCTTCGGCTGTCAACTGATTAGTGAGGGCTACCCAGAATGAGGGAATTTGGATTTCCAGGGGAAGCACTGCTTCATTCCCGTAAACTAAGGAGAATGATGTGCTGCCAGTTGGGGTCCGGACTGTTGTGCAATAGGCCTAGAGACATTTGCCAAGCTTCTCATTCCAGTCATGCATATTTGATGAAAAGAACTTCTTAAGTAACTTGATAATTATCTTTGTTGAATGCTTCTGCCAATCCATTCACTTCTGCGTTGTAGGCAGTCGAAGCTATATTCTGGATTCAATTTTTATCATAAAACCGGTAGAAAATATGGCGTACGAATTACAAACTATTATCATGAATGATCCTGCGGCGCAAGCCAAAGCAATAAACAACGTGATGTTTGATGAACTGATCATGTTTAAAGTTTTAACTTCAACAAGTGGTACATCCTCAGCCCACTTGGAGAAGTAGTCAAATATGACAAGGATGAACCAGTGCCCTTCGGGCGACAAAAGGCTAATCGGGCCGATAATCTTTATGCCCCATACTGCGAATGGCCAGGACACCATGGTTGGGTATAGGAACTATAAAGGTTGGTGGATAAAATCTGCATGGATTTGACACTTGTATTTTTTTGCATAATCAATGACATCTGCCACCATAGTGGGCCAATAATAACCCATACGTAGGAGACGATCATGTAGCTTAGTACCGGGTTGATGTGCACCACAAGTACCATCGTGAGCTTCATAGAATGCCTGCTTCGCTTTCACGTCCGATAAGTATCGTAGCAGAATTTTGTCATACGAACGATAATACAAAATCTTGTTAGCTGTATCATAATAGCGCCAGAGGGAACATTTTCTAACGGAAGTGACTTTCTTCGAGTCCTCTGGAAGGATTCCATAGACTACGTAATCTATGAAAAGAAATCTCCAGTCTTTGATGTCGATGTCCATTTCTACCGTGTAGCTTAGACACATGCATAGATTGTCCTTAGGACAGAATAGCTCTCGACTAGTCACTGGATCGACCGCCTGCTCTTGATAGAAATTGCCCGGAAAGCCACGAGACCAGCAAGGGCATCAGCCTCAATATTTTGTAGTCGTGGTACGTGCTCAATGAATAACCCGCCAAAGGTGAAGATTATGCCTATCGCAGCTTGATGGTAAGGCATTAAATCCTTATGTCGGACTTCTTATTCTCCTCGAACCTGACTAACTATTAGCTAGGAGTCACCATAGGCTTCTAGGTAGTCTACTCCCAGCTTCTTAGCTAGTTGGACCCCAATAATGAGAGCGTTGTATTCTGCCATATTTTTGGAGCATGGTTACTAGAGAGAATATGCGTTGCGGATAACCAAATTGTTAGGAGAAACCAACACTAACCCTACCCCGGCGACAATATTGCCCTTGGGCCCTATTTTTAAAGCACTGTCGAAGAATATTCGCCAAATGGACACCCATCATCGTGTTAGATTCTAATATCTCATTTGGAATATTATCGTAAAACATTGATGTTTCTTGCACAGGAAGAGCTGTCAGGAAATCGGCCAATGCTTTTCCTTTGAACGCCTTTTGGGGGACAAACACAATGTTGTATGGTGACAGCAATATTGCCCATGTGTCTAGGTGAGAGTTTAGTGCTCGTGGCTTAGTCATGAGAACCCTGAGGGGCTTAACTCGAAAGATGAAATAGATCTTATGTTTGGTCACATAATGGTGCGTCTTTTGAATGACGAAGATTAAAGTGAGGCACTCCTTCTCGACAGGGTTGTACCTATATTCGACACTGACCATCATCCTGTTAAGGTAGTAGATAGCTTGTTCATGGATGCATCACTTTCCTGAGCTAGCAGGGCACCAAGTGAATGGTCCATTGCATGGATGTAGACTAAGAAGGGCCTTCCTACGAATATAGACACCAAAATTAGGGATTCGTGAGGTACTTCTTAATATTGTCGAACACTCGCTGGCATTCTTCTGTCCAGATGAAGGAGACTCCTTTCTTTATTAGCTGGATAAAGGGTTGGCATCATCCAGAGAGGTTTGATATGAACCTTCGAATGTACGTCAATCTTCCTTGTAAGTCGCGAAGCTCTCTGAGATTCTTTGGAGGTTGCATATAATGGATAGCTTTTGTCTTCTCAGGGTCTATATGAATACACTTTGAAGTTATAATGAAACCCAAGAACTTATCGTTGGAGACTCCCAGGAAAGACTTTGTTGGATTTATCTTGAGCTGGTGCACTCGCATCAGGTTGAACACTATTTTTATGTCATGAAGGTGGTCACCCTAAAAATAACTCTTGCTGGTAAATGGTGCTCATGGCTTGCTGGTATGTCGCACATGCATTCATTAGAATGAAGGGCATCACTGTGTAACAGTATACTCCCATTGGCATTCAGAATGATATATGTTTCTCATCATCCAAAAATATCTTCATTTGGTTGTATCTCGAGAACCCGTCCATAAATAACATACGCTCAAAACCATAATTGGCTTCGATCATCACGTCTGTGACCGGGAGAGGGAATTCGTCCTTTAGGCAAGCCACATTTAAATCATGAAAGTCTATGCAGACTTAAATTTTACCATTTTTCTTGATAACAGGAATGATGTTGGCAACCCAATCTAGATCCTGCTCTGGCGAATGAAGCTGCTTGCTATCAGCTTATTTACCTCTACTTCTGTGGTGTCCATAACATCCGAACGGATTTTTCGTTGCCTTTGCTTTACTAGATTAGCATTAGACAATATTTTGAGCTTGTGTATTATGATCTGCCGGTCCAAAACCGACATCTTTTTATACCTCCATGCAAAGTCGTCGATGTATTCCCTTATAGGCTTTATAAGAGATTCTTGGTCTTCTTTGGATAGACTCTTACTGGTAAAGATGGGTTTGGGAGATGGTTCATCACCCAAGTCAGCATGTACTATTTTGTCTTCAATAGGAGGCTCTCATTGCTCGAAGTGTAGATCCCACTGACATTCTAACTACTGAGCCCACGGCTCAACTTCGAAGAATTTCAGTATCTGATCATCATCTTTAACCTAATCGACTGATGTCATGTTGATATATAATATTTCTTGAATATCTCTCTGATTCTCATATCAGAATCCCAGGTAGAAGACCCCGAAGAGTGATAATGCATCTCGTCCTTTTCTTCTGTTCGAGAGTTGTATGAGGTGTGACATACCCTAAACCATGATTGGTTTATTGGTAGAACATTTTAGATTTGCCTTTATGGGCAAACTAATGCAATGGTAAGTGTCTCCATTTGCCATAGTTTAGGCCTTGGTCGCTCTTTAAATCGTAACCCATCTTCTGGATGATGTGCTTGGTTTGCGAGCTGTAACGGTAGATTTTTATTTTACAGCTATCGAGTTCTGGCTTATTCGGGAGGAAGCTTCGACAACCTTCCACCTTACTGAAGATGATAGATTTTTCTTCCTTCTTTCTTGCTGGAATTATGAAGTAGGTGTCATGGAATGAGAAGATTTTGTTTACTGCGTACGTGGTAATCACTTGTGTATGTAGATGTAAACCTAGGCCATACTCTAAAGAATACATGACATTCATATTTGAAACATCAGAGTAATTCAAAGGCATCCCTTTATTAAGAAAATATGGGATTTTTATTTAGGATTACATCGACAAGCGACGATACATCAGTGCGAGTAGCCAAATATTCTGCAAGCTTGTCTCCTCCGGTGTTTGCCACCAACGCCGGTGATGGTCTTAGAGCTTTCTTGAGGAGTTTTACTACTAGAAGCCCTAAAGCTTCTATGGCAAGGGGATCCACTTTCGACGGTTGTCCTACCCTCCGAAGATTGACCACTAGGGGTTTTTGAGCCTTTCGGCGATGTTTGATCAGGATGAAAGTCGGTGTGTTCGTGGAGCGTCCTTTGAGATAGACCGTTAGGGGTTCATCCGGAGCTGCATTTGCTTCAACTTCGTCAAAGATGTCATTATCTCCTTCCTCTTGGTGGATCTACTTGTAAAAGACTGAGTCAGAGTAGTATGCCTCGACCCTTTTAAAAGAATTTACATCGGAGAATTTTGTCCGAACGATGCCTTTGCTTTCAACATACTTCAAACATTGATGAAGGGTTGGTGGCACGATCATATGTTCATGGATCCATCGATGCCCAACAAAAAATTGTAAGATAAATCTACATTAATAACGTAGCTAGAAAGTAACATCTGTTCGTAAATCGACTATTTGATATTTTAGGCGAATCTTGTCCAAAGGGTAGCTCCTTCCGGCATTGAAGCTACTGATAGTTGTGTTGGTAGAAGACAACCGGTGCATCAGAATTCCCAAGGTCTTGAGCAGATTTTGTGGGATTATGCAGATAAATGAATTTGGGTCAATATGCATCTAATCCTATCCACCTTGATGGCTCTCATATACAATATGTATTACAAAGGTCTATCGCGTCTATTGTTTTCAACAACATATCTTGTTGTGAGAATGTGATATTTGGGATTGTCTCCATCATGTTGTGGCAATCGGGGCATACCTTGGGATCCTTGATCGGTTTCTTGACTTGGGATAAGTAGGAGTCAGCATGCTGTAATGCCTCACTCAAAGAATTGTGAGTCTCCTTGGAAAGACTAATGAGCTCAAAGAGCGACAACCTTGTCGGTGTTTTGGCAAGCTGTGCTAATATGTCAAAGTTGTAGGGCTTATCTAGCCCTGGTGTTGAGTCTTTTCTCAGAGATTGTCAAAGCTAGTCTCCTTTTTGCTTTTGCTTGTTTGCCGCAGGAGGTTTGGATGGACTTGCTTTGGGTTCCCCTGGAGTAGTAGACTTGGAGATTGGAGGCGCATCGTCTTCCAGAACTGGATTGTAGTCGCGTAAGTAGGTCTGGCCTAACCTAGTCATACATGTCAAGGCTTCATCGCTAGTGGGAGAGACCATGTTACAGGATTTGGGACTCTTCCCTTTAGACTTGGCGATTGGAGGTGCTAATGGCTGTGTTAGGTCTTGAGCGAGGTCTGGGTGAACCCACATAACTTTTTCTCGTGGCATTATGAGTGGAACCAACCTGGTTGCTTGGTCGCTAGCAGACGGGAGGTTGACGACCTCCATCGTTGTTCTAGAAATTGGAACAATACTATATTGGGCTTCCGTTACTGGGAAGTCATCGAACTGGAGGGACACCATGTTTGCGGTGACCATCTTATTCTCAAAGACAAGGATGAGGGCTTTGGCGTTGATCAACTGCTGGATACGCCTCTTCAACACATAGAAGTCTCGTATTGGATTGTTGACTTATCGGTAGTAGTGGCAATAATTTGGATCATCAACTTTGTCCGCCTCCTCAAGATGTCTGATATTGGACAGTCGGAGTTTGATGCCTTTTATCAATACGTTGAAGATCTTGATGACATCATCGTCATCGAAGGAGTTGGTCTCCTTCGGCTTCGTTGCTTCTGCCGACTTTTGAGTGGATGTAGCCGAGCCTTTGGACGCGTTAACGGTCAGGACCTGCTTTTCTTTACTGTCATGACCATTGTTGTTGTTTTTGAATGGACTCTATCCTTCATCGTCAGCACTTGGATCTGTATACCCAACAAACAGGCTTCCCTCGCGTTCTTTTCAGTGGTGTTCAGCGCTTATGATAAATGTTATAGTTTTACTACCGGTAGCTGGTTCTTTTGTAAGTATTTATCATCACAGTCTCAGGACTAATAGGGGGTAGCCTCAACGCTGCCTGTCGTTAGCATTTTATATAGTCTCGTGCAGACTCCTTTTTTCCTTGAGTGATGTCCATAAGGGGGGAGATAGTCATGGTCATTACTCCGTCATAGAACCGGGAGAGGAAGAGGCACCGAAGGTCATTAAAGGAGATATACAGTTATTCGGGAGGATATAAAACAATTCATAAGAGACCCCGAACAAAGCTTCGACCGACAAATTAGTAAGCAATGCGTCATCCCGTGGTAAGTATCCCATCATAGAGCTGAAGTAATTTATGTACTGACGAGGCGACATCTTTCCATCGAATGGGACTAGAGAATATGGTTTATACTTGGGCAGATATACCATATTGTTCCACTCGGGATGATTGGGTTGTCGTATCCAAAGCTTCTAGAGTGTGTCTCGGTTGTTCATGGCATCAACACGAGCATGCAGTTCCCAGATCACCTTCTAAGCATCGTCTGATTGTGGAGGGGTGGATGATCACGACACGGGATAAACACAAATGCCTAGGGAAGCAAGGACGGGTGCATTTGACTCTCCATTGGTCCCTGGATCTTGGTTAGCTTGTACCGGAGTCCTGGGTGGTTGTGAGACAATGTTTGCCTTGATCTCCAACATTGTCTTGGTCAAAGCCTGCATCGAGGTACTCATGGTGTGTATCATGGCCTCTAGACCATCGAGATATTGGCGATCACTGGTGCCCTCGTTGTCATCATCTTTCATGTATACTATCATCATATGAGAGAAGATGGACTGGACGGTAGATCTTTTACTTTTTGCCTCTGATCCCTGAGTCATGCCGTCCTCAGGGAAGGCTGGCAATGCTACATCCTTCTCTGACTCGGAGGGAATACTAACCCCAACTTGGGATGTTGCTCTGACTTCTCGAGGATGGCCACCTCCAAGCGTATCACTGTTTGCTCCATGAGAATCACTATCTCCACGAACGATGTGCTATTGTGGAATATCGTGAGGTGACTACCCCTATCTTGTAGTGATGACTGTGTGTCAGCCTCTCTGAAGGAAGGCCTTATTCTTGAACGGGTGCCTTGAAAGACCCCTACAGTAGGTACCGCTAGCTTGCTGCCTCGTGTCGATTCCTAGACACGCTAGTCGAGACAGGATGACCCGAGGAAGTTAATTTTGAGTTCTATCTCGTGGAAGGAGACTTCCAAGTGGAGCAGCATGAAGAAAAGGGTAACTCCTCTTCATCCTCTTGTACTTGCACTCCTTTTCCGAGAAGTTGTTGAATGGGTACAATCGGTTGTGGTCACTATAATGTCGACTACTTGGCTGCATATGTCGTTATGCTGGTATAGCATTAATTGATTACAATGCTAGTATAGTGGTATCCCGAAGGGGACATTTCACGTGCAATAATTATTTCTCTCACCTTGCATTTATGACTTATCACGTCATGCAAATCCAACGAGGAAAATTTCACCATTACATCCACTTCATGTTCATAGCTAAGCAGTGTGCATTGGTATGAAAGTGAGAGGTTTGCTCCCTGACCTGGTTCGTGTGCAGCATATGCACCAAGATTGTTCTTGGAAGACTTAATGTGAGACAAACCCACTTCATGAGTGCAGCCAGATTGGGCGCATGAGTTTGCCATTACAGTTTTTGCTCCCTGACTTAGTTTTTGCGCGTATGCTGCACTCATGTGGTCCTAGGAAGACATTGGGGATTGGTCCACTTCTGACGTAGAAGCGTGTGGGTTAGTCTGATACAGTTTCCCATCAGCAGCGTATGTAACCGTCAACGACGCATGCTTTTTGTCAAATGTTTTAGCATCTACTCGAGCGCGCATGGCTCGTGTTGCCCTATACTTATTTGAACTAGTGCTCGTTGGTGCAAAGTACAAGAAGTTAGAGCTTTCCTTATTTTGATACAGTTGGCGCATGGGGTCTGTGCTGCAGGAGATTATGCCAAAGACGTACCTTTTTTCCTGTCTTTGTCTCATGTAGATGCCCTAAAGAGCTTACCGTCTGATGTGGCACGCTTATTATTCCGATGTGGGTTCATGACCCGAGAGTCAGCATTGTTCTTCTCAGAAGCGACCAAGGGGGAAGGATGCACAGCAACATCATTTGCGTCCTCGACAATGGAGGCCAAAAGTGTATCACTCACCGTCTTTGGGTGCGGCACACCGGCCTTGGCGACCCAAGTCCTTCGATTCTTTTTTGGCTTTGACAGCCTTAGTGCGGGACTTGACTTGTCCCCTGAGAGCATTTCTTTGAACGCTTGTTGGTCGAAGCAGAAAACTAACATCTTCTGGGTTAAACCGAGCTTCGTCGTGTCAGATTACGTCACGACCTTCTCATCATAGGAGAAAGAAGACCCCAGTAGTCGCCATTTTTGTTTCCATTACAAAGATAAGTCTTCCTAACTTTGATTGTTAATAAAACAAAGAGAAAAGTATAAAGAATTCTTGTACAGAAACTCTAAGTATAATTGAATTGATTCTGGGAAAGTGTGACGATAGAGATAGATTACTATAGCTGACTCTTTTACTACGTTGACGATCGACCGACGAAGGGAGTTGCAAAGTCTCTGGCTTACTGGCACGAAAGACTTCAATTGGGCTCTTTAATTTGCTTTCTCCGCTTCCTTGCATGTGTTTGAATATACGGGCTCCTGCTATTTAAAACCATTAACACTGAATGGCTGCGCGTGCATACGCAGATTTTAGACTGTCGTATGGCATTCTTAACAGAATGCAGTTGTAACCTGTGTGCACATGTTGCGGTTCGACTGCCACATGGCATTTGATAGGATTTGCTGTTATTGAGATCTTAGGTTATTGACACCCGTCATATACATGACCTAGTCAGCGTGAAATGTTGCATGCATCTGCCTCATAGAGGTTTATGGGAACACTGCCGCATGATAATGTCACCACATAAGAATTTATGGGAGCATTATCGCATAATAATACCGCCATATGATGCCTCATTCCAATGCCATCCCGTGGGGGTTTATGGGAACATTGACATAAAATAATATCGTCGTATGCTGCCGCATGCCTATGCCACCGCATGGGGGTTTATGGGAACAATGCAGCATAATAATGCCACAGCATGGGGATACTGCCGCATGGGGGCGTTCATTATGCTGACATAAGCGGTGATATTTTGTCTTGTAGCCACTATCTGCACATATTACGGAGCCTCCTGTTAGTAGTGGTCAGAGCAATATGGATGCTGACGCAACGACCCGTGGCTCGACTTTTTTGGACCACCACTGATCATTAAATGCTTTTGCCGGTGGGCGTGTGGCTGAGGTGTCAGCTGCATATCCTTAGGATGCTTTCAATGCCGCATGACCTCTTGCCGCATCAGGGCTTTTGTTGTCTCTACCGTATCAGGGATTTTGCTTTCTCTTCTGCAGCACGGCTTTCAGCGCGCATGATTCATAATTTTTCCATACTTCTACATAGACTTGTACTTAACATGCATTAATTCTTTCAGACACGTAGTATACTCAAGTTTCGGTCAAATCAATTCAAAAGTTCACCAACATCCTCTCAATTTGGCACACTCAACATCTTTTGCTCTTAATCACAATATGCCTCACAAGTAACTATTCCTCTCACAATTACTATCCTCTAAATTGTAGACACATAAGCAATGAACTATCAAGTCCAGGAAACTCCAACTATTATGAGTAATATGAAATATTATCACAATTTTCAAATCTATTCAGCTATCACCAACCCAATTCAAGTTAAAACCAATTGTTACATTGAATCTAAACTATCACTTTTTATTCCTTTATGGAAGAATCCGACTATCTCAAAACTGACTACTACATCTATCCAAGGCTAATTATTGAAGAGTTTCTCAATTCAACAGGCTACTACATTATAGTCAATTCATATAACTAATTAGTAGCAACTGTACCTTTTGCAACATGATTCCAAAATATTATTTCAATATATCTTCCCACTCTAATCTCACTTAAATATTTTCAAGAGAAGCCATTTTTACAAATGAAGTCAATTCCATTAATGCCATAATCCAGCCAATGAAAATCAATTACATCCATTAATAAAATTTTACCAATCCAAAAGATATATTAACCAACCAATTGCTCCACTTAAAAGAATTAAACTAACCCTTTACTAGATTTTCAGCTAGTTATGAAGCAACAATCAATTTCTTTCCAAAGGGTCAATTTTTTAAACTATAATCGATTTATCATGATAATTCCAACCAAAATTCCATTCCAAGTGATAAATATCATCTAATATAAGAAAATCTTAAGTAACAGAAAGTTCATCTATACTTTCAGTAAAATATATAATCCTTCCAACCAATTTGTATGATGGTAAAATTATAAATTAGAAGTTTAATTATCACATTTATTAAATTTGAATCCTCCAATTTATGCACAAAAACTATGTCATCTCACAGAAGATCAATCAATACTAGTTAATTATACTTTGAGTGTCACCTTACCAATAAGCAATCCCTTACCATAATACAATTTTAATTAATAATCCAACTTGTCATAAAAATTCTTCCATAATCCCAAATCAATCATTCACTACCCAAGAATATTCCAAAATAATATCTCAAGCAATCCATCCCTCATACCATTATGTTATTCCGTTCGAAGGCAATCAATTAAAATTCTAAAATCAAAAATCAATTCCTTTGATTACCTCTCAATATGTACTAATTAAATCTAAATTATCGTCACATTTTATCTTAGGTCAAAGAGCAAAAAGAATTTAAATCCTTATAAGGGTCATTCGTATATGCTCCAAATAAACATTCAATTGTACCACCAAGTATATGCACTCAACTTAAAATTCATTCTAATCGATGCAAGCCACAATTTAGTATACATTCTAATTTGATTTTCTATCATGTCATCCATTTCATAATTTTAAATATCCAATACTATCTTAATCTACCAAAAAATATTCTTGTTCAATCGAACTAATTCAACAAGGGACATTCAAAGTCGTATCTAACATGGTATAACTCTAAACCAAGACCTCCTTCTAACCCATCGATTACTGATAGGCTTATTGATATCAATATCAAAAATTGAGTATACACCACTATTGATAAATTATACACCACTCAGAGAACTATGCCACTTAGTACACAAATATTTCTTCTCTACACATATAGTTAGAATCTTATACCATACAATTCTTACCACAGTGGCCCCAACAACCGTAAATATTATAGTACCTTAGTCTAAGAGGTGCACTATGTATAGGCTTTTGGCTAGTTTGACTCAGTCAAAACTTAGTATGGGAGAAATCTTTCCCTATCTAATTGATCCGAAATGCATAGTGAACCTTTTATATTCATGGATTCTTTTCTGCTAGAATGATTCCAAAATATAACTGATTGTGTCTTAGCGAACAAGATCTATATAAGAGTCTCATCCTAGCCCTTTGTATTCCAGATTTTGGTGGACATTTTTGTTGCTTGGATTCAATGAATGAGCTTTAATTCGTATTAGTTTTTTATGATTATTTCTATTTCCCGCTTTCAATGATTTTTGCATTCAGTCTGGGAATTTTGAGAGAAATAAAGAATACAAGAAATGTATTGATCAGATGTGTGTTCCTTTGTACGAGAAATCATAATTAAGGCTTGATCGTTGCAAAGTACTTATCCTTCTCCAAGCAAATTCTCTATTCGGTGGGTGGTTCTGACCTTTATTTTATATTCCTTCATACCTTAACAAAAAGAATTCTTTGTTTCTTTGCTACATCCATAGATCAATTATGCCTAGTAGAATGTAACAAATAAATGAAAGCCACATTTATGCTGTAACACTAAAAAAAGTATACTGAATAACTGTAACTTTTAGGTGTATTTATGTACGAGATTTATATAGTAAGAGTTTAGTATGAGAAGCGAAACAATTATGGTATTGTACCACAAAACTTTTGGAATGTGGTTTGGCTCCACGAAAAAGTTAAAATAATTCAGGACCAATGAGTCGCCAATTATATATATAACAATAAAGAATAGCAAGAATAAACCGATTTACAAGTAAAGTTATAATATTTTATAGTTGAGCTATTCACGTATTGTTCTGGTCAAGGACAACTTTTGCATAAGGGTGCGCTTCCTAGAAACAGTTTTGGGGTACTCTAACAGAATTAACATAAGGAGAACTTATATAAAATGTGCCTCACGTATGAGGTATTACAGAACGTTCGTTGGGAGTAGCTACCAGGACTAGAAGGTCACGTCTCAATACCAAATGATAGTCCATTATGTCACGCTCCGGTCCCGCAGGACCGTTCGTCCTCGCTTTGGTCCCTACTTAACCGATCGTCCTCGCACGGGCGTGATGCCGTGCAGGCCTAAAGTGTGCTTGCACAAGGCCAAAGCTTTGAAAAAGGGCAAGTAAGCTATTCAATACTGAAGCAGCGGCACATAACATTGTAGAAAGGTGAAGAACACAATGGCACAAAAAAACAAGCTCTTTTATTGATAATCAAAATTGTTACAAGCGACGCATGGCCGAGGTTACAGATCGCTCAAGCACTCTTCTCTCGATTATAATAACACTATTCCATATATTATGTTCCTCTATACAAAAGCAACTCAAAGCAGGCACAACTCGATGCGGCTCCAGGCATCGACTCCAGATTTTTGGTTCCTTGGGATGAGGCACGGCTATCGCTTCCTCGGACGATCAGGCACCTGAGAAAAAGCAGACTGTTGGTGGGTCAGCACTTTATACAAGTACTGGTGAGATAAAATAACTGAACATAAGCTACACCCCCTGAGACCCACACTAAGTAAACTTGTGGCAAAATATTGCATTACTAGTGATCTTGCTAGTTTTACCTAAGTTCATTTCATGCAGCTCAGAACTAGTCAGATTACATCTTTTAAAAACATAACTTTGAAACAGTTTGCATATTCAAACTTATAAGCATACGAATTGGGATAGTGCTCTATCGTGCAGTGCGCAATATGTATTGTGCATCAATCTAACTCCTTGGGGCAAAGTAGCATATAGGAACTATCATAAAATCAAGCACACAAGTTGAACTATCAATCAGAGGTCGGTCCCCAAGAAACTCAGGATCGGTAGCGGTAATCCAACTAACCAATGACTCCTTTATCTGATGCTATTAGCAGCTGTGACTCATGGTTGCACATTACTGCCGAAGCAGCCGTAGCCAAGGTTCAGCTCTTCACCAATAGCCGTTATCAGACCGATGCAATGTATGAAGCACTAACAGGTATCTCTACGATGCAGACAGAATGAACATGCATGCTTATGCATAAACTCATATTTCTTACCCCATAGCCGAACGGTTATCCCTGCAGCAGACATACAAGTTCGTCACAATTTGCATATAAGCATAAACTTATGAATCCATCTTCTGGTGTCACAAACGATAGGTATGCAAGAAGGTAAACCTAGCATGCGCCCTATCTATATGACGGTCCATGAGTTTTCCTATTATTGGACAACAACACCCCCCAAGATCCCGAAGGACCGGACGTCAGGGTGCTCTCACAATCCCTTCCGGACCGACCGATTCTCAGTGCCCCAGAAACCGATCGAGAGACTATTACCTTGTGCACAAGTTGTCCGAGACCAATGCATGGCAAGCAAACATTCACATTCACATTCACAAGCATATAACAATCTAATAGCACACCCCCCAAGATCCCGAAGGACCGGACGCTAGGCGGATTATTAGACTTTTCTCTTCTTCTCAAGCAAACACATATTTTCAACAATCTATTAGCACACACCCCACAAGATCTCGAAGGACCGGACGTCAGGGCGAACTATTAGACTATCTTTCACACTTATAACACATAGCAGATCGATAGTAAAACAGGCAAGCGAAACACATAATGACAAGCACGGTTTCGATTTTATATCTAGCATGCAAAAACTATCTCTTCTTATAGCATATTACAAAGGGACATATTCAAATGATTCACTTACTTATCCTCTTAGCATGGCACGGGTTCGTTTGAGCTGTGTCGGTATTTCTAAGCATGCAATATTTCTATCCTTCTCTTAGCATATCGATGGTTCTATTTCATTTCTGACAAGCATTCTTATTCTCTTTGTTAGGCAGCAATTAGTTTCAATGACAAGCTATGTGAGTTCTCTTATTAGCTTGCTGAGTCGGTTCTATCATTCTTCTTATAAAAATATTCTTCTTAAGCAAACAAGCATTCAAAAACTTAGATTCATTATTAAGTCATGCAAGAATCAGATAATGCAGTTCTGCCCACTCACATTGATTAATCGGTCGGGAACTCTCTGAGAAGACTTTCGTTCGAGTAAGCAAGGCGATCTCACTTGTACGTAGCGTCGACGCGGAGCGGGGCGCTACATACTTACCCACCAACAAAAAGTTTCGTCCTAGAAACTTCAAGGATAAACTTCTCGAAAATACAGAGCAGCGATAGTCCTCATCCTTCACCATCCCAAATCAAAACTCTAGCAATCTTCTCAATAAAACTCTAGCCAACAAAATCATAAATCACATCTCAAGCAATGAAAACCAAATCCAGAAAACTTTTGCCGGCAACTTTGAGAATATTTACGGACTTATGGTATGGAACGTTTATTGCATCTCACATCAGGCACATATCAGAGTTGGAGGCAACAGAATGGGCAAGAAATCGAGTCGCTCTGATACCATTATGTCACGCCCCGGTCCCTGTAAAACCTCCTTCCTAGAAAATCGTATATACCTTTTATTTCTTAATTATTAATTAAATTATAGTAATTAGAGCTAAATATGAGAAATAGATTTTTAATAATTTTTATTTTAGGTGTTCGGGCACTTAGATGACTTACGGGACCATCAGGAATTTTTCGGATTTTATTCCATGTAAAAGACCCCTTGAGCAGTTGCTAGCCTAATGCTGTGCATTATTCTAATCTAGAATTTTTCTATGAGTATATATATTATATATATATACAAATATATATATATGCATATATTAATAGGAAAAGAAAAGATTAAGAAAATATTAAGAAAAAAAATTAATTAAATAAGGTTTACTAATAATAATAATAATAATAATAACACAACCACTACTATTTCTATTCCTTAGCAAACGTAAACCACTCCTTAGCATTTTGCTTACTCCCAACCATGCAGCAACTCCTTCAGCAAACTTGCAAACTCCTTCCAGGGACCCGCCTAATAATAATACTAATAATAATAGCAATACTACTATTCCTATTCTTTAGCAATTTGCTACCATCCTTTAGCATTTTGCTAAAACTCCCTCCTACAGCACTTGCTGTACCGCCCATTGCTTCAATACCTTAGCAAAGCAGCAACTTTGCTTGCCCAAGGGACCGCCCCCCTTTGTAATTTATTTGCTAACCAAATAGAACCCGAGCCCTTCAGCAGCTTTTCTTTCCCTTCTTTTTACACGCGGCCGAACCCAAATCCATCCGCTCCCTCTCTCTTTCCCTATTATATATATATATATATATATATATATATATATATATATATATATATATATATATATATATATATATATATATATATATATATATATATATATATATCTAAAAAACCCTAACCTAAATCTCCAGACCTCCTCTTCCAATCTAGAGCCGTCACCGCATCCAGAGAGCCCCGCCAAGCCATCCAAACCATCCCGACGACTCCGACCTCGCGTCCTGCAGAATCCCACTGGAGGCACCTTCGCTCCGGAATTATTTTCCGTCGACTCGCTCGACCAAACGCTGTTCCGTCTTCACCGATATGATCACCCCTTAACCCTCTTTCATATTTGTTTTATAGCCAATCTCGAAAAACGTGTACCCCTAGGTGAAAAATAGCGCCCAAGTTGGCGCGAGCAACTCAATTCTGGAATCGCAGAAAACTGCGGTGACCACCTATATTGCCGAGTTCGTATCTCCCACCACAGAGATCCGAATTCGGTAATTCTTTTTTATACCTGTAGAATACTTGACCTAGTTTATTTTCTGTTAAATAACCCTATACTATTAGTTGCTGTGGACATAATTATATTCGTCACAAAACTGCGTGCACCCACTTTTTCCAGATTTCCAAAAGTTGGAAAACGGAGCGCGCCCCGCCAAACGGGACCGCCCCGCCGTGTGCCAAGTGTACCGATGGGTGCACGCAGCATAATCGGACACGTGAAAATTTGTGGAGACTGATTCGGACGCGTGTGCGCGCCGGAATCAGGCCGTATCCGTGGACACATTTCGTGTCGCAACTTTTGTAGAACTCGCGCGTATTTTGTGCACGCTTGTCAGATTGCGACGAAACTTGCACCACTGGACTCATGGTAACGTGCTGGTCCTGTAACCCATTTTTCACGTATTTCTGAGACGGTTGACCAGATCGCCAATTGGCGGGCCCCATAGTTGACTTTTTGGACAAAATTGTGTTTGAATCATCGAAATCCATATTTGGATATACCGTTGGATTCGTACTGACATTTAGAGTTGTTTGACCTATAGTTTGTTCCATTTAGAGACTGTTACCCTTGGCACGCTTTTCGGTGCAAAGTTGGCCACAAGTGGATTCCACTTTTATCCGAAATTACCATTTTGCCCCTGTGTCCAAATTAGACGAAAGGGAAGTGCTTTTTAGCTATTTTGCTCATTCTAGAAACGTTGGTGATATTTATTTCAGCATCCGGAGACATTTGTTCTGTAGCCATAGCTTTTGATCCTGTGCGTTTGACTTCTGGACAGTACTCCTTGCAGCCTTCTTACCAGGTAAGATACCTTGCCAAATTGTTACAGTACTTTTGTATGCTATTTATATTTCTTTATATTTATTGCATTTCTGTTTATTCTTGTATGTGTAGTTTTCTTTCAGTCATTACTATATATTAGATATGTTGACACACACTTGACACTTAGTATTATAGAGGACAATCATTAGGCGTATGGGCTTTAACCACTCTGGTAACACCGTAGTCACTAGCATGCACTATGGTGGGTCATGTCCGATGGTCGCTACCCCGAGGTATGTCGATTGATGGTGTCCGAGGGTCGCTACCCCCGAGGTATGCCGGCTGATGATGTTCATGGACGAGTGCATGAGTTGTGAGGCTTAGATCGAGTAGACTACCCTTGCCCATACGTCGAAAAGTTGTCCTCATTTGCATTCATATAGATTGTCTTGTACAGCGTACTTATTTATTTTCAAATTATATGCATGTTTACTGTATTCAAGTTGGCTCGTATTTTCTGTATCTTGTTACGTCCCTCTGAGGACCTGGTCCTCTGCCAGGTGTATCTATTCTTGAGTATTTGCAGGAGCACAGATCGGATGGCTATATATGTTTCGTGGATGTCCTCTCTTCAAGCCCGTGATTGCTAGATGGAGTTCTTATATGGTGTTGTTGTGTTGTACTTACTTTAATATTTTCTCTTACATTCGAGTTGGTAGTGGATTTGTTTTCATCCAACTATCATCCTTAGATATTTATGTTGAGATCTAGTTATATAGTTACTGGTTAGTCATTTATATTGATTTTTTGTGGATGAGATTTAGATTGTACCCTATGACTTGTGACATATATTTATACCACTTGTGGATTGATTTTCATATTACAGCGTACGTGTGGATTTGGTTTCCATATATTGGAGTTGCCATATCCATGCGGCTGGCATGCTTACGTGTCCTAGTCCTACGTATTTTTGGGACTAGGGCGTGACATATTTTTGTGGTGGCCCATGCAGGTCAAGAGCATATTGTCTCGATTACGTTACTGTGCCGAACAAGCCTGCACCTAGGACTAGAATATAGGATCTCATCCACAATTGACTATGATTCATCTTCCTCCTATATGTTCTATTTTGAACAATTGCATCCTGTTTGATTCCTGTACTCCCATAACAGTTCTTGAGTATAGCCTTCTGCTAGAATATAGGAACCCCTGTTATTATGAGGATGATTATGGTAGCATACCTATTAAGAATACAACGAGAATATAGATACCCCACTAAGTTTAGAATAATTAAGTGAACCGTAGAATTCCTTATCTATAGATTAGTTTATCATTACCCCTTTATGTATTATGAAGACTTGAGAGTAGTATAGATGCTACTAGAGTTAGTTAGAAGTTTTACCATAATATTTGACCCTAGCATAGACGATACCCTAATAAGTACCAAGACCCTTCTTGTAAACCTTAACAAGAATTTCTACGGTATCCTTAAGACCATTACAGTACTAGTTTATTATTATAAGTTGGGTAGTATACCTCACAACATAGTATCACATAGTCTTTTTCCTTATTATTATTGAAGTGTGAATGAATGACATTTAACTGTATGCTAGCTTAGGACAATATTTTTTTTTTTTCAGACTGTAGAGCTTAGAAGCCATACCCCTGCTTTGTCAAATATCGACCTAGACAAGGAATTAGTATGATAACTGTAGAGATTGTAGAGTCTTTTATTATTATTTCTTATGTTATTTTTGCTTCTGCGAACTTGAATTAATTTGTACCTTCTTTCATCATAATCCAGCGAATTTATGTTGTTGTACTACCTTGATTTATGCTGCTATTATAGCCTAGTTTTTGCAAGCTTATTCTTCATCGAGCTTGCTCATGGCATATGTATTATTGGGTGCACACAATGATACAATTGCCTAATCAGAATCGGTGTATTAAGGTCTAGCTAACCTTAGTGCGCTTGGTTCGCTCTTCGCATTACTACTTTACGTGGATTGAGATATATGGTAGTAGACAGATATACTTACCCCTAGATATGTCTGACACATCGTATCGGTTACATAATTGTATTGATACGAGCATGTAAATAAAAAATTACCAAAAATAGGATTTCAATCCACAACTGTCCTGACAACTCTCTTTTCGATTCTTTAATCTCTTTGAACCTCGTACTTGTATTCTGTCACCTTCACCTTGAGTTCTTTATTATTTCTCTCCGTCTTCCCCTATTTCGGAAAGACGAAACCTCGTGCTGGTATAAGTTGACACTGATAGTACTAGCTATACCCCATAAGGCTAAACACATGACTTAGTGACTCTCTTTTATAATTGGTTAAGGGCATATCATAGGCGATATGTTTGGTGTTAAACCTTTGGGGATTAAAAATTATGATTAAATAATTTGAGCAATAGTTTTTCTAGATGTATGGCCTTAGGTGGTAGATGGAAAAATTTAAGTTCGGCAGATTGTGAACCCCTCACCCAAAAATTTGACCTACTTGGCTGAGTTAGTGAGACTAAGGTTAGCTTGAATCTAGTTAGAAGTAGAACACAGCATTTTATTTAATTTTGTAATATTGTATCACTTAGTGCCCCTTATCGTGCTCCGATAATTGGAGCACTATACTAGCCACTGCCTTCCTACAAATTCTACACCCTTATCCTAGACATGCCCATCATCCAATTCTCATCTTTGTGCAATTTTCTAATTGTTGGACGCTTTTATGCAAAAGAGCATTTATGTGTCCACACCATTGGACATGACACATGAAGAAACCTATTTTTCGCTCATATGGATTTTTTCATGATTTTTTTCGGGATGTGCAACATGCAACATCGCCCACCCCTTTAAACCTAGCCTTGTATTTTAAATGATGCAAATCTTATACCATTCTTGACATTCTATCGTGGCCTAATTTTAATTTCGAGGACGAAATTTTTATAAGTTGGGTAGAATGTAAAACCTCCTTCCTAGAAAATCGTATATACCTTTTATTTATTAATTATTAATTAAATTATAGTAATTAGAGATAAATAGGAGAAATAGATTTTTAATAATTTTTATTTTAGGTGTTCGGGCACTTAGATGACTTATGGGACCATCAGGAATTTTTCGGATTTTATTCCATGTAAAAGACCCCTTGAGCAGTTGCTAGCCTAATGCTGTGCATTATTCTAATCTAGAATTTTTCTATGAGTATATATATTATATATATATACAAATATATATTTATGCATATATTAATAGGAAAAGAAAAGATTAAGAAAATATTAAGAAAAGAAATTAATTAAATAAGGTTTACTAATAATAATAATAATAATAATAACACAACCACTACTATTTCTATTCCTTAGCAAGCGTAAACCACTCCTTAGCATTTTGCTTACTCCCAACCATGCAGCAACTCCTTCAGCAAACTTGCAAACTCCTTCCAGGGACCCGCCTAATAATAATACTAATAATAATAGCAATACTACTATTCCTATTCTTTAGCAATTTGCTACCATCCTTTAGCATTTTGCTAAAACTCCCTCCTACAGCACTTGCTGTACCGCCCATTGCTTCAATACCTTAGCAAAGCAGCAACTTTGCTTGCCCAAGGGACCGCCCCCCTTTGTAATTTATTTGCTAACCAAATAGAACCCGAGCCCTTCAACAGCTTTTCTTTCCCTTCTTTTTACACGCGGCCGAACCCAAATCCATCCGCTCCCTCTCTCTTTCCCTATTATATAAATATTTATATATATATATATATATATATATATATATATATATATATATATATATTTATATCTCAAAAATCCTAACCTAAATCTCCAGACCTTCTCTTCCCATCTAGAGCCGTCACCGCAGCCAGAGAGCCCCGCCAAGCCATCCAAACCATCCCGACGACTCCGACCTCGCGCCCTGCAGAATTCCACTCGAGGCACCTTCGCTCCGGAATTGTTTCTCGTTGACTCGCTCGACCAAACACTGTTCTGTCTTCACCTGTATGATCACCCCTTAACCCTCTTCCATATTTGTTTTATAGCCAATCTCGGAAAACGTGTACCCCTAGGTGAAAAACAGCGCCCAAGTTGGCGCGAGCAACTCAATTCTGGAATCGCAAAAAACTGCGGTGACCACCTATATTGTCGAGTTCGTATCTCCCACCACAGAGATCCGAATTCGATGATTCTTTTTGATACCTGTAGAATACTTGACCTAGTTTATTTTCTGTTAAATAACCCTATGCTATTAGTTGCTGTGGACAGAATTATATTCGTCACAAAACTGCGCGCACCCACTTTTTCCAGATTTCCAAAAGTTGGAAAACGGAGCGCGCCCCGCCAAACGGGATCGCCCCGCCATGTGCCAAGTGTACTGAAGGGTGCATGCAACATAACCGGACACGTGAAAATTCGTGGGGACTGATTCGGACGCGTGTGCGCACCGAAATCAGGCCGTATCCACTGACACATTTTGTGTCACAACTTTGTGGAACTCGCGCGTATTTTGTGCACACTTGTTAGATTGCGACAAAACTTGCGCCACTGGACTCGTGGTAACGCGCTGGTCCGTGACCCAATTTTTACGCATTTTTGAGACGGTTGACCAGATCGACAATTGGCGGGCCCCACAGTTGACTTTTTGGACAAAATTGTGTTCGACTCATCGGAATCCATATTTGGACATACCGTTGGGTTCGTACTGACATTTAGAGTTATTTGACCTATAGTTTATCCCATTTAGAGACTGTTACCCTTGGCACACTTTTCGGTGCAAAGTGGGCCACAGGTGGACCCCAGTTTTACCTAAAATTACCATTTTGCCCCTGTGTCCAAATTGGACGAAAGGAAAGTGTTTTTTAGCTATTTTGCTCATTCTAGAAATGTTGGTGATATTTATTTCAGCATCCGGAGATATTTGTTCTGTAGCCATAGCTTTTGATCCTGTGCGTTTGACTTCTGGGCAGTACTCCTTGCAGCCTTCTTACCAGGCAAGATACCTTGCCAAATTGTTACAGTACTTTTGCATGCTATTTATATTTCTTTATATTTATTATATTTCTGTTTATTCTTGCATGTGTAGTTTTCTTTCAGTCATTACTATATATTAGATATGTTGACACACACTTGACACTTAGTATCATAGAGGACAATCATTAGGCGTATGGGCTTTAACCACTCTGGTAACACCGTAGTCACTAGCACGCACTATGGTGGGTCATGTCCGATGGTCGCTACCCCCGAGGTATGTCGATTGATGGAGTCCGAGGGTCGCTACCCCCGAGGTATGTCGGCTGATGATGTTCATGGACGAGTGCATGAGTTGTGAGGCTTAGATCGAGTAGACTACCCTTGCCCATACGTCGAAAAATTGTCCTCATTTGCATTCATATAGATTGTCTTGTACAGCGTACTTATTTATTTTCCAATTATATGCATGTTTACTGTATTCAAGTTGGCTCGTATTTTCTGTATCTTGTTACGTCCCTCTGAGGACCTGGTCCTCTGCCAGGTGTATCTATTCTTGAGTATTTGCAAGAGCACAGATCGGATGGCTATATATGTTTCGTGGATGTCCTCTCTTCGAGCCCGTGATTGCTAGATGGTGTTCTTATATGGTGTTGTTATGTTGTACTTACTTTAATATTTGCTTTTACATTCGAGTTGGTAGTAGATTTGTTTCCATCCAACTATCATCCTTAGATATTTATGTTGAGATCTAGTTATATAGTTGCTGGTTAGTCATTTATATTGATTTTCTGTGGATGAGATTTAGACTGTACCGTATGACTTGTGACATATGTTTATACCACTTGTGGATTGATTTTCATATTACAGCGTACGTGTGAATTTGGTTTCCATATATTGGAGTTGCCATATCCATGAGGCTGGCATGCTTACGTGTCCTAGTCCTACGTATTTTTGGGACTGGGACGTGACAGTCCCGCAGGGCCGTTCGTCCTCGCTTTGGTCCCTACGGAACCGATCGTCCTCGCACGGGAGTGCTGCCGTGCAAGCCTAAAGTGCGCTTGCACAAGGCCAAAGCTTTGAACAAGGGAAAGTAAGCTATAAAATACTGAAGCAGGGGCACATAACATTGCAGAAAGGTGAAGAACACAATGGCACCTAAAAATAAGCTCTTTTATTGATAATCAAAATTGTTACAACCGGCGCATGGCCGAGGTTACAGATCGCTCAAGCACTCTTCTCTCGATTATAATAACACCGTTCCATACATTATGTCCCTCTATACAAAAGCAACTCAAAGCAGGCACAACTCGATGCGGCTCCAGCCATCGACTCCAGATTTCTGGTTCCTTGGGATGAGGCACGGCTATCGCTTTCTCGGACGATCAGACACCTGAGAACAAGCAGACTGTTGGTAGGTCAGCACTTTATACAAGTACTGGTGAGATAAAACAACTGAACAGAAGCTACACCCCCTGAGACCCACACTAAGTAAACTTGTGGCAAAACATTGCATTACTAGTGATCTTGCTAGTTTTACCTAAGTTCATTTCATGCAGCTCAGAACTAGTCAGATTACATCTTTTGAAAACATAAATTTGAAACAGTTTGCATATCCAAACTTATAAGCATACGAATCGGGACAGTACTCTATCGTGTAGTGCGCAACATGTATTGTGCATCAATCTAACTCCTTGGGGCAAAGTAGCATATAGGAACTATCATAAAATCAAGCACACAAGTTGAACTATCAATCAAAGGTCGATCCCCGAGAAACTCAGGATCGGTAGCGGTAATCCAGCTAACCAATGACTCATTTATCTGATGCTATTAGCAGTTGTGACTCATGGTTGCACATTACTGCCGAAGCAGCCGTAGCCAAGGTTCAGCTCTTCACCAATAGCCATTGTCCGACCGATGCAATGCATGAAGCACTAACAGGTATCTCTACGATGCAGACAGAATGAACATGGATGCTTATGCATAAACTCATATTTCTTACCCCATAGCCGAACGGTTATCCCTGCAGCAGACACACAAGTTAGTCACAATTTGCATATAAGCATAAACTTATGAATCCATCTTCTGGTTTCACAAATGATAGATATGCAAGAAGGTAAACCTAGCATGCGCCCTATCTATATGACGGTCCATGAGTTTCGCCATTATTGGACAACCACACCCCCCAAGATCCCGAAGGACCGGACGTCAGTGTGCTCTCACAATCCCTTCCGGACCGACCGATTTCCAGTGCCCCAAAAACCGATCGAGAGACTATTACCTTGTGCACAAGTTATCCGAGACCAATGCATGGCAAGCAAACATTCACATTCACATTCACAAGCATATAACAATCTAATAGCACACCCCCCAAGATCCCGAAGGACCGGACGCTAGGGCGGACTATTAGACTTTTCTCTTATTCTCAAGCAAACACATCTTTTCAACAATCTAATAGCACACCCCCCCTCCAAGATCCCGAAGGACCGGACGTCAGGGCGGACTATTAGACTATCTTTCACACTTATAACACATAGCAGATCGATAGAAAAACAGGCAAGCGAAACATATAATGACAAGCACGGTTTCGGTTTCATATCTAGCATGCAATAACTATCTCTTCTTATAGCATATTACAAAGGGACATATTCAAATGATTCATTTACTTATCCTCTTAGCATGGCACGGGTTCGTTTGAGCTGTGTCGGTGTTTCAAAGCATGCAATATTTCTATCCTTCTCTTAGCATAGCGATGGTTCTATTTCATTTCTGACAAGCATTCTTATTCTCTTTGTTAGGCAGCAATTCATTTCAATGACAAGCTATGTGAGTTCTCTTATTAGCATGCTGAGTCGGTTCTATCATTCTTCTTATGAAAACATTCTTTTTAAGCAAACAAGCATTCAAAAACTCAGATTCATTATTAAGTCATGCAAGAATCAGAGAATGCAGTTCTGCCCACTCATATTGATTAATCGGTCGGGAACTCTACGAGAAGACTTCCGTTCGAGCAAGCAAGGCGATCTCACTTGTACGTAGCGTTGACGTGGAGCGGGGCGCTACACTTTATGGTGTCGAATTTACTAATGATCATCAAATAGAGAAGCTGCATATTGATGTATATCTTTTGAAGGGTGGTAAATATTGATCCTTACTTTATGCAGGGACGAAAAAGTCGACCATTAGTAACGAATCATTAATAAATGATATAATTATATGTTTTCTGCTTTCACTTTATGCAATTGATATGTATTGTTAATTAACCCTAGTCCATAATAGCAAGATCACTTAATAAAATATATTCTTCACATGATTACAGTAATGGTTTAGGTCAGTTGGGTTAGTTCCATTCACTAGTGAATTATCTAATGTATTGACCCCTCTTCCAATTGTGTTGGGCAAAATACAGGTGCACAAAGCTATTAGAAGTCTAAAAAAGTGACTCGAGGCTTTTTATTTTCAAGTATTTTAAAGTTGGTTCATTTTGAAGGTATTTTGGTTTCGAGGTAATAAAGGGGCATGATTTATGGAACAACAAATATTATTTTATGACAGCTTGTCATTCATTTTTTATTTCATAAATGTAAGCCTAGACGTCATTTCAATCTATTGATATCTAGTACTTTATTGCAAACTATTAATGAAACATATATTTTATTCTATGTTGTCATTAATTTTCTGCTATTATATGATTTTAAATTTATATTTAAATGGATTCTCCCTCATGCACGTTCTTGTAGTATAAAAGTGTAATTTATGTCACACACCGGTTCTGTAGAACTAAAAGTCTCCATTGGGCATGATGTCGTACAAGTCTATATTGCACATTTATAAGGCAAGAACAAAATAAGTTCGACATAATATCTCAGAAACAAAGCCATTACAACATGAATAAGAAAAATAGTTGAATAAACATAAGATAAAAAAATCATTCTCTGTAATAATAATTTACAATGTAAATACAATGGGTTAAGGTCAAAAAAAAATTCTATTACAAATACTGAATCGTATTACAACGAATGATGCCAAAAGGCTTACAACTCATGAAACTAATATTATTAATATTTTTCCATATATTATGTTCTTTATAAATAAAGATAACATTTTCTGACAAACAACTACAAGTTGCCGATCGAACTACCATGCCTCAGCACGTCCAAGCGACTATTTGTACTTGTAGAGTTGGAGTTTAGTACAATGAGGAATACACTAGTGAGCATTCTCTAGCCAACTCACCTAAACCAACACGGAAATCATGTGAGAGCAGATAAAATTATTATGTGACCTTTTTAGTCTTGGCTAAGGATCAATTAATATTTCATACGCAGATATATAAAGCATAATGGTGATATTAATAAACAGTCACATAAATAAATAAATAAATAAATAAATAAATAAATAAATATTATATTTTATGAAGGCTAATAATTAATGCAGGAACACACTTATGACATATATATATGATAGGCCTGCGAACAATCTGATAGGCCTTCAAGCAGATTGACATTGGCATACAGCCTAACTATATGAAGGTCACTAGTGAGATAACATCTTGGACTATCACTCTAGTAAGACGATGATCCTTCTCCTAGGGGTAGCAAGCCTCACCGAATGTCCCAAAATATCTATATTACAATACGCCCTTCCAGTTCGGATAGCTAGCACCACTGAAGCTCTCGTAATATCCCGTAAATAAAGCACGCTCCATAATTTTTTTCCTAGGTTGAATCGATCCCGATGCTCCTGCAATCATTCAAGGAAAGCTAAACCTTGGGCATAAGTTTTCATTTACTATGCAAAATCTTACACAGTTTAACTTAAAATATATGCACAGTATTAAAACTGAAATTAAGCAATATAAGTCTCTACTAGTGCAACCGTTCATTCTTAAATCCATCATAGTTTTGTGGGTACTGTATCTTATTCCAAACAACTATGTGGTTACAATAACCTATTCCAAATAGTTTTATGGGTACCGTACTCTATTCTAACAGATTCATGGGTACCACTCCTAATTCTTACCATTTCCACTATTCCATGGCACCGTACCATATTTTATCTCTAACAATAATAATATAATATTTTAATTATTTTATAACAAAAATACGATATCCATATTCTTTCAGAATAGTAGAAATATCCATATTTCTATACAACAAGCTAACAATAATAAGATTACTCACTTTTATCTTGATCCTTTTTTTACTTGGCACTAATAAACTCACGGCATATAGAAACAAAGACTAGTAACAGTACCGTGTAAAGTATGAAGGTAAACGAGAGAAGGATTAAAATCGCCCACTATGAAGAATATCCTTCTGCCTCGATTGAGCAAATATCAAACGATTTCTCAAATAGAAGACTTGACATGATGTACAATCTTCTTAATTAGTATAACCGTACGAGCAAGTCATTTTCCATAAACCATCCAAACTGACCAAATTAAGTAAGTATGTATCATTACTCAAATCCCATAATTTCTCACACAACTTAAATCCAACCAATCTATACAATCGAAGAGACCAACACATTGCCTCCACTAAAAGCCGTGTATTACATCGATCACAAAAACTTTAGATAATTCCTCTTCATGAATCAAGTCAAACCAAGTCCTTCGAGCCAACCAACATGTCCAATGTACTATGCTTAGCTGGGCATTAAATAATACACTATTAAAAAATATTTTATCCTCAAAGCTTAAAATAACATACTCCTTCTCTGCACAACTGACCGACGAAGAAAAATTCCTACAAATCTCTGATTCAACCTCCCATGTCAATTCCTAAACTTAGTGATCGCCAAAATACACATATCACAACCTACAATAATTATGAAACATGTTTCATTTTCAATCAAAATATGAGCAAATCCTTTAGAACACAATAAATATGTCTGTAGCAACTATCTCCTCTTACGCCCATGACTTATCTTTCAAATCTGTAACCACACCAAAATAATCAAACAAATTAACTGAATAAACTTGAAAACATCTTGCATAATTTTTTATCTTTTTTTAATACATGCTCACAAATGCCTTAGCCAAATCCATCGAATAACATATACCACCAAATTCGGTCGAACCATTTCTAATACTTTACCAACATCCTCTGCCTCCATCAACAGCGAACCTCGTACAGAACCAAACTTCTACCACTTGCTAGACAAGATATCACTAGTAAACCTAGCTGCATGTACACAAGCATCAGAAAGAAAACCCAGATTATGACAAACTACTTAAATATTGTATTATACTCTATCGTGAATCAAATGAACATTACCAAAACCAACTAGATCCACTTCTCATAGAGTCATTTATATTGCGTTTATCTATAAATATTTACACAAATACCTAAAGTGTTATCAAGACCTATGTGTATATTGAATACTCCAAAGTCAAGTGTCCATGCCAGCCCTTCTCGAAAAAGTAAATTTATATCTGTAAGCCTTCTTGTGTCTTTTAGAGTTCTATCAATTTTTGAAAAATAGTAGAAAAGACAAAGAATGCATCAAAGTGTCCACGTCAGATTTTTAAAAAATCTAGTATAACTCTAAAAGTCTCAAAAAGACTTATAAATACAAATTTATTTTTTAGAGAATGGCTGACAATGAACATGTGATGACACCTATTTAATAAGATTTGAAATATGTATTGTCCACATGTCTACTAGTTTTCGAATAGTCATGAATTATAAAACGGATACTCATGAACTACGATATGGATACTCACGCATCACAACTTGAATACTCATATATCAATAGGAGTTGTTACTTTGATGAACATATGTACCCTGTGTTAGTTTTAATATAACTAAAAAAATATGCAAATAGATATCTGTATAGTTAGTAATAAGTAACTTAGATGTTAGAAACCACTTTTCTAAGACGATTAACTTAAACAACGTGAGCAGTCGACTACTATTGCACCTGTAGAGGGAGGGGCTAGTACTTTCTTGCAGACCTCTACATATTCGTCAGCGGACGAGCTTTGGATGACCTTCGTTGGTGGTCTTCAAAGGGGTGCGTACTACGGAACGTGATACTACAACATCTATGTTGCGACGCAGTCATCCAGGGCCCCCTCTGTCAGGCTGCATTTCTCTCGCCCTTTACAGGCATTGGCATGATCCCAGGATAGCGTTGACCGTCAGATTGCTGACTTGCGTAACGAGTTGCTATAGAGGATTATGGAGCGGCCATAATCTGTGCCACAGACGGACGATGCGACGATCACCGCATGTTTTGATTCGCTTGAGCATAGCCTTATGGAGCTCAGGACTCTGAGCCATACGACAACACACAACCTTATGGAGCTTAGGACTATAGGACAGACGATAGAGCGTAGCTTGGCAACTCTGGCCACATCTACGGAGCAAAGACAGATGGAGTTGGAGGAGTCACATACGGCCATGATAGACTCATTAGTGAGGATCCATGCGACACAGGATTTGTTGAGCCGGTCGGTGGTGGAGAATACTTCGAGGGTGGTATCTGCTATTGATTCATACAATGTCAACTGGTAGAATTAGAGCAGATACGTCCTCCTGGTCCGCCGACATCGACACCGCCTCCATCATTGCCTTCTACATCGACATCGATAATGCTTTCACAGAAGAAGTATGAGTTCCTTCTATCCCAGATACGTGACGGTGCTCCTCATGATCAGAAGTAGTCCTTGTTTAGACAGGTTTTAGTGTGTTTGCATATATTAGCCCATTCTTGGGTCTTTGATGTATTTATTTTATACTTTTTATTACATTCTAAGATGCATGTGACACTTATTTTAAGTTCATTTATCGACTTCTTGGGACATATTTAGTGTGATGTAACTTTATAAATTACTTTCTATGTGAGTTTAGTTTATTATTCATATTAACTATACACCAAAATTTATCGGTGTTGAGTGTTCCACCGAAGGGGACAGCGAACCCAGAGAATTTAACAGAGGGTTGCTACGGGTCTATTTATATAAATTATGATTTTATAACTACATATAGAGTTTTGTTAAAAAATATTTTACAAACTGTATTCTATTTTTTTTTGTTTAGCGACGTGCTGCGATGTTCCGCTACATTTACGTCGCTAAAAAGTATTAGAACGTCGCTACTTGATACCAAGGACTTTGGTAGTATGTCGCTAAACGTCGCTAATATGCTGACATGGCAAAACTTGCCATGTCAGCATTGTTCTAGCAAAATTTTGCTCATAATATCGCTAATGTAGCGATATTTTGCGACCAAATATTACGTCGTCATTTAATAATGGCACGTCGCTAATCGTCGTATATCAGCGATGTTGTATCGTCATAAATATACGTCGCTACAACGATGACTAGCGATATTTTTGTTGCCAGCGACCATAAAATATGCGACACCGTAAAAAAGTCGCTTATTTCGTCGCTAAATTATTTTAGCGATATTAGTTTACCTATTAGAAATATTTTTATGTGTCGCTAATATGTGTTATTTTGGTAGTGTACTCACGTATCACAACTCGAATACTCATGCATCAATCGGAGTTTTTACATTGATAAATATATGTATCCATCTTTGCATCTATTTGGATAATATACTTGAACGATGTCTATTAATCTTTTCAGAAGTATCTAGAAATGGATCTCAATTACTACCTGTGTCATTGTTCATTGGTGTACAACCATCATCCTGATCACATATGCGGTATGCGAGATAAATTCATACAGGGGGTGGAACAATTCCTGCAGTTCTCCAAGGCATTCCCTCAGTATATTGATGACACCAAAATTAAGTGTCCGTGTGTGAGATATCGCAACTTGAAATATCACTCAGAAGTAGATGTAACATATCATTTGTACTCGAAAGATTTTATGCCAAATTACTATCAGTAGACCTCACACAGAGAACTTGTACTCTAGCATCGGAGCTGGAGCCTTATGTAGAGTCGTATATTGATGTCCACGACCACGATGATTACGACGACGAGTGCGTGAATATATATTTTGATGCCGTGGGGCCTAGTTTTGATCCGGACAATCATGATGCAGCTGAGACGGCACCGAATATCAATGCTATAAAGTTTATAGAGTTACTGGAGAATACAAGAACTCCATTATATCTTGGTTGTGAGGATCATTCACCGTTTGAGGTGGTTACAAGATGTTGACTCACCGAAAGTTCCTCATTACACGTCTAATCGTATAGAAAAGGTAGAATTATTCGAAGAGGAAGACGAAGTAGATGAAAGTGAAGATGAGGAGGGTGAGGAAGAGGAGGACGAGGAAAACGAAGAAGATAATTTTTCAGAAGAGTATTAAAAATAAAATAAAATAAAATCCACTTAAAACTCTAGCCATGTACTGTATTTTTAATGTGGAATGTAACATCTGTTTCTACTGTATGGATATATATATTTATATCTGTTAGCAATTATATTCTTTGTTTCCATCTATCTTACTAGATGGCACTCATGACCCAAGCACGTGCACGTCACTTGAGACAGGCACCTCCTACTATTAAGGAGAAAATGGTTCCTCCTAGTATTAAGAAGGAAGTGACTGTTAAGGAGTAAGTGGCACCTCCTACTGTTAAATTGGAAGCGGTTGTTAAGGTGGAACTGACATCTCCTACTGTTAAGGAGGAAGTGGTACCTCCTATTGTTGGGGAGGCACCAACTCAGAGCGAGAGTTCCAGTCACCCAGCACCTATAGTGAAGATTGATCACCTAGACGCTGCTTATACGAAGTATCTAAGGGACTGAGTTCTGCCCCAACATATTGGATTTTCTTGAGAGATTGGGAAATTATATAAGACTTATGGTGTGACTGTGATACTTTTATTGTGCTTATTGTGTGACTGTGATATTTTTATATTAAGCTTATTGTGTGATTGTGATACTTTTATACTGTGCTTATTGTATGACTGTGATATTTTATATACTTTTGTGACATTTTGTACCAAGGAAATTCAATAGAGGGTTTCTCCAGGTATGTCTATTTTTATAAAATGTTATAAGTCTATGTATTTGTTTTATCATCATATGTTATTATCAGGTTTGGCAGGAAGACGCGAATCGATCGAAGGTAGATCCTCTAGACGGAGTGCTTCTCTAGTACCGACTACTGCTAACGTATCCTCATCGTAGAGTACTCCAATGTACCGACCAGTCATATCTCCGGCTCCGTCGATGGTACGACGTGGCAGTACTCCTGGGACGAACAGTTCTAGGCCTGAGACTACTCCCTCGTCCATGGTTCCTCCAGTTGGCGATACCATGGAGACAGATGAGCAGATAGAGTTGGTCGAACCGACTCCATCTGCGCATAATCAGAGTGATCCTTGATGAGCGCCTCAGGACGATTTAAAGGATGGAGATTAGGACCGACGGGCCTAATGAGTAAGTTAATTAGTTAACATTTTCCAAATGATTATTTCTTTATATTTATGAATTTAATTATCGTTATATAGATATCTTCTATCGGTCGTACAAAGAGCATAGTGGGTATTTCTGAGGCAGAACTATAGTGGACCTTGGATTAACTACTCAGATGCTCCTGAAGATAGGAAGGCATTCTGGTTTGCCCAATTCAAGGTAAAAATATATTTAATTTTAATATCAATAATCAGTTATGTATATTATATAACTCTCTATTTTACTTCTTATAGAAAACATATTTCTATGTACCACACCGGGCGAAAAAGTTCGAGGACCAGTTTTCTTCCGTCACCACCAAGCTGATCCGTGATGCGATCAATGATCAAAAGGATCATGATCGCTCCAGAAACTAGATCCATGGTTGGATCATGCCTGAGCAGTGAACTACGATGAAGGCACGATTCGACAAACCCAGGTACAAGAAAAGATCGGAGAAGGCGAAGGTAGCTAGGTCGAAGGCAAAAAAGTGGTGTTGTGGCTTGATTCCCTTGTTCGAACATTTTTGTCATCTGGTATATATTATATTAAATATATATTATTTTAATGAAAGTAGGATATGATGATTAAGTTTAACAACAAACAATATAATTTTTAACAGGTACAAAGGGGTGAGGACGCCAATATAGTGACCGTCTTTTTGGCCACCCATCGGAAGGACGAAAAGCTCATCGATGAGAAGGCCTCACAGACCTATGTAGATTTTACTATCTTGTGTTAGTTTTAATATAACTTATAAAATATGCAAATATATATGTATATATTTAGTAATAAGTAACTTAGAAGTTAGTAACCACTTTTCTTGGACGAGTATCTTAGACTACGTGACCGGGCGACCTCTAGTGCACCTGCAGAGGAAGGGGCTGGTACATCCTCGTAGCCCTCTACAGCTCTGTCTGTCGACGAGATCTAGATGACTGTTGTTGGTGATTTTCAGAGGGATACGTACTACGGTACAGAATCCTACGACGCCTTTGTTGCAACACAGTCATCCAGGGTCCCCTCTATCAGTGTGCATTCCTTGCAGCCTTTACAAGCATCGGCACGAGCCCAGGAGAGCGTTGATCTTTAGATTGCTGACCTACATGACGATTTCCTACAGAGGATTATGGAGCATCCCAGTCTCAGCCGCAGACCGATGATGCGACGATCACCTCTCATTTTGATTCGCTCAAGCGTATCCTTATGGAGATCAGGACTCCGAGCCAGACAATGGAGAATAGCCTTACAGAGCTCAGGACTCTGAGCCAGACGACAGAGCACATCTTGGCGACTCTGGTGGCATTTATGGAGCGCAGACAGATCGAGTTGGAGGGGTCACATACGGCCATGAGCGACTCACTTACGAGATTACATGCGACACTGGATGTAATGAGGCAGTCTACGGCAGAGAGCACTTCGAGGATGGTATCTTCCATAGATTCATACAATGCTCGACTGCTAGCATTAGAGCAGATACGTCCTCCTGATATTTAGGCATGCCTCCATCACTTACGAGATTACATGCCTCCATCACTGCCTCCATCACTCGGCATCAGTGACGCTTTCACATGAGCAGTATGAGTTCCTTCTATCCCAAAAGTGCGGCGGTGCTCCTACTAATTAGTAGTTGTACTTGCTTGGACATATTTGAGTGTTTGTGTGTATTGGCACATTCTTGGGTCTTTGATGTATTTATTTCATACTTTTCATTACATTCTGAGACGCATGTGACACTTATTTTAAATTTATTTATCTGCTTCTTGGGACATATTTAGTGTAATATAACTTTGTAGATTTTTTTCTATGTGCATTTAGTTTATTATTCCTATTAACTGTATGTGAATTTACCGGTGTTGAGTGTACCAAATAAGGAGTCGGCGAACCCAAAAAATTCAAAGGTGGGTTGTTCCTAGTCTATTTATATAAACTGTGATTTTATAATTGAAGGTAAAATTTTGTCTGAAAATATTTTACAAACTGCATCCTGTTTTTATTTTTTATTTTTTTGAAGTTAACGATGTTTTGCGACTTTCTGCGACGTTCAACTACGTACAGTTACATCGCTAAAAAGTATCGAAACGTCGCTACCTGGTACCATGGACGTCGCTGGTACGTCGCTACACGTAACTAACATGCTGACATGGCAAAAGTTGCCATATCCGCATTGTTGTAGCAAAACGTCGCTCATAAAATGGCTAATATAACGACGTGTAACGACCAAAGCTTACGTCACAAATTTAACGACTACACGTCGCTAATCGTCGCATATTCTACGACGTCTTCTCGTCGCAAATATACGTCACCATAGCGACGACTAGCGACATTTTTGTTGTCAGCGACCATGTAATACGCGACAACGTAAAAACGTCGCTAATTATGTCGCCAAATTATTTTAGTAATGTTAGTTTACATATTAGCTACGTTTTTGGACGTCGCTAATATGTCTTATTCTGGTAGTAAGACAGATTGTGATGAACGTTTGATACGAATAATACAAATTATATGGGTCACATCTAAGGTGGAGTTAGGAGCATTCTCAATAGGGTGGTCTGGTTGTAGCAGACTAGAACTAATGTTGGAGAAGCTATATAGATTGACTTCAAAGATGGATCTAACCATGAGGTCCAAGGTGGATCAAGACGTGTAGTTAACATCCAATAGTGGTGCAGATGAACATATGTGTCGGTTTAGCTCGGTAGTCAAATTGATCGAGATGCTAATATGTTGCATCTCCTTATTGTTTGGGCTCATCCAAATACGAGCTAAGGTAGAAATTGTTGGATTGTATCTCGTATGCAATTGAGTGCTGAAGATTAATAAAGAAGTTGGCTACAAAATTTAGTCCTACATCGAATAAAAACTGAAAGAATGTTGTATAAATAATTAGAATTGATCCAAAACATTAAATATGAAAATACTTTTAGATTATATAGACCGAGTACAATATCATAGTTCATGGATTAACTCTAGTTCTAATACCGTCCCCTACAAAATGTTGCATTACAGTCAATATTTGCAATATAATACTGCTTAGATGCATGTAACATGTTCTATCTGAAGGAAAGTTGGGGGAATTTTCACTTAAAAAAGGATTTTGCTCTAAGGGTTTTTTTTTATTTTTATTTTTCGAAAACAAACACCATTAATTATGGGATCACATGGGAGCAATAACGTACATTGCAATCATTTATGGTTCCAGAGACAAAAGTAAAGTAATGGTGAGTGGAATGAGAGTCAGGGGGAGGATAAGAGGGAAAGGCACAAAAGGTGGAGGTGAAGTTGGATGTATGACAACCACGAGGGGAGGAAGAAAGGTCGGAACTTCCATAACATCGGTTTTGCTTCAACCCAAGACACTCATTGGACAATTGAAAAGTATGACTTCTGACACTATATCCATTCTGCTAATAACCTTCTACCTTTACATCCTTGGCTTCCTCAAAGCTTGTGAACTTTTGTCCAATGGGAGCATCTAGTTTTTGTCTCGGCATGCAATGCTAGCTAGCCTGGCCCTTACTTTCCAAAATTTATAATTGGAATGACATGAGAACTTCCAACCTTCAATCAACTGTAACTTGACACTTGCATACATTCATGAGCTGCCCATATAATTGAGTCCACCTACCAAAACATCCTTCGTTAGGTGTGAGTTTCAAGTTTTGTATCATTGTTCGTGTGCATTTTTCTTTGCCTCTTCAAAGTGGTAAGTCTATGCAACTTTGATGTCCTTTCGCACTCTCTTTTTATTTTCTTTCCTTGCATGCATTTGTTGTCTTTGGTTTCTTACTACTTCACACACACCTACACCTACACCTACATTGAGACAGTGGTAGCTACAAAGCTAATTTCCATTGCAATTGAAAGAGAATTTTCATATGGCTATTACAAGGAACCAATGCACATGTTCTCAATGAGAGGAGAGAGGCAATGTATATCCAAACTTTAATAAACTTGGCATATAATGTAAAGTCGTTTGACACCAAAAATTGAAGTTTTTTTCCATAAACTTCTCCATCACTATCACTTTTCTACTAGCCAAGCCAGACACAAATAAATTGTCACAATTGGGTGGTAGGTTATGTTGATTGGACATAAGCAACTCTATTCAAAAGAAAAAGAAATAGGTGCAAGTTGGTAGAAACCTCACAACACAGATTACATGGGTGGCCTTCTTATTTATAAAAGACAATAGTAACAATAAAATAGAAACAAAAGAACCAATATAACAAAAATATAATCAAGGGATAGTATCCTTATCCATTATTATTGAGGTGGATGAGCTGGAGGTTTGAATTGACAAGTCTGAACTTGAATTTGTAACTGGCTTGATCTTCTAACATTCTCCCTCAAACTGTGTGTGGTGGTCATGCACAGTTTGTCACGTGTTTGGACTTGTTTCAGATCATAAATCGCCTCGTTCAATAAGCAAACATGATAAAAAAAAATTGGATCTTCAAATCCAGGAACTGTTCCATATAAACTCTCTCGGCGAGAAAGACATGAAGAAATGTGTTCTTCACGTATAACAACTGGTGAATGCTCCTTCTTTTCTGTCATTGCACGACTGAGATGAAGGGTGACAAAATTGTCTACCGTTTTCACGTCTAACTGGTGAATGTTCCATCTTTTCTGTCCTTGCACGGCTGAGATGAAGGGTGACAAAATTGTCTACTGTAAGATATGCGGAAGACATTTTTCTTGCTCTGATACCAAGAAGTAAAACAAATATGTGCAAGTTGGTAGAAATCTCACAACATATAGGTAGATAAAAATCTCATAATATGGAGGTGGGTACAAACCTCACATCACCGATTACATGGGAGACCTCCTTATTTATAAAAGACAATAGTAATAATAAAATAGAAACAGAACAACCAAAATAATAAGAATATAATCAAGGAATATTATCTTTATCCATGATTATTGAAGTGGATGAGTTGGAGGTTTGAATTGATAAACCTGAACTTGAATTTGTAACTGACTTGCTCTTCTAACATATTCAATATCCATAATTAATTACAAGATTACCTTAAATCTTCTTCAATGAAACATTAGGAATTACTAGTGACCTCATTCTTTCTTGTAGATAAAAAAACATTCTAGATCCTAAATGTAGGATGTAGATATTGATTTGCAATAAAAGTCCCACGATTCTCATATATTTGCTTTGTAATGTAGAAGTTTAAGTAGTCACATCAATGTTCATTTATCATCTCATCTCATGCATAATTAGTAGGACGACATAAAGCTTTTCAAAAGTCTTTTGAGTGATAGTACTCTTCTTTCTTCCTTTTTCCTTATAGTTCATGGCTATGTTAAAGCTGACTTAAATTACGAGTGATACTTTTCTTAAGAAGTAGTTTTCATTTCTTTAGAAATCTTAGTATAGTAGGCTTGGAATGTCTTGAGCGAATTATTAGTTTTTTTTTTCGTAAATCTTGATATAGTAGGCTTGGAATGACTTGAACAAGTTATACTTCTGTAAAAAGTAGCTTTTATTGTTTCATAAGTGTTGTAGTGGATTTGGTATTCTCGAAGCTTCTCAAAAAATATTATAGTTGTCATAATTGGTTGCAGAAGGCCAACCAAACATACTAGGTAGCTATATGTGAAAGTTGTCAAAAACTTAAAATTATTTGTAAGAATATATTTTTCTTGATGTAAAATTATTAAAATGATCAAACTTTGACATGTACACTATTAGTGCCTTACTCATATTAACCACTACATGCTATGTTTAGTATCAGATTGTACATTGTTCATTTAGCATAGTGCATGTTGTTCAGGTACATTTTTTTTTCACTCGTCTATTTTCTTATTATCACCTATTATTTATTTGCTTCATCATATAATGCGTGGTTTGAGTTTATGTGTTACTTTGCTCATTTTCTAATTGGATAACTGTGGAAGGTGAGGATGATGATGAGATGTACCCTATTTACTACGGTCCTTCTAATGACACGGTGATAGTTGCTGGCATAGATGCTACACAGGACCCGGAGATAACTCTCGAGATTTAGGATCACTATTGTACATATTCACCTATTGTAGTTGTATGTGTTGTAATAGTTACCATGTTGTCTAGTTGAGGATTGTCGTTGCCTTTATCATTTACCGAAATTGTCTCCAGATATTCATTGTAAAAGGATATGTAATAATAAAAAATAATGGAATTGTGGTGATTGTTAGTATTAGGAAACGATAGATTCGCTGTGATGAGTATAATTGATAAACTGTATTTGGAGATAAGTAAGGTTTAGACAGCTCACTTTCGCTGTATCCACACTGTAGGATGAACGTGTATGACTCGTACATGATTATTTGGGAGAGGGGCATGATAGCCACTTTTCTAGAGGACTCTCCATATTCCATTGTTCAACCTCCAGATATTTATTTTTCCCTAACTCCATCATCTAGTGTTTCCATTGATCATACTCCTTTGCTCCCCTCTCCTGGTACATCTCCTCCTACAATGTCTTCATCACAGACTTGCGAAATATTCCACTAGCCTCCGTTACACCATCTACGACTACACCATAACTTATCCGCCAATCCCAACGTCTCATCGACCTCCTACTTATTTTACTTTCGACTATTCCGGTTCAACGGACAAGTTTGGTTTTGCTACCTTAGTCTCATATTCTCTTTACTTCTATTCCTCTCTTACTAATATTCATACTACATGAGAGCCATGTTTTTATCAAGAGACTGTTCAGTACCCTGAGTGGCAGGCGGCTATAGTAGAGGAGTTTCGAGCATTTTAGCAGAAAACTACTTGGAATATTATTCCACTCCCAGATTAGGTCCAGCCTATTTGTTGCAAGTGGGTCTTCAAGGTCAAGTATCGACCTGATGGATCCATTGAGCGACACAAGGCTTGCCTTGTTGCCAAAATTTTACACAAGATCATGGGATTGACTATGATGAGACATTTGCACATATTTCTCAGATGACCACAGTCCATACATTACTAGATGTTGTTGTCGCTCGTAAGTGGCCACTCTATCAGATGGATGTGAAGAATATATTTCTTTACAGTTCTTTATTCAAGATTGTCTATTTGGAGCCCCCTCCAAGTCTTTCTACTTTGTCAGGACATGTTTGTCACCTTTGTCGTGCTATTTATAATCTCAAGCAAGCTCTTCGATCTTGGTTTGAGTATTTTTGGAGTGCTATTTGTGAGGCAGGTTTCAGCAGTATTCTTGGGATCATTCTTTGTTTGTGCGGTCATCACCGCATGAGAGAGTTCTTTTACTCTACGTGAATGAAATAATTTTTACTGGCGATAATTTGACAGGGATTGCACGTACTCAGAGTTACCTTCATCAGCAGTTTCAGATGAAAGGCCTTGACCATCTTAATTATTTTCTTGGACTCGAGATTACACAAGGTAAGAGAGGGATACTTATTTCTCAATAGAAATATACTTCAGAGATTATTTCGTTTGATGGTCTATCGGATAGTCGTCCACTTGATACTCCTTTGGAGCTTCATATGAAGCTTCGTCCCACAGATGGTGACCTTCTCACAGATCCTACTCGCTACAAATGACCTGCGGATCAACTTGTATATCTCTGTTTTACCAGTCTAGATATTTTACATATTGTTAGTATTGTTAGGCAGTTCATTTATGCGCCTTGATCAGATCACTATAGTACCTTACCCCGAATTCTTTGATATCTTCAGGTCTCCATTACGCGCTCATTATTCATGTCTTCTATATTTACTCTACAGCTTCGAGCATTTTATGATACAAATTGGGCAGGAGATTCGACCACCAAATGATCTACTACATGATTCTATTTGTTTCTTGGAGATTCGTTGATCTCATGACGAAGCAAAAAATTAGACGTTGTTGCATAATCTTCTACTGAGACAGAGTAAAGAGCTATAGCTGCCACCACCAAGGAGATCAGCCATATATATAGACTGCTCTCTAATTGGGCATTGCTCCTACATGATCTATGTTGCTTCACTATGATAACAATAGTGCTATACAAAAAGTAAAAAAGCTAGTTTTTTATGAACGTACAAAGCACATTGAGATTGATTGTCATTTCATCCGTGAGCATTTTTTAAAGGCACTATTTCTTTACCGCATGTGACTTCAGTTGATCAGTTGGCATATATTTTTACAAAGTAACACCCTATACTGCAAATTTTGTTTTTATTCGACAAACTCATGTTGTTTGATCCACCATGAGTTTGAAGGGGGTGTTAAGATTATTAGATTTATGATTAGATATTAAATTATATTTAGGATTAGATTCCTTCTCCTACTTCTACCCGAATATGGATCCATTTTCTATCTATACATATTCATAGTTGTATTGCTCTTTTGAGAATCCATTAATAAAATCAATATTGTTGATTTATTTTACTCACCATTACTATTAAACAGTAATAAAATATTATTTCTGTGTTTCCTTGCTTTGAAAGTGGTGTAGAAGCCTAAAAATGCTAAAATTAGAAGCCACTCTGAAGTGCATAAGAGTGCCACTCTTAAAGAGTAAAAATTGGCTTCTATATTGCATTTATGCGCAGGTT
Source organism: Iris macrosiphon (assembly GCA_036927795.1). Taxonomy (NCBI): domain Eukaryota; kingdom Viridiplantae; phylum Streptophyta; class Magnoliopsida; order Asparagales; family Iridaceae; genus Iris; species Iris macrosiphon. Next base: position 31,139,822 of record JAYESA010000018.1, on the reverse strand, counting down.
GCTTTCGTGCATAAATAGGAATAGTTGCCCACGCTTAAGAGTTTGTCAACGGTCAAGATTGAAGCTAAGAGGACTTATCCATGTGGCAACCATAGATGGTTGCAGTGCCAATATTTTAGTAGAGAGTTAAGTCTGTCATGATTTTAAGTGCTGCAGTAATCTATGCTTAAGAGCTATAGCGATTATGGTGAAGACTCGTTTACACTACATGATTCACAAATGTGACCTTCCACGTGGAAGACATATATTGCAACAAGTGCTAACATGTCCAGATTTTGATATTTTAGATTACTATCTTTAAGCGCAGTAGTGTTCTGTACTGAAGAGCTTCTCTGACCCACTGAGCAGTTTACATGCTTAAGGGCTCTATACTGAGATGATGCTTCATATTCCTCATTAATGATGACATGTGTGCAATGACTAAATAGTTATAACTGATGCTTTTAATTCCAAAGCGTATGTTGATTTTAATGGGATTCATTATGGAAGTCAAGGTGACAACCTTGATTATGTCGTTGTAATCATGAGAGTTAATTATATTCCTCATAACCGAAGCCACACGGCACGCAGATAGTGATTTGCATGCACATTTAAAATGTTTGTTTCCGAAATTTATACTTAGAAGTAAGAGCATCAATTCTAAAAGAGAAAAAATAAAACTTCTTCTTTTTTATTCTAGTTCCTCCTTGAGTTTAGCATTCTCTTGTGTATTTTTCTCAATGCATTCTAGTGCTTCATGCAAGCTAAGATTAAGGGCAGAAACATCAATAGAGTTACTAGAAGAAGAGGTGTCTCTAACAATATTTAATAGCAACGTAAGGTTTTCATTTTTAATCTTTTATAATATGATTTCTTTCCTAGCTTGCTTTGGACTTGTTCCTAATATTTTTGCAATCTTCAACCAAATCATTAAAGGCATAAGAAAATTTATCATATAAAAAATTCTTTAAATAAAGGTTTTTTCTGTACCTAATTAGTTAATGCCATTAGGCATATGTTTGCAGCATGTCGAGGACTTTCTTCTTCAAAGTTCGTTTGTTTACTTTCGCACCATATGCTTGTGTTTATGAATTTTTAAGATGAAGATCCTCCTTTGCTTGAACGTTCATAACAATTTTTTCTTTCATAGTAGGGCAATCATTCTTGGCTGGTTCTTTTGTAGTTGTAGCACACATGACTTCTTCATGATAATTTTTCTTGCGATTTAATTTCTTAAACTTTAGAAATCTCTTGAAGTTCCTGGAAATTAGGGCCAGTTCATCATCATCATTTTTATCGTCTTCAGATACATCTTTAGAAGCTCTTTTGTAATATACCTTGAATGATATGGCCTTTTCTTTAGAAGTTGATTCTTCAAATTCCTTGAGATCGAGTTCATGAGTCATCAACTTTTCCATGAGTGTCTCGAGGGTCATAACGGCGAGATCATTTCCTTTAATGATTATTGTAGCTTTGGGATTACTGTTCTTTGTGAGTCTCCTAGGCACTTTTTGAATCTTCTTATGATTTGAATATTCCTTGACAAGATATTGAAGAGGAATAATAATGTCAAGAAATCTAATAAAAATTTGAGTGATTGTTTCATTATATTTTATTTTGAAGGTCTCATATTCTTGTGTTAATTTACTAATCTTGGATCACTTCACTTGTGAAGTACCTTCATGAGTAATCTGAAGAAGTTTTTAGATCTCGTATGATGTAGTGCAAGTAGTAATACAATTGAATTTATTTCTATCTAAAGCACAGTAGAGAGCATTCATTGCCTCAACATCAAGTCTGGCTTCCTTCTTTTCAGCTCCGTGTAATTAGCATATGGTTTATCAACTAATGTGGAAAAAGGAATAGTAGTTAAGCAAGGCTTTTTTAACCACTAACAACATATGATCATAGATCAAAATCTAGTTATCTTAAATAAATACTCATATGTGTCTTCTAGTAAGTGTAGTTAGTCCCATCAAATAGAGGAGATCTATTTCTAAAATATTCTTCACCATAGTTGGTCTTGTCAAAATGTACGATTGTCATGGATCTTCTCTTACGATTTTAATCCAAACGATAAGTGCCCTTGCTCTGATAACAATTGTATGCAACCCAAGAGGGGGTGAATAGGGTGAAGGTAATAAAATCTAATAAAAAATAATAAAATTTACTAACTACAAAATTTAGCAAACAAGTAAAGATAAATGCAAGAGTTTAGAGAATCAAACACGCGATGTATTCGGGTATCCTTCGTAGAAGGAAGTTCATTCCCGAAAACTCTTGTCCGGATTTTATCTATTATTATAAATACTAAATACACCACGAGCTTTGAGCCGAATGGCTCGTCGACTTCTTACAACACCACGAGCTTTGATCCGAAGAGCTCGTCGACTTCAATAAAAAAAATAAAAATCAAACATGAAAATCCAAGATTAATTTTAAAACTCGACAAAACTTCTAATCGAACCGCAACTGACACTTAGAAATGTTTGGGAGTTGCTCTTGGGAATTTGAAGGTTTAAATGCTCAAACTATCAGAATTTGCAAGTGAGAATCAGTAAAAATGAATGGGAAACGCATAGCTACTTATAGCTTTAGTGTTGAGAGGATTCTGATCGAGTTCGGGAAGTAATCTATTTCCATACAACATTTACAAATTTGAACATTATGGAGTCGTTTGTGAATGTTGAAGACTCATTCAAACAGCCTGAACCCATAAGGACCGAATTCCTTTGAATTTGTAGGGCTAAATTTGATCCGAGTTCGGCTGAACTGGGACAGAATGTTTTGGGTATCCAAAATAGAGTTCTATCTGAGTTCTTGTTAACCAATATATAGGGTTTTGCAAACTAAGTTTATCCAAAGTTCTATTAGAACTCATTTGGGAGGACTATGACTTGGTTTCTAAAAGATTGGGTTTAGTTTTCCTAGTGTCAGTATGCATCCGACTCATATTGAATCCTAATAATAAATTAAAAAACATAATAAAGGAAAATACAACTGATAAGCCATCTTTCCTTTTGAGAATAATTGAAGTATTGACTTCTTGTTGAACGTTGAGTAGTATCAAGTCATGGTGGTTTTATATCAAAATCAAGTTGACTATTTCTTTATTTGGGTCAACAGGTCTGACACCCTATCTCTATGTATAGAAGGGAACAAGAGATGCATATGCTTCTCTTCACTAGAACGCTCCCTCCTAGGCAGAATCATGCAGTCGCGGTTGGTGTAACTTTCGTTATTGAATTTCGTATTTTTTATTTTTTCGTATTTAAACTTTGACTGTATTTGGTATTTTTTGTATCATGCTTCCTGAATTTTTGTGATTGAATATTTATTTTGTTGTGAGAGACTATCCTAGACCAGTAGAATACCGCGTATAGAATAAAAAATCCCTCGGTTGATAACTGCATCACCCTTTTATCCAAAGGACTCTTGTGTTTCTTTGGATGGTTGAGATGGAATGGATGTGGTATGGATTGGTGAGGTGGCGGTATAGATCGATGAGATTAAACTCACTTCATAAAATCTCTCCCATTTTTCTCTCTCCACTTTCATTCTCTTTCTCTTACTTTGTCTTTTTTTTTCTCATCCATTCCTCAAGCTTGGAGTTTGGAGCTTGGCCTTGAGGCCTAGAGTGTGGTTTTGGAACCCCTCTTGGTGCTGTAGTGGAAGATTAGTCTTGAGAAATTAACCTAGACAAGTACATCTTGCCATTAATTGAACCTAAGAGTTTGGATTTATTTTATTTTTGGTTTTTCTGGAATATTATTATGTAGAAATATTTCTTGCATGATTCTCTACATATTTAGTACTTGTTTTTTTTGATGAACAGTTTGGAGTATATCTATGTTTCAAATGGTACATTTAGAGAATTTTGTGGATTTGATCTCTTAAAACTTAGAATTTCTCAAATCTAATTATACCATGTTGTGGTGAATTTAATTTTATACTAAATTGACTTTTAAATACCCAAATTTTGATTTAAATTGAAGGTTTTATGGCCAAAATAAATTCTGGACTTATGTTCTAGGACTTGTCTGGCAGGGACGATGAACAATGCCACGTGCAGTGCGCCGTGCACAAAAATCTTGTCCCGGGCAGTGCGTCTCGCCATCACTTCCTTGCCGCACGCAATGTACCGCACATAGAATTCTTACTGCGTGCATCAACCCTTGCTGTGCACAGTGCGTCTCTCACATCATCCCTTGTGGCGTGCAGTGCATCATGCACAAAATTCTGGTCGCACTCAATGCGTTGTGTACAGAATTTTGGCCGCGCTCTTATTCACCAGGATGGCTCTTTTTTGCCTGTTTAGCTATTTTTGTAGCTATAATCTCATAAAACTCAAAACATGAAAGTTGTAGATCTCTATCTTGCCTTTCCAAATCTTTTTGAATCATCTTATTTGTAGTTCATATGAGAGATTTATCCTCAATTTGTTATCATGTATCAATTTTCTAAAACGCATAAAACTGTTTTAGCCCAATGTTGATATTTTCTTTAACTGTAATGATTCCTTAGTATGATCTTATGACTTGTATAGATATAATGAGTTTGCAAAACCTATGTACTTGAAACAATCATATGTCCTTTATTGACATCAAGTCTTTGTATTTGCACAATGTCGGATGAAGCACTATTTATTGAGATTTGCCTTTATATTTACATTATCCTTACATTGTCTTACCCCTTGATAGTGATTGCTCGTAGTGCACACATTTCTCCTCCTTCTTGTACATGCTTTATAGTGGATCATAATAGCGCACTCCTATTTCCTTAGATGTATATGTTTTCTATTGTGGCTTGTCTGGTGCTTATGCTTTAATTGTTAAACCCTTGTCCAGTCTTGCATCATGTCTAGGATAGATTCTACGGAATGCCACACCCAGAATCCTAAACAAAAATGTTAAGGATTAAAATAACTAGTTTGATTACTTAGAGGCATATAGAGAATTTTTTTGGCTATATGCAATCCTGACATCCCAGTGACACCTGTGGATTTGGAGCTCTCCGTCATTAGGGAACACTTTCAACACACCATCGAGTGTTGCATTACAAGTAAAAATATCCATATTTGATGATTGTATTATATAATCCTTTCTTCTGGATGATCCGGATAGACTGCAGGACATATGGTTGTATAAAATTTCCAAATTGCATCTTATTAGTAATTAGGAATATGGTAACCCTAGTTAGCTAATGAAAGCAAGCCATAGAAAATACTTGGCCGCGTTTCTTTGTTTGTACGCTATTTACTTTATGCTCGCATATTTTCTTTTCCTTCATCACTTCGTCATATGTGTCGGTGGGTGGCCAGAGGCTAAGTTCTGCTCGAAAAAAGACCCAAAACCCCGGTCCTTGTTTGATTTAAGGGTTATGGCTCCGATTTCGAAAAGTCCCTAAACTCTCTTGTCGCTTGTCGTCTTATCCTTTTCTATGGTTATTGTACTTAGTTATTATTCTCATCATTTTGTTGTTGTAGTTGTTAACTCGTACACGTGAATAGTCATAGGGTTGGTTCCTACTTTTTTCCTTGTTTGGTGTAAAGGTAGAAAACCAGTCCTATTGTTTATTCACGGGTCCTATTAGTTTCCATTATTATTAAATTCAATTATTGTTCCTTTACTTGTTTACTAGCTATGCCATGTTCTAGATGTCGTACTCTCATATTATATAAGACCCCCTGTACTATGCATGTTCACATACCCCGAAATACCTTACATGCTCTTAGTTATTGTTCCGGCATATTACATGTTCACATATCCACGTTTATTTTACTTGCTCCCAGTTTACTTTATGTCATAAGTTGTTTACTTTATGTCATAAGTTGTTTACTTTATGTCACATATTTTTTAGTTTATTGTCTTTTCTATTATCGAGACAAGTGCATTGGAAGTACAGAAATTTCAATCCGTATTTATTTATTTTTTTCTCTATCCGTTGTTGTGGATTTTTGTTCATCATATTGGCTTCATTTGTAGTGTTTGTTGCTTGGAGTTTTGACTCCACTGGTTTTGCATGGCCAGATCTAGTAGAAGACCTGGAGAATCTACCTTTGCTTTTACCAGATGGTTTGCACTCGGAGGATTGTGCCTCAGATTAGCGAGTAGGTTATCGTATTCTCCCACTTTATTTTGTACCTTCATTTTGTAGTGTATTAGACAAGGATATATGTTAGTCCTTGTTTTTGGGTTTTTTTTACCTCCGTCTTTAGACGACGTATGTGTATATTTTGGACCACGGCTAGTTGTACATTTACTTATCTTTTGTATATTCAGTTGATTTATCTTCATATTATGTCAACTCTCATTATTATGTATGCATGTGTGTTTGGGATGCCATACCCATCGCATATATGATTTAATCTTTATTTTTTCTTGCGTTGATTGGATTGAGATAGGATTTATCTGATCGTAGGAGTAGTCAGTGGCATGCTAGAGTCCTCTCACTTATCTTCTAGACAGCCGTGACCGTATCTTAGGGTACCTTTGTACTTAGATTACGTAGCTGTCTTTGTCAGGCCCCCGCTCTCTGGTATTCTGGATCTGGGTCGTGACAGTTGGGGATAGGAACGCAGCATCAGTCCACTTAAGGCCGTTGTCCTTCCACTGTCCGACTATTTCATCGACACCCCAAAAATATGTAGCACTTGGTTCACCCCCCACCCCCACCACTGTAACCTTCGTACCCTAAATATTTTTCCTAAGTTGTATTGCATGAATTTATATGTATAGATACTTGTTAGTATGATGTATATATAAATATATATATAGTACTATATATAAGGTTGAATATTCTTAGATAATTCAAGGTGTAACACACGGTTTGGACTTATCTAGGTGCGTTTTATTGAGTATACTTTTACCCTAAAAAAGTTGTGCTAGTGGTTAGTATAGGCCACTCAAACCTATCCAAATTAATTCTGTTTGAGCCCAAACTTGATCGACATGTACTAGACATGTTAGGAACCCATACCATGTCCAAATTAAACCCAATTGGTGCACACACAAGTGTGTGCAAAGCCACCAAACCAGGTCAAACCTAGCTTGCCCCCTATTCAGTCCACTCTCTTGCAAGTTGAAGAAATCATATTTCTACCACTCCTTAACTCATATAATTAAGCCTACCCCTCCCTCTAATCCTTTTTTGGAGCCAAAAACTCCCACACAACTCAATTCCCTTACATTTGCTTTCATTTTCACCCCCACAAATCTTTAGTGTTGGCCAAAATTTCCAGGAGGACTGTGCTGAATTCAGCAGGGTTGTACCAACTTCAACAGCATTTTGCACCACCAAAAAAGAAGGTAATGGTCTCAAGTCCTTCACAAAAATCCTTCCTCTATATCTTATCTTTCATTTTATATTTTAACACATTTTTTATTGATGTCTAGACCCTCAAATTGCTATCGTACGACAAAGTATCCAGAACAAGGTGCTGTCCACAAATTTTGTGCAAAGAATTGGGTGTGCACATGAAACCACATGGTAAAATGCTTCCAAACCTTTTCCATTATATACCTCTGTCAATTATCGTCGATTTGATATATGATTTGCTATATTTTTCTTTTGTTTACCCTTCCGTACAGACGTTCTTCGACAAGTGCGCAGACGGTGTCTTTGGGGTGTGCGTTGTGTAGCACTAACATTCATGCGTCGTAAATAGGTAAATGCCTATTATTTTTCTTGATTTTAAGATTTCTAAGTTAGGATACAATTATATAATTCACTAATCTAGGTAGAAACCATAATTAAAATATAAAAAAACTAATTTAAATGATGATGAACATAAATTTTGTGTACAAATTAATTTCTGCCCACTTCTGTTCATATACCCGTTTACACATGTTAAACACATAGTTTATACATGAAACCTTCTGAATTAATTTCACATGTTTCTCCCCTAGCATAATTTATAATTATTTTATGTTAGAAGTATGTTTACCAAGGTGGAAACTATGTAATATGTCGCCTTTTAATTAAATTCCAAAACAGGGACACGGTTTTGTGCATGACATTTTATGTGTAAAAGTTTATCATTTATGTCTGAAACCTTCACAAAAATAACCTTAAATTCAAATCCTAGAATGCCAATATTTTATTTTTTATTAATTTCTTGCTAAAATAGGGTAGAACCATATTTTTGTCACGAAAAACGCTAAATTCCAGAACTGGAATTCAGTGTTAGAACGTGAGAAACGCTATCATTATATGTACGAATTTTTCCCGAAATGGAACAAAACTTTAGGCACATATTTAACACTATGTTAGAAAATATTTTAACAAAATATTTTATAACAAAATTTTTGTGTCCCTAAATAGGTGTTCTTTACAGTTTAATTCAGCATGTACGTTGATACATGAAACTGCCAAAATTATCGTAGAACGTATGGAATGACATGTGTTATTTTATATTCTGATTTGCACCCTTTAGTAACAAGTTTTAAGAAAATTTAATAATTTACCAAAGGTTAGTAACCTATAGGAGTAAACACATAGGGTTGGTTCTACCAAAATGAGACATGTCGACGTTGTCGCTTACTAGAACATACGTAGTCAACTTGACAAGTTGTAGAAATAAACCTAGCCAAAACTATATATGTTTATGTCAATTGCATGTGTTAGAATATTAAGATTAATATCATTATGATTTATAACATTAGTTGTTAGGTGACCAATAGACCAAACTAGTCCCTTTCAACCTGTGAATCATATTCTACCATGTATGTATGTAGAAATGATATTGTGTAGTATAACAAACTCTAGAATAGCAGGTTGATATTATATTATCATATATATAGCTCCTGAACTTCGCTATAGACTCTGATTATTACTTTCAGTTCAGGAGCAAAGGCACGTACAATTCTTTTATTGTTTTAAGTATATAATAGCTTCTATATTACATGTTTTTAGTAGTGTTTACTTGATTCCTGAGACGTACGTTACACGGATTGGTACTATATTGATTCCTAGTCAGGAGTTGTTGCCTTTCATGCTATTGTTGTACCGTGATCATCGTACTCGTATTTAGTCCGTGCATTATGATTTACATGTTGCAACGTGTCGTGATTCAAATCCATTAGTATTAGTCAGGGCGAGGGAAGTATTAGTTTGATATGTGATCATACCCTGTAGACCGTGTGGTAGTATAGACCATGGCTACTAGCTGATCATATACTTCACATATGTTTGAGCTAGATTTCTTTTATTATGCTCCGTGTTAGGCCCAAGCCGATCACATATCGAACTAATATTTTAAAACACCTAGAGATAGAAGTCATATACCATGCTTATCTTGATTTACTATTTTCTCTATTTACTGTCGTGATTCTAGTTGTACTTATTCTATTATTCCTGTCATACGTAATTCTCAGTTCTTCTTTATATTATGTATAAATTTACTACATTCTTTTTTATAGTCTCTATCATTTACTTGGAACTGATTTAATTGATTGTACTTTGCTCCAATCCTGACTGGATGTTGATATATTAGACGACGACCTTGAGGATTGGTGTCCTACCTATTATGGGGCTTAGGAGAGTTTAGCTGAGTCTGGTCCTACCCTTCTGGAGGAACAGGCAGGGATTGCAACTGAGGTCCCATATGGGACTGTTTAGTTTAACTAGTTAGATTTGCTATTATCGGATTTGTCTCCGATTCTCTACTCTTGGCATGTATATATTTATTTGGTTTGGACTTGTGACTGTTAGACTTGACTCTATGATATTCTGGGACATCATATGTTTATTTCATTATCATATTGTGCTTTTAGATATTGTGATTGAGTATTGTTATTACTATTTATATCATGGTACTCCTTATGGTGTTGGATATTATTGTGTGAGACTGTTAGTTAGATATAGATGACCTGATACAACGTTCTACTGCCGATACTGCGGCATAGGCTGGATGTACCCACGCACTCGTACCGAACATCAGGGTGCAGGGGTGACTCATTTTATACTTATCCCTGCATATATGATATACTTCACACTTGGCTTATTTTTGCGAAGATATAGAGCTAGAGAGATAGTCTGGAAGATCTTATAATTGAGATGTATTATATCCTCCGGCCTCGTAGGTTTGATATTATAGGATACAAAGTTTTTGTGATAAGTCATATTTGGAGGTTACTGATGGCCTTGAGGTGGGATGCCTGGTACATTTCTTCCAAGCTATATTTTTGGAATTTAGAATATTCATGTTAACAGTTTCTGGAAGGAAATCATGAGTAGGTTGCTGAGACGGGCTATATTGCATATGTACAAAATATTTAATTATTGAAGGAATCCAGTACCCGTCCAGTGTCCAGACTTAAGGGGTATTGCTGAAAGTTCAGAGATTGGATATCCTTGAATCACATGAGATTGGAAGGACAAACATGGCAACAACTCTATACATTTCTACCAACTATAATAATACATAAGCAAAATGGTCTAAAGGAGGAGATCATGCTCCTTAGATTCTTAAAAAAAAAGGCAGATAACATAGGCCGAGGGGGATTAGAAAAATATAAAAAAGATAGTGCAGACATATTTTATGTATGCATATATATGTGATAAATAAATGTGAATTTGGTGAACATATCTTCATTAGAAATATTACATACCTGTACATATGCCTCTTGTAGGTTCTTTTATGTACACATTTAACAAAAATATTTAATGAGGATACCTTACTCAAGGTCTGTGTACTGAACCAAATAAGGATGGATACCCACAAACCCAAATCCCGAAAATAACATAAATTTTCATCAGAATTCCTACAGGTCCAAAAATATTTATTACCATACAAGGATGGATCGAAGTCATTGTACGTTCTCCGGAGAAGGGATGACCCCTATGACATAGTCTGCCAAGTATCGAAGTAACTCCGAATGACATACATAAATCAGAAATCAGAAATCAAAATCCAATTTTTAGTCAAAAAGTTGAAGGGTTTTTTATTTTTTCTACCTGTTGAAGACGACGACAAGCATGTCAAATTTGGCAGGATCCTCGATGAAGAACTTGAGCTCCGAGGCCCTGGACCCGGTAAAAAACCTGACGGCGGGGGCCATTGTCATTCCACCGTCATCTTGTCCCTCAGTACGATGCTCACCGCCCCTCCCGACTCCGCAATGGCCTTGCACCATTGGTGTTCGCGATGAGATATCCCTCCGTGGGGGCCATGGGGACGTAGTAGGCCCTCATGTCGAGCTTGAGGGGCCCCTCGACGCTAACGGGGATCTGCACGTACCCGATGGGCAATTTGTAGCACTGTTCGAGGATTGAGGCGTAGTTGAACCCGTCTAGCTGGAGCCCCTACATGTTCCTGCTGGTGATCCTCTTTAAGGCCTCGCGTCGAACACTCGCTGCGCGTAGGCAATCATACAGCCTGGACTCCAGGGAGTAGGACGGGGTCTCCTCATCGTCCGCTGAAATTGACGACGAGATGAAGACGATTTTCTTGACATCTTCTGTCCCATCGTCGACGAGCAGCGGGAGGGCAGAGGAGGAGGAGTGGCAATGGTTGAGGAGGACTTGGTGGGGGAGTTGGTGTCATCGTCGGCGATGGTCTGGATGAAGGCATTATCGAAGAAGGAGAGGAGGTAGATGAGGGAGACCATGAGTGAGACAAAAAAGATGATCTTGGCGAGGTCGACGACGTGGAGAGGGGTAGAAATTCAGATCTTTTTGCTCCATCGGCGCATGAGGAAGAAGAGGGAGACCAAGAACAGGAAGGAGAGGAGGAGGTCGGTGTGGCAGATTTGGAGGGTAAGGGCATCAGATGCATGGATCCTCTTCTTATCGCCGGCGGATCGACGTCGACAATGGTCGGCATCGTCTCCGAGGAGGATAATTTCTTCTGCTTCAGGAAAATGATGATTGCCTAAGTGGCATTCTAGGGTTCTTATTTTGGAATTGGGGAAAGGAAGAAAAATATAGGGTTTCAAGTTTTGATAGGGATCTGAAATCTTATGGGGTCTTAAATCAAATAGGAAAGCTAATAGGGAGATAAGGACGCAAAAAGAGAAGCCAGCAAGAGAGAGAACCAAATATGCTCATGTCACGACCCGTACCCGGAATAAGGGTACGGGTACGTGGATACGTCCAGCCTACGCCGCAACATCGGCGGTAGAACGTTGTCTAAGTCACAATACTGCCTATCATATCTTACAAAGATATATATATAACCTGCCAATGATCTCAACTCCATAAGGAGGACAAAATAAATATAAATATGACAATAATAACCATACTCAATCACATAATTCTATAAGAAAGAGAAATGGCACGATAATAATATAAAGGAAAAGGGAAGTCAAAAATATATACATCACACATCCACGAGTCTAGAGTCTAAACATCAATACAAGAAATCCAAATAAAATATATAACTCAAGGTATCTCAAGTCTGTAATCCAACCATAAATGAATGCTAGACTCTAAGTCTCTACTAATGGATCCAATAATGGAATGAGATCCTCCTGAAACTCCTGGGTGAACTCTTCGTCTTTTTCGGGTCCGTAATAAGTGGGGCAGAAAGTCTCGAGATCCTCTAAAAAATATTATCCAGTCAGGCTTGGGGCGAAACACATAGACTAACAATAGTTCCATTAATTTAACCAAGACTATAAAACAGTAAGCAATAAAATATAAAATAGAAGAAATATTTGATAATAAGAAAATTGATACGCTGATAATCATCTCACAAGTAATAATGAACTGTAAATAAATAAGGAATAACTGTATCAGCAGGTGTAAACTAGAATGAGATATGAATAACTACTAAGTGCCTTAAAATATTAATTATTATGTGATCGGCTTGGGACGTATCACTCTTTACCATATATGATTGACTATGCACAAGTACAGTAAGGGATCAGGCTAATCAAGTATGATTGACTATACACAAGTACAGGAAAAGGGATCAAGTCAATCATATACGGGGAGCTATGCACAAGTAATAAGATCAGGCTACACCCTTGTGTAGATGAGGGTGAGCAATGCACAAGTAGGTGGTGTATGATCACATAATCAACTAATACTTTCTCATCCTGGTTAGTACAATGGATCCAATCACGACTCCTCATGATCGATTTCTATGATACTAATCCGTGTATCCACTGTGTCAGAAATCAAGCATAACGCTACATACTAGAATCATAGTAATCATCAATATAAGGAAACTGTCAGAGAATATACTCGTCTGTGGTCCTGAGAAAGGTGTGAGGATCGATGTCCAAAATGGAGTCACAAAGACCTAAATATCATATATAATAGGGTTAAATAGTGTAAAGAAATGAATATCTAGCTAGGATGATGCTTCTAGGCTATTTCTAGGTCCATACTAGGTCCGCTAGTCAACCTTAGTCTTATACTAACTAATAGATCATACTAAGGATACCTAGCTTATACTAGTTGATACTTAACTAGTAACTTAATACTTCTAATAACTTAGTAGGTTAATACCTTAGTGACTAGTTATCCCTAGTACTCAGTTAATAATAGACACTACTCATATAATACCTTAACTACCCTAGTTATTAATTCCAACTGATACTGCACATTGACTTAACTGATAACATATATCTAATCCACAGCTCCACCCAAATGGAAACTACCACTCAATCCCGTGCACTAAGTACCCAGACTTTTCCTCATATCTGAACCACCAACCATTGTTATCCACTAAAAACCCAATACTGCAGGGCAGTGCTGCTACTGCAGTTCTCAATCCCCCTCCATAATAAATACCAGACCATCCGACAACAACTAAAAACCATGGTATCAGATACAAGTCTGATACTCCATCTATCAGTGCAGTGGCTATACTTTCCATACCCTCTGTTCACTGATACACTCTAATGTATCCTCATCAAGCGACACCAGTCATTAGTTTACCTCTCTCTCATACCATATCAGACTATAATTTATACTACCATATCAGATACAAGTATCAATACACCCCCACATAATTATATATAAAGGTAGCACTTACATCAAACACATTAGGTGCACATGTGTGATACTCCTTGGTACACCTCCATACACCCATAATTCACATTAACATATAGAAAATATAATTTATAGCATATATATCACCATTACAACTCATCACAATACATTAAAAGAGAATTAATAGCAATTTAGCCCCAACACTCAAATTATCAACCCGTATTATACCGTATCATACCGTGTCATGATACACCCAACTCGTATCTATTTGTGGACATGTATCTACCCACACATGATCAATATAACTCTAATTAGGTCTACTAAACCTAATGACAATACTTGGTGTCCTATTCTCGGATTTTCCCCAAAATGGACACAAAACTCATTGTAGAAGTCACAAATTGGTTCAATAGGAGTCCAAACTCCTCCCTATGGGTAGCCTTAACGTATGGGTGCAATCTACATACTCTTAATTTATCAAATAAAACTAATTAGAAAAAGGATTTCAGAATTTACTTATTGGGACATGGATTCTCAATGGAAGTTCAATAGGACACAACTTGGACACAAGCACCAAGCCAAACTCCATCTTCTCCAAGCTCCTTGCATCCACTAGCTTCTAGTCTCCTTAGATGGTGAGGATAGAAAAATTTGAGAAAAATTTGTGATAGAATTTGATGGAAGAAAGAACTATTGGGGAAGAACACCTAATTAGAAAATAAAATGGATGAGAATGAGATGATAAAGAGTACTCCCCTCTCTAAATTAGGGCCAGCCACCCCTTATCCCCTCTCCAAGAAATATAAAAAGACCCCTATGCCCCTATTGGTTTGTCATCAGGAATTAATTAAAGGTGGAAGCTTCTCTTCCTAGTGAAGATTAGTCTACACATTAATTAATGAGATGGATTAACTAGTTTGGGTCCAATGGACTAGTCCAAATAATTGGTTAAGTTATCATGACAAGTTGGTTAGGTCCACTAGGGTCTTGTCTAGTCAACTATTCTAATCATTAACCACTAAAAATATATAAGTCACATAATATAACATGCATATTTATATAAATAAATATTATAACACAATAATTCTAAAAATTCTAAAATAAAAAATATTATTATCCTAGAAATGTGGTAGTGACAAGTCTACCCTCCTTAAAATTATTTCATCCTCGAAATTAAAACTAAACTAGCACAAGAACACAGCAAACAAGAAAAATTATACCTCAAGATCGAAGAGATATGGGTACTGTTTGTGCAATTCATCCTCTCTCTCTCCTAGGTTGACTCACCCAGAGAGTGATACCTCCATGCGACACGAACCAAAGGAATAGTTTGGTTCCGTAATACCTTCTCCCTTCGATCCAGGATCTCTACCGCTGCTCTGGATAGCTGAGAGTCAAGCCAACCTCGATCTTCGAGTGATCTAGTACGTGAGTAGGATCTGCCACTTATTGTCTCAGCTGTGACACATAGAACATGTCATATACTCCCTCCAGTACAGGCGGCAAGTCTAGCATATAGGCCACTGCACCGACCCTCATAAGTGTACTGAAAGGCCTGATGTACCGTGGACTAAGCTTTTTGTCTCCACCAAAGAGAATCGTGCCCCGTGTCAAAGAAATACGCATGAGCACCATATCGCCAACCTAGAATAAAATACAGACTTAACACACAATCTAAAATAAACAATTACAACCAATCATAATTAAACTTATACCTCAAACTCTAAAGGTCTCCGGTGGTTGTCGTCCAATGCCGCTATCTGTCCTACGCCACCCGAAGTCTATTTATAATCAGCTTGACCTTCTCCGTTGCATCCACGACCATCTCTGGCCCAACAAGGATCTCTCCTCAATATTATCCTAAGATAATAGAGTGCAACACCTCCATCCATACAAAGCCTTAAAGGGCGACATCTCGATGCTGGCCTGGTAGCTGTTAGTGTAAGAAAAGTCTATCAGGTGGAGATGATCCTCCCCAGAACCTCCAAAATCTAAGACGCAAGTGCGAAGCATATCCTCGAGATTCTGGATAGTCCTCTCTGACTGCCCGTCTGTCTGGGGTAGTATGAGATACTGAACTTGAGTTTGGTGCCCAAGCTAGCCTGCAAACTCCTCAAAAAGTGAGAAGTGAAACGACTATCCCGATCGGATACGATGCTCACAGAAACTCCATACAATCTGACAATCTGCTTCACGTACACCTCTTCTAACTTCTCCGTAGACGTATCCACTTTAAATGGCAAAAAGTAGGCTAATTTGGTCAGCCTGTCTATGATGACCCAAATTGCCACTTTTTCTCCTAGAGAACGCGGAAGTCCCAAAACAAAATCCATGGTCACGTGCTCCCATTTTCACTCTGGGATGGGTAAAGCCTGAAGCAATCCACCTGGCCTCTGTCTATCTGCCTTTACCTGCTAGCACACCAAATATCTGGATACGAAGCATGCAACCTCGCGCTTCATTCCATACTACTCCCTCAGGTCTCGATACATCTTGTTGGAACATGGATGCATCGAGTACTAAGAGTGATGAGGCTCCTGAAGAACATCCTCGCGCAACTCCCCATTCGGCACACATAATTTGGTACCGTACCGCAATGACCCATTATCAGCAATAATGATATCCTCCAATAATCCTGCCCGAACATGTGCTTTGATGCTCCTCAGTGTCTCATCATCTAACTGCCTAGCCCTGATCCTATCTACCAGCTCAGACTGTATCTATAATCCCCATATCTGTATCCCGATAGCAGGAACTAGCACCTCAAGCCCCAAACTCTCAAGATCAGCTAGAAAATGTCTATCTATCGTCAAGAACATAGCCACTGGATATCTGCTGAAGGCATTGGTGACTACGTTGGCCTTTCTTGGATGGTACTGCAATAATATGTCAAAGTCCTTCATCAACTCCAACTACCTCCTCTGTCTCATATTCAGCTCTTTCTATGTGAACACTTACTCCAAGATCTTATGGTATGTAAAGATTTCCACACGCTCTCCATTTATGTAGTCTTTCTACAGCTTTATAGAGCAAAGATCACCGCTGCCAATGCCAAATCGTGGGTGGGGTAGTTCTTCTTATAAGAACGTAATTGCCTGGAAGCATAGGAAATTACCTTCCCGTGCTGCTGAAAAACGCAATCCAAAACCTTCCATGAAGTATCACTATATATAGTGAATCCACCTGTCCCTGATGGCAAAGTAAATACTGGAGCTGTCATCAATCTCTTCTTTAACTCATCAAATACAGTCTAACAAACTCCACATCCTTCCTGGTCAGCGTAGTCATCACCTCTGCAATCCTGGTAAAGTCCTGTACAAACCTCATATAGTACCGTATCAATCCCAGGAAACTTCTGATCTCTACCACTGAACTCGGAGTAGCCCATGACTCCACTGTTATGATCTTCTTTGGGTCAACTGAGATCCCGTCACCTGTCACCACATGCCTAAGGAATTCAACCTTATCATGGAAGAACTCACACTTTGAAAGATTCCCATAAAGCTTCTCCTTCCTGAGAGTCTCCAAAACTATCCTCACGTGCTTCTCATGCTCCTCCGGGGTCTTTAAATACACAATGACATCATCAATGAAAACCACCATGAACTTGTCAATATACTGGTGGAAGACCTTGTTCATCAGATTCATGAATACCGTCGGGGCATTGGTCAACCCAAAAGGCATCACCATGAACTCAAACTGGCCATACCGAGTCCGAAAAGCTGTCTTTGGAATATCTTCCTTCTTCACTTTCACCTGGTGGTAGCCCGACCTCAAGTCTATATTTGAAAATACCTTCGCTCCGCTCAACTGATCGAAGAGGTCATTTATCCTCAGCAGTGGATATTTATTCTTCATGGTGAGGTTGTTCAGATCCGTCGATACACATACATACTGACCTGTCCTTCTTCAGTACAAACAATAACAGAGAACCCTACGGGGATAAACTAGATCTAATAAAACCCTTGTCCTGTAATTCATCAACATGTTTCTTCAACTATGCCAATTCGCTATTGTTGACCCTATAGATGTGTTGTGATATTGGCTCTACGTCTGGCATCAAGTTTATAGAGAACTCAACATCTCTGTCTGGTGAAAATCCTGGCAACTCCTCTTGAAAGACATCTAGGAACTCCGCTATCAAAGGCTATGGCAGCTCCTCTTATTCCACCATGGCTCCACAAAATATGTCCTCGCTCTGCTCAGCTGTTCCTTTGGCAATCTCGAACTCTGGCTCTCCTGGAAGTCAAAATATCACTCTGCCTCCATGACAATCTATACTAGCATGGTACCTACTCAACTAATCTATCCCAAGTACAATATCGTATCCTGGATGTGGCATTACGAGTAAGCACGCGCTCAACTATCGGCCTCCTAATAAAACCCTCTGATCCTTGCAAAAATTATTGACTAGGATAATGTCTCCCCCAATCATGATCTTGCAAGTCTTAGCCAAGGGTTCCGCCTCTAAATGATGCTTAAAAGAAAACTCTACCATAATAAGACAAATTAGCGATGAAGGAAAGAGTCGCCAAATTGCTAAATTATGTCGTTAATACTAAGTAGTGACATATTTAGCGATATTTTGATTTAGTCGCCAAAAAGCTAGTCGCTGATCGAAACGGCGTCAAAAAAATTGCGGTAGCGACGTAATTTAGGGACGTTTAAAAGTTGCAAGAATAGAGACTCTTAGCATCTCAGGTCGCCAAATTTGTGACGTTTTATTTTAGTTAATAATTGTCGTCAAATTTTGCAAAACTTGCGACATAACCAGCAATGAAAAGTTAACATGGCAAAAATTGTCATGTCAGCAATATTTAGGGACACTTAGTGACGATCAGCAACATAAAATAAATTATTTGACAGTTTTGTGACGTCATTAGCGACCCTATGGGCGTCATTGAATGTCACTAAACGTCGCTGAACGTCGCTAAGATTAAAAAATAAATGCATGCAATATCACAGTATAACATGTCTACAGTATGATCATATTTGAAATAAATAGACAAACCCGGAGCAACCCTGCATTGAATTTTCTGGGTTTACCGACCCCTTTGGTGAAACACTCAACACCGATACAATCACACAACAATAATGATAAAATAAATTAATAAAAAGCTCTAAGGCCCGAATGTAGTCACACATTATCCAGTCATAATAAAAATGTACAAATAAGTCATACAATAAAAGTATAGAAATAATAAGTACAAACTTTCATGAATTGGACAATACACATATGTCAAAAAAAACTACTACTGATCAGGAGGAGAAGACGCGTCGAAACTGAGATAATAGCGCGTCAAACTGCTCCTGTGTAAGCATCACGAAACCTGATCTAGGAGTCGATGTAGATAACGATACAGATGAACCAGGAGAACGTCATTGCTCTAACTCTATCAGTCGAGCATCACAAGTAACTATGATAGATAATATCCTCCTAGTACTATGCTCTACTTGTTCGCCCATATGAAGATGTGATGCATGCATCCTGAAAAGTGAAGCGCCCATAGTCTCCACTCGCTCGCTCATCTCAATATGTGATGCCTGCATCCTCGATAGTGTGGCACCCACGGCCAATTGTGACCCCTGCAGTGACGTCATGTTGCGCTCTGTCAACGTAGCCAGATTCCTCAGCTCCATGATGCTACGCTCTAGCAATTTGAAACGTGCTATGTGTGTCGCATCGTCCGTCTGCAGCTGCACCGTAATCCTCTGCATCAACTTGTCATGCAGAGATACGATTTGAAGGTCAATACTCTCTTGGACTCGCTGTGACTCCTGGGAGGGATGTGGGGTATGCTCATCCACAGAGGGTGTCGTAGAGGACTGTGAAGCAACATAGGCGTCGTAGAATCCCGTACCGAAGTACGTACCCCTATGTAGACCACCAACGGCTCTCATCCACAGCTCGTCATCCGAAGGAGCTGGGTGGGCCAGGGGTTCCGAGGAACTACCCCCTCTCCAAGTGTGGGCTGGGTCGACTCTTCGTGAAGCCTCCTATACTCATCCTAGAAAAATATGTATCTATCGATAAGTGTACTACTTACTCTATATCTTAGGTACTTATTACTAATTACATATATTTTACTAAGTTATATCAAAATTAACATAATATAAGAGTACTACTTACGTAGCTCTGCGTCGCCCTATCATCGATAAGTTGTCTCCCCTTCCTATAAGTGGCAAGGAACACTGTCACCATGTTCGCGTCCTCGCCTCTTTGGACCTGTTAAGAAATATATATTTGTTATTAAATTAAAAAAATTAGGCCACGATGATTAAAAATTGTACGTACACAATGAAAGATATACCAAGTGACAAAAATATTCCGTCATCGGAATTGACCCACCACACCACTTTTTTGCCCTCTACCGAGCCGCCTTGCCCTTCTCCAACTTTTTCCTATACCTATCCTCGTTGAATCTATCCTCATTGTAGTCCACTAATCAGGCGTGATCCAACCTTGGATCAGTTTTCTTTCGCGATCACAAGCCTTATGATCATTCATAGCATCACGGATGAGCTTAGCAGCGACGAAAAAAACTGCTGCTCTATCTGTACGGTCCGGTGTGGTGGATAGAAATATGTTCTCTACAAGAAGTATAATAGTTAGTTATAAAATATTAACATAAAAATATTAACATAAAAATATTAATTATGTTAAAATTAAATATACTTTAACCTTGAAGTGCCCAAACTAGAATGTCTTTCTATCTTCCGAGGCATCCGAGTAGTTTATCCTTGGTCCACCATAGTTTTGCCTCAAAAAATATTCCAATGATCTTTGTACCGCCGGAAGACGATATCTAAAAATACATTAATAACTAAACTCATTAAAAAGTGAATATATATATATTCGTAAGAAACAAATAACTAACTAACTTATATTGTAGGGCCATCAGCCCAAATCTCTATTTTCGTCTCATCCGGTGGAGCGCACGGAGGATCGGTCTGATATGGAGACAGACTCGGCTCGACCGTCATCTCCTCCTCTGTCTCCGTGGTACCATCAGCAGCAGGAACACTGGATGAAGCAGGAATACTAGACGGGATACTCTCGGGCCTAGAACTGCGGGTCCCAGGAGTACTGCCACATACGATCGTCGCAATCGCAGTCGAGGTACTGCTGGTCGATAGTATGGAGTACTCGAGCACAAGGATCAGAAAGGAGTATCCGTGTCCTAAAGAGGACGTCTAGAGGATCTACCGCGGGAATATGATCCGCATTATCTAGACATATCTGAGAACAACATATAATAATAAAATAAATATACAGAGATATTTAGATTACATGACAGAAAGAAATACACAGAAGTTGTGAACTAGGCCACAATAAAAGTCTAAATGATAAATGTGTCACCATCACAAAATATAAGTATGTATCACCATTACAAACATAAGTATCACAGAACTAAGCAACAAAAAAAGTAGAAATAAATTTTAATTAATTTTCAATCATCATCTGAAAATTTACTTTGTTCATTTTCCTCCTCCTCCTCTTCCTCTTCATCTTTACTTTCATCTACTTTATCATCGTCTTCTGATACTTCTACCTCTTCTACTTGATGAAATATGTCATTAGAAACTTATGTTAAGTCCATATCTACAATATTTGCATCAAGAGGTAGGTCATTTTCCTGATAAGCTATTTCGTCAACGTCAAAGATATTTCTAACTTTAGTCTTACAGATTGCCCACTAATCTGACCTCATAGTTCCTCGTTTAGGATAAGTTATGAAGTACACTAGTTGAGCCTAACTTGATAGAACAAATGGTTCATATCCTTCATATAGACGCCGATAGTTTATATCCACAAGATCATGCTTGTCAATTTTCTAACCTTGATCTTGGATGGGATCGAACCACTCATACTTGAATAACACGATCTTAGCTAGCTCTGTGGCATAATTATATGTCAACTCCATAATCTCTCGTAAGACGCTAAAGAAATTAGTGCTTGGATCGACGTCTTTGTAGTTGGAAGATTTGATACAAACAATTATTTTTCGTAGAATCGAAATCCTGGAAGCTGTCTCTTATTAGGGCATTTATTGACTTCAACCTAAACCCATTCACACAATAAGTTAGCTAGATCTTGACGGCATAAATTGGTCCATTCGCTAAAGTTCTAATAGATTCATTCTCAAGTGTTGCCTCTGGACGATCGACATAAATATCAAATAAGCAATATTAAGTTTAACATTAATTATTGTGCAAGTATACATACACAAAAAGTACTTACCAAGATCCTTACATATGCTATCAACCATGAAGAAAAATGAAGTCTCATTTTCGTATTAGTTTTAGTGTCCGCATATGTTAATACGTTCTCGCGTGTGTGTGTCTGCGTGTGTGTGTGTGTCCAATTTGGGGTAAGGGTTAGTGTCTGCAAATGTGTGTGTGTCTGAGTTAGGGTAAGGATTTCTCTAAGGAGGGGTGGCCGGAGAGGAGGGGTTGACCGAGGAGGGGGTATCCAGAGAGGAGGAGAAGAAGCTTGGTAGAGGAAGAGGAGGAGCCCGTAGAGGATGATGAGGACTTGGTGGCGGATGAGGAGCTAGCCCGGAGAGGAGGAGGTAGAGGAGGAGGAGCCCGGAGATGAGGAGGACCTCAGTGGAGGAGGAGGATCTCGGTGGAGGAGGATGAGCTCGGTGGAGTCACGAGTCGTAGGGGGAGCACGGTCGGCAACGGAGCTGTAGATCCAAAGGATGTAGCAGGGGAAGGTCGCGGGCGTATAAGCTCAAAAATTTTAGAAAAAATTTGTAGAGATAGATGGGATAAAATGATCGATGTTAACCTGTATGAAAACGTTAGCGAAGCCATAAAGTGACGTCGCAAAACATCATAGATTTTATAATATTTAGCAGCGTATGAAAACTAAAGATGCTACAAGTCACTATAATAAAAATAATAGCGACGTCTGGCGACAGTTGGTGATATCTTATTCCATAATATTATTTTTAGTCGTGGAATATTGCAGACAGTCCCTGACAGCGACGTTCTATGATACTGTAAAATGATGTCTTTAAATTCGTAAAATATAGCAACGTCATAACTAAACATCGATATAAACATTACTAATTGGACATATTTTGGTAGTGAAAAGATACAGATACAAAACTATGGGAAGCACCAGAATCGAATAAAGCAAATGCTAGAATAGAATCGAGAAAAACTGAACCTGTAATCATGTCTCCCTCTGGATTGGTCTCCTAAACAGTCATGGAGAAAGCTCACCCCTGAGGTGCACCTCTCTGCTACTGCTGTTGCTGGTGCTGGGCGAACCTCTACTGCTGCAATGGAAGTGGAGGTCCCCTCTGCTGAACTATGGGTGGCCTCGCTAGTGCTCCCAGAACTGGTGCTCTAGCTGGTCCTCCTGGAGCTGGATGAGCTAAACAATCTCTTAGTTGGTGGCCGGATAACCCACAGAAAAGTCACACTCCCAAAATCTTTCGACAAACCTCCCTGGTATGTCCTAGCTTTCCACAGAATACACAATGAACGACCTGTTGTGCCTGCCTCTAGGGCTGGTGCTGGTGCTGACCACGAGCTGGTGCCTGGTGCTGCTGGTGATGCTGCTGGAATAGTCTCTGCTATTGCTGAAAGTAGGGATGCTTGGCTGGTCCCGCACTACTACTCGCTCCTCCAGAACGGTCGCGTCCTCTCTTGGGCTTGAGTTCCAGATCATCCTCAATAATCTGGGCTTCTATCAAAATGCCCTCAAAGGTAGCAGTACGATATCCAAAAGTATGAGACTTGATATCTCTCATCTGCCCCTTCCTGAACTTTCAGGTTCGATCTCCTGGGTCTTGAATCATCGATGGTGCAAAATAACTCAAGCGGCAAAGCTCTGCAGTGTACTCGTCGACCAACATGTTCCTTTGGACCAAGTCATGGAAATGACTCTCCAAGGCTCCCAAGGTTACATCAAAAAAGAACTTCTCCTTGAAGAGCTCATTGAAGTCCTCCCAAGTATGCTATCGAACACCAAGTCTCGGCTCCGTGCGATATCAAGTGAGTGCAATATCGAACATCTGACTGCCAGTGGCCTCAATCTGCAGGCTTTCTGGAATCTGAGCCAAATGGCGGTTCCTGTCTATGTCTTCCAACCAGTCATCAGCATCAAGAATCCCCTCGATACCCTTGAACTCCCGAGGCGACATCCTCTTGAAGTCCACTATAGTGCCTGGCCTCTACTGGAGCTGCTAGCCAGGGTGCTGTTGCTGTTGAGCGACTCTCTCTACTGCCTGTAGAGCCACCTGATGAGCATTCCACCTGATCTTCCTCATCAGCTGTCTGCGCTTGGTGCGCCTTTTTCTGCACCCTCTGTGCCTCAGCCTAAACTTGCTGAGCCTCATCTGACATCCTCTGTTCATCCACCATGTCCTGGATAGTGCGAACATATGTGCCCCTTCAGCAGGCACACCTCCTGGAAATAGAATCTATGGTGGTGGAAGGTCCTCTGTAACAGGTGGGACAGCCCTCCGGACAAGGGATGAAGGAGGATCCACGAAGGCTGCTGAAACTTTTACATGAGCAGGCAAAGTAGGAGGAGCAACTCCAGCTATCCTTGTAGCAGGTCGAGAGGTGGCAGACCTCTCGGAAGCTGCGGTTCCCCATCTCTGTGACCTGGTCTTTGGCGGTATTCTGAAGACAGATCGAAACAAGAAAAAGTCAATTAAGGCAAAAGATATGATATTATCAAAGAAGGATAGTAAAATTTAAAAGAAGCAATTATTCAGAACGGTAAGGATAAAAAAATCAAATAAATTTATAAATTTTTCTAGTTGTTATTGAGTATACTCTCATCCTATATCATATATCATATATTTTATATCCTATAGCAGGATCATAGACTTACTTGTCGACCTGCATGGGCCACCACAAAAATGTGTCATGACCCGAGCCTACGCTGCAGCATCGGCGGTAGAACGTTGTCTAAGTCACAATACCACCTATTACATCTCACAAAGATATATATAACCTGTTAATGATTTTAACTCTATTAGGAGGACAAGATGAATATAAATATGATAATAATAACCATACTCAAATCACATAATTCTATAAGGAAGTAAAATGGCACAATAATGATATAAAGGAAAAGAGAAGTCAAAAATATATACATCACACATCCACGAGTCTAGAGTCTAAACATCAATATAAGAAATCTAAATAAAATATACAACTCAAAGTATCTCAAGTCTGTAATCCAAATAAGATATACACTTTTAATTATATAAGGTGTGAGGATCGATGTCCAAAATAGAGTCTCAAAGACCTAAGTATCAAATATAATAGGGTTAAAGAGTGTAAAGAAATGAATATCTAGCTAGGATGATTCTTCTAGGCTATTTCTAGGTCCATACAAGGTCCACTAGTCAACATTAGTCTTATACTAACTAATCTGTCATACTAAGGATACTTATCTTATACTAGTTGATAACTTAACTAGTAACTTAATACTTCTAAAAACTTCATAGGTTAATACCTTAGTGACTAGTTATCCATAATACTTACTTAATGATAGACACTACTCATATAATACCTTAACTACCCTAGTTATTAATTCCAACTGATACTGCACCTTGACTTAACTGATACCATATATCTAATCCATAGCTCCACATAAATGGAAACTACCACTCAACCTTGTGCACCATGTACCCAGAATTTTCCTCACATCTGAACCACCAACCTTGGTTTTCCTTTGAAAACCTAATACTGCAGGGCAGTGCTGCTACTGCAGTTCTCAATCCCCATTCACACTCCATACTAGACCATCCAACATCAACTAGATACCATGGTATCAGATACAAGTCTGATACTCCACCTATCAGTCACTGTATTGGCATCAAACACAGTCACCTCCTGGCCTCAACTGATACCTCACTTACCTGATAACAAAACCCCACACAAACCTATAATCCCATACTAACTCAACCACACCCATGCCAGAGCCTTCATTCTAATAAGCACCCCACCATTGTAGGTAAACTATAATCCATCCTTGCACAGGTGACTGAAATAATATGTATCCTATAACCACTGCACAGTGCATATGGCTTGGCTTGGCACCCATAGCAATTACCTACCAACACTCAAGGACTGACTTCATCACAGTGTTAATGGACTGCATTCCCATAGCACTAGAACCCGAGCACCCCATCCATTCAGTTTTGTATTGAAATGAATACACCCTGCTGATGATACATTAACTTGTAGCAATCACTAATCTGTACACCAAATCTGAGCCAACCTTTAAGAATATAAGGTCATTTCCCCTACACACAAATCCATACCACGTGCACTACACTTCAGTGCAGTGCCTATACTCTTCACACCCTCTGCTCACTGATACACTCTAGTGTATCCTCATCAAGCCATGTCAGTCATTAGTTCACCCCTCTCTCATACCATATCAGACTACAATTATACTACCATATCAGATACAAGTATCAACACACCCCCATATGATTATATATAAAGGTAGCACTTAACATCAAACACATTATGTGCACATGTGTGATACTCCTTGGTACATATCCATACACCCATAATTTACATTGACATATATAAAATATAATTTATAGCATATATATCACCATTACAACTCATCACAATACATTAGAAGAGAATTAATAGCAATTTAGCCCGAACACTCAAATTATCAACCCGTATCACACCGTATCATACCGTGTCATAATACGCCTTACTCATATCCATTTGTGGACACGTATCTACCCTCACATGATCAATATAACCCTAATTAGGCCTACCAAACCTAATGACAACAATTGGTGTCCCATTCTAGGATTTTCTCCAAAATGGACACAAAACTCAATGTAAAAGTCACAAATTGGGTCAATGGGAGTCCAAACCCTTCCCTATGGGTAGACCTAATGTATGAGTGCAATCTACATGCTTTAAATTATCAAATGAAACTAATTAGAGGAAGAATTTTAGAATTTACTTATTGGAAGATGGATTCCCAATGAAAGTTTAATATGACACAACTTGGACACAAGAATTTACTAGTCTAATCATTAACAACTTATAATATATAAGTCACATAATATAGCATGCATATTTATATAAATAAATATTATAACACAATAATTATAATAATTCTAAAATGACAAAAATATTCCTATCCTAGAAATGTGGTAGTGACACTCGAGAGAAAGAGAATCATGTCGGCGCCAAATAACCCAAAATACTGTAGTCGAGATTTTTTTAGGGTTTTGTTTTATATATTTTTAGGTTATTATTCAATTAACAAATTATAAAAATATACTTTCCTTCATAGGTTCTTGTCGCCGAACATATAGTGTGTTTCTGCAACATGTACCATTCATGTCGCCGAACATATAGTGTATTTCTATGACATGTATCACATGTCGCAGAACATATAGTATCTTTTCGAGACATGTGGATGTCGTGATATGTACAGTATTTTTGGCGGGATTGGTATTTCTTTTCCCTCTAATAAAATTTATGTGGATTCTGCAACATATTAGATCTTATATCGCCAATACATGTCGCCAATACATGTAAAAAATAGCTTTAGAGACATAAAAGACCCTATGTCGCTAAAACATGTTTCTACAAATATAATTTCTTGTAGTGAGTACTATTACGAGCTGCAATAGGATATAGGAATATTAGAAATGAGAGAATACTCAATCATAACTTGGAATTCTAATTTGATTTGAATTTACTGTATTATATTCAAATCTAGATAACTTGACATCTTTCCGAATTGTTGTCTTTCTTTGAATGATATCTTTTCTTGTGCAATATTGTTGACTTCTGTTTGTTTTCAACTTTTCAGAATGGCACCAGAAACTAGAGTGCGTGGTTAAAGAACGAGTGGGTCTCGTCCTCCTCGTTTTCTTATTCTGGAGGCTGAGTCTGCCACATCAGAAAGTCTTCCCCCTCCTCCACCATTGTTTTGTCACGAACCGCACCCGAAAAATCGGGCATGAGTCGTGGGTACGTCCAGCCTACGCCACAGCATAGGCGGTAGAACGTTGTCTAGGTCTAATATCTAGTTAATAATCTCACACAACAATATAAGTACCTGTCAAGATCTCAACTCCAAATGGAGGAACAATATAATAAAGATAACACAAGTACTCAATCATGATCTAAGCACTAAAAGATAACAAGGAAGTCTAACAACTACAAAGTCTAAACAACAACTACTACTAAAAACAACAATAAAAATAATAATAATAACAACAATATC
This sequence comes from Iris macrosiphon, assembly GCA_036927795.1. Classification (NCBI taxonomy): domain Eukaryota; kingdom Viridiplantae; phylum Streptophyta; class Magnoliopsida; order Asparagales; family Iridaceae; genus Iris; species Iris macrosiphon. Next base: position 31,111,654 of record JAYESA010000018.1, on the reverse strand, counting down.
CTGAAATCAAATACAATACAAAGTCTCAAACCAAAAGCCGGGGACAAATCTGGCACCAAAAGCTAGTAAATACAACTGAGGTCCTAGTGATCCCGGCTACCAACCCGAAAATCATTCCTGAACTAGTAGGTCTCTGTCTGCACCCTCGACAAGCTGAGGTCCATAAAATATCGGACACCAATCTTTCGGATCCTCTAAAAAATATATCCAATCAGGATTGGAGCAAGTACACCTCTAACAACAGTTCCAGTTAAATGATAAAAACTATAAAACAGTTGTAGCAAGTAGCACAAGGTGAACGAAATAAAGTATGAACAAGGAAATATATATATATATCTGGTGCATAAAGGTAAAGATGCATGAAAATCAGAAGCAAGATAATAATGACTGCAGGATATAAGAAATCTAAACTAAGAGCAAGTGTGTGCACAATGACGTGAAGTGAGTCCAGCAAGAGTAAATATAATGAGTCCAGTCCATAAAGTATAAGTGAGACCAGGAAAGAAGTGCAAGTGAGTCCAGACTAGAAAGAATAACTAGTGTCTCTGAAATACCTGTTTCGACATATAAACGGCTAGGGGTAAGTACGGCTCACCGCACACTGGATGTGCGGCTACTATCATTCCAAATTAGACCTGTAAGCCCCCTGATTTTTCAAAATTTTTAAATATATTTTCTCACAGTTTTTTGTAATTAATGGAATTTAAAACTAAGGTATTTTGTGATTTAAAGATTTTTAAATCAGGTTAATTAATATTAAAATATTATGAAAATAATATTTTATGGTGTAAAATGGAAAATCGGACATAGGATAATTTTTTGTAAATTTATTGGACTCCGGAAGCATTTTTAAAGCCCTAGAAACTAAGTCGCAATTATTTAATTTAGGTGCCCTCACCCTATTGGCCATGACCAAATGGAGAGGCTACCTTGTGTTGACCGTAGTCAATATTTTCCTTCCCTCCTTTACATGAAGAAAATCAAGTCTTCATGATAGATCTAAGCCCTCCATTTTAAATGGGCTAATCTACACCCTCCATCCAATGCACCCCTCCCTATAAAACTATCACCATCACCCTCACAACTCCCAAACCGGCCCTAATCCCTAGGCATGGAAAACTCCCCCCTCTCTCTCTCCTCCCTCCTCCACCTTGAAATATGTGCCTCCTACATATTTTTCCTCCTTCTTCTTCCTTATTCTTCTTCTTCCTTTCTCCTTCCTGGAGACTCACCCGACCGGCCCGGCTCCGGCTGACGACCCCCGCGGCGACTCCACAGCACACGCGACTGTACTCCGACCGGTCGTACATCGTCCTCGCTGCCTGCTGTGCAGTTCCAGCCGCCGCCCGTTGTGCAACTTCGGCCAGTCCCGCCGACGGACGGACAGTGCGACTCCTTCCCCGACCTGTGCCGCCCGCCCCGGCTACAGCCCGCTGACCCCGCTCCGGCGGAGCGGTGACTTCAACCCGCTCGGTCGACCATCATCCCCGACTCCACGGGACAGCCACCCTCGTCCGGCATGACTCTCCCCCGTCCGGCTTCAGACTCCCCTCCGACCCAGCTGTGCAGACTCCGGCCATAGACTCCGGCCAACTGTGCAGATTCCGACCTATTCGCTCCGGCCGACTTCCACGCCGGCCTACTCCACCACCCGAACGGCCACTCCGAGAGACCCAGACTCAGCAGACACGGACACAGCAGCCGCCTTAGCCCAGGACACGGCAGATTCAAACCAGGACACGAAACAGCACCCGGACACGAGGAATTCTCGTTCCACGGAGCCCTGTTCAGGTAACCCGTTCTCTCTCCTCGTTATTCCATTTTTTGTTCCGTCAGTTGTGTTGCGTAGACTGTGTAACCCTCTCAATGCCCGTGTAACACGCTCGGTGCGTCGCATCCTGTGGTGATCGCAACCCGCGATCCAAAAAACAGGAAAATCCATGCCCTGTTTCACCCCGAAACTGAGTACGCTCCGCCAAACGGGACGACTTGGTCGCGTGCGGTCTTCACCAAAACGTGCGCACCATTGATACGGATGTGCGAGATTTCACAGAAGTTGATTTGGATGTGCGTGCACACAAGAATCAACGCGTATCCGCCGACAACGTCCCGTATCCGACTATTCTGGAATATGTCGTAACTTTGTGTATACACATCGGATCGAGACAAAACTTGCGCCATCGGACTCGTAGCAATATGCTGGTCCTGTGACCCATGTTTGGTTCGATTCTGAGAACGTTGACAAAATTGTGTATCGTGGGCCCCACCGGCTCCACTTGACGGGCGATTTTGTGATCGGCTCATCAGAATCCAATTCTGGAAGTTCCGTTGGGTTCGTATCATCATTCCTGACTTGTTGACACTAGGTTTGACGAATTTGGAAATATTTTACCCTGACACATTTTTTGGTGCAAAGTGGCCCACATGTGGACCCCACTTTGACCCGGAAATGTCATTTTTGCCCTTGTGTCCAAATTGGACTTAAGGACAGGCGTTTCTAGCTATTTGATATTTTCTGAGACTGTTGGTGATGTTTATTACAGCTTTTGGAGGAGTACCCACAGGATCCACTGATACAGGGACGACTGTTGGTATTCAAACCCCAGGCAAGTGTACCTTGCCAAACTCTGCAGTATTGTTACATATTTTTCTTGCTTCATTTATATTGCTGTGCATGCTTGACCTAGGACCGAGTGACTTACTTAGCGTCTGATTATTAGTCGGGTGCCAACTCTGTACGCAAAGTTGTGTATGGTCATCTAGAGATGGACATTCGTGACCCCTTTACATTCTCGTACTGGTCTTACCAAGTATACTATGACCCAGGATACTTGATACTATTCATGAGATAGGATCTTTCTGAGATATTCATGGTGATTCTGTATAGGATACAGGACTTGACAGAGATACTATATTCATAGATACTTTATGACTTGTTGCATTAGCTATGATCCCGCTTGACATGGACATGAGACGTTATGGTCATGAGATGCGTGGTTACATTGGGTGGGAAGAGACACACAGGCTACAGGCTATTTTATATATATCTACTACTATTGTGAGGTCGTAGACTCTCGAGCAGAGCTAGACACATTACCGGTTATTACCGCTACCGGCTCCCCGACACAGAGCTTGTAGTGGCTCAGCCTGAGTACTCGTGATGCTCTCATCTTGTATTTCACATAGATGGTTACATACTTACCCTATTTATTTCATTTATTTTTTGTACTGTATTTATTTTGGCTTGTATTATCTATACCTTGTTATGTCCCCTGAGGACCTGGATCCGGATTATGTCCCTAGGATTTGCAGACGAGATCTATCCCGAGGTATACGGGACCGCAGCAGGAGCTGATACAGGAGCTGTACCGACAACTGAGGACGAGGTGTTAGCTGAAGACTTTTCCTGAGTATCTGTGTTCCATACTCAGTATTTGTTGTGGTTATCTTTATTCTTGTATCCTGACAGTTGTATCAGACTCATTATCAGGTTTATTTCTCGAGTACTATATTTACTGAGTTGGATCTTGCTTTATGATTCTGATGTTGTTATATTCATTTCTGTGGATGAGATTAGTATATCTAGACCCTTATTATTGTATTATAGCTTAAGTACGCCCCGATGGATCCATTAAATTGGGTTTATCCATCGGTGGGTGCTGCTGGCCATTGACACGTGTCCAGTCCCTCGGTATTTTGGGACTGGGGCGTGACAAGACCAGAGAGAGTAATTCCAGATTTGGAAATGTTTACATGTCTACTCGAGTATTTTCCTGCCCTGACTAGTACAAGTGAATCCAAGACCCGACACGTAAAGTAAATATAAGTCCAGCCAGAAATATGAGTGATGCCTGTAGTGAGTCCTGATGTGATATTAGCAGGTGATTCCAGAAATAGAGGCTAGAAACATGAATTATACTCATCGCAAGTAAATGAATCCAGAAATACTAGTCCGCGTCGTGCCAGAAAATCAGATAATACTATACTAGAAGCTGAATCATAATAAGTATCAGATAATGAAAACTATCAGAGAATGTACTCGTCTGACGTCATGAGCAACTAGCGAGGATCGAGGTCTGAACTGGCGTCGCGAAGACCTATTACGAAATGTAAGGTTAAACGGGGTTCTAAAGAGTTATACAGATAAAAAAATAACTAAAAACAAGCTTCTAGGGTTGTTCTAGGTCAAACGGGTCAAACCGGTGAAATCTGGATCAAAAAGTTAACCCAGGGTCCAAAAAGTCAACTCTAGGTCAAAACTAAGTCAAATGTTGACTTTGGCGGTCAACCGGGAAACTACGGTCAACTCTAGGTAAAACTAGGGTGTCCCTAAAATTCTAGGTCAAAACTAGCTCATTAAGCTAGTAAACCCACAAACTCGTCTCTTTGAGATACCGGGATACCCTCGGTATTCGATATCTCAACCATCGATATCTCAACCTACGCTCTATACCCCGCCTATACCTTCTAATATATATACTAGCACGTATATATATATATATATATATATATATATATATATAAAACCAACTCTAACCTCATTCCTAGGTAAAAACCCAATACCTCGGCCCGATACCCAATACCTTGAGTATCTCAAGGTATTGAGATACCTCGCCTTACCCCTCTCTACTCTAACTAACTAGCTAACTATCTATATATATATACTACCATATGCTAATATATATATATATATATATATATATATATAACCTAGTATAGGCAATACCTTAATATCTTATCTCCGATACGCCTTACCTTCAATACCTTGATATCTCAAGGTATTGAGATACCATACCCTTCTCTCCGCATCTCACAATCTAACATCTAACTATATATATATATATATATATATATATATATATATATATATATATATATATATATATATATATATATACCTCTCTCTCTCTCTCTTAACTCACTAACTAATAGCTAATAGGGGGGACATGCTGCTAGGCCGCTGCTGCTGCTGCTGCTACTGCGAACTGCTGCTGCTGCTGCTACTGCCAAGCGCTGCTGCTGCTGTTGCTTCTCTCTCTGCTAATGCGGCTGCTAATCTTCTTTTTCCTCTTTCTCTCCCTATCTCTCTATCTCACTATCTCACTCTACTCATCTCTCTCACTCACTCTCCTCAATCTCTCTTCCTCACTCTCACATACTACACACATACATAAACATATATATATATATATATATATATATATATATATATATATATATATATATATATATATACACACACACACAAACACACACACACACACACACACATACTACACACTACACACTCACACTCACACACACTACACACTATACATATATATATATATATATATAAGTTTATATATATATATATATATATATATATATATATATATATATACACACACACTCACACTACACAAACACACACTCACACTCTCTCACACACACTAACACAAACACCAACACCTATACACACACGCTACCCATATACATATAAACACACACACACACACACACACACACACACACACACACACACATATATATATATATATACTCTCACACAACCACACTCAAACACACACAAAACCACACACAACCATACTCAAACACACACACAACCACCTACATGCACACTCACCCATATGCATATAAATAACTATATATATATATATAAATATAAACTCGAAAACCCTAATTCACACTCGCGCACAAGCCTGAAACCTAGAAACCAAGTCGAAATGGCCATTTGGTCATTTTGACGAACACTTGGTGTGCGGCTCACGATACCTCATAAAACGCACACCAAACCTACTCTAAATTGATCCAAAATTTATCCACGAGTTCTAATCGATGTCTAGAACCTCAGAAAAATGCTAACTCTCCGATTCTAGGTCCGTGGCAAAATTTCACATGCATGTGGAACCCATGACGACGAAAAAATCCTAAATCGCCCGAAACGCCCAAAACTCCACGACACGACCTCACGTGTCCGAACGGAGACACGTACCTATCATCAAGACACCCAAGCACGTCTACCTAGGTCCTCTAACCTAGGGCAACACCCAAAATTGGGCCAATCTCGGATTTTATCCAAAATTGACACAAAATCCTATGTCAAAGTCTTCAAACACATCCAAACAAGCTCCAACTTTCTCCCATGGGTAGTCCTAAGATCTAGGAAGGTTCTAAACTACTAATTACACTATATTAGAGTAATAACTAAGAGGAAAGTTAGGGTTTACCTCTTGGAAGTTGGAATCCCAAGGCCAAAGTCTCCAAAAATCCCCAAATTCACCATACCAAGTCTCCAAACTAAGCTCCTACACAAAATCTAGGCTCTACACACCTAGGTTAGAGGAAAATAAAAGGTTAGGATTTGCATTAAAGAGAGAAACAAATAAAGGAAGAGAAAGAAAGTGGAAAACTTACTTGGAAATGGAAGAAGTGAAGGAAGGAAGTGAAGAAAGAGGATGGAGGAAGGAAAATAAAGAAGAAGAAGTGAAAATGAAGGGGGTGTGTGGCCGGCCATGTATAGAAATAGGGTTTGAGTTTTGCATTTAGGTACAAAGACCAAAATTCCCTTAAATTAAGTAATCCACACTAGGATTTGGGTTTGGGATTCCAAATACACTCTAATTAATTCCTAATCACTCCAACTAACTAATTAAAATATAAATAACTATTCTAAACTAATAAATGAGTCTGATAAGGGTGTTGGTTGGGTCTGACAAGGGTCCACTAGGGTTTGACATGGGTCCAGAATAGCCAAAATACTAAAATAACTAATAAAAATAAATACAACCAACTAATTAAATATTAATATAAATATTTATGATCAATACACAATTTACCAAATAAAAATAAAAAATATATATCCTGCCTTGGAAATGGGGGTAGTGACATATTTTCAGCTCCTGGAGGTGCTCCCGCTGACGGATCTCATCTGTTTGAGATCCTTAGAGGCATGATGGAGACACAAAGGACTTTGGCGGAGACCCAGAGGCAGCAAGCTGAGACGATGCGGGAAGGTGTTGAGAATGCCCAACACATGGCCTTGGAAGCCATGGAGAGGGTTACTCGTCAATAACAACCACAGCCCGCTCAGCCGAAGGTGGGAAACATCTTGGATTTCAAGAAGATGAACCCACATAAGTTCAAAGGGACTGAAGGGATCCTATATGCTGATTATACGAGTCTCTCGGCTTCAAGAGGACCCAAAAATTGAGGCTGTGAGCTTACAACTTCATGACATAGCCAGCACTTGCTTCTTGAATGAGCCCAGACTTATAGATCCAAATCTAACCTGGGAAAAATTTAAGGACATCTTCAAGAGGAAGTTCTTCCCTACTGTAGCCAAAGAAGTTTTGGAGAAGCAATTCCTGAACTTATCCAGAAGTAATTCCAGAACTAGGAGTAGTGCAGTCTTACTGTTGATGAGTACGCGGCAGAGTTTGGTAGGCTAAGACAATTTTTTAAGTACATGGTCAAAGACCCTGAGGATCGAGTACGAAGATTACGGCAGAGCTTGGCCCAGGAGATCAGGGTTCTTATTCCTTCGAGCATCATAATATTTGTTGGCATTATTGCTGAAGCCTAGAGGACCGAGGTGGACATGGGACTCAGGCCCAAGAGGGATCATGATTTAGCAGGAGGTGGTAACAAATCAGGACCGATAAAGCATCCTTAGTTCCTGCAGAGGACCTTCCAGCCAAAGCAGCAGAACCATGCCCAATTTAGAGCTTAGTTGCAGCAGCCGCAGAGACAGTTACAGCAGGCCCCTCTGTTTACTTACTACAAGAAGCCTGGACATACTTGGGTGGTTTACCAAAAGAGGCTTGGAGTATGTCTGTATTGTGGTATCGTCGGACACCAACTGAGGGAGTCTCCCTTGGCTCTAGTTCGTACAGCTCAGGGAGCAGGCCCCGATCAGAGGGAAGCAGCTAGGCCTCTAGTTGCTCAACAGGAGAGGGGACCTCCACTTCACACCCAGTAGCAACGTTTTGTCAACATCAACAAAGGGGAGCTCCTCAACAGAGTAGGAATTTTCTTTGGCAGTAGAGGAAGTCTAGCCAGTTGGTGATGTTATAGCAGGTGCAATTCTTTTTTATTCTATCCCAGGTTTAGCATTATTTGATTCTGGTGTACCCCATAGTTTTATATCTGTATCATATATGCTTAAGCATAGTTTAGCATCAGAACCCTTGGATAGAACTTTTAAGGTCACGACTGGTGGGGGTATTCTTTTAGCCAGTGACATTTGTAAGGGGTAAAGTGTTTCCTTAGGAGGCCGAGTTTTGAGTGCCAGCTTACTTGTAATGCCACTTCTGGATTACGACATTGTACTCGGGATGGATTGGTTGAGTAAGCATTTTATTAGCATAGATTACCGCGGAGGTCGGGTATTATTTCGTCCTCCAGGAGAGCCATAGTTTGAGTTTGCTAGAGTACCTGCTGACCAGAAGGAAGGGATCATCTATAGAACTATGGTAGAAGAGAAGGAATTATCTCATCCTCTTCTAGCTGAGTTTCTGGATGTATTCCCTAAGGAGTTATCGGGTTTGTCACCGGACAGAGATATTGAATTCTCTTTAGACTTGGTACCTGGAGCAAAGCCAGTATCGAAGCATGTCTACCGGATCAACAACAGTGAACTGGCAGAACTGAAGAAGCAGGTGGATGAGTTGCAGGACAAATGATTCATCAGGTTGAGTTCATCACCTTGGGAGCTCCGGTATTGTTTGTACCAAAAAAGGATGGATCGGTACGGATGTGCATCAATTATCGAGCTCTGAACAACCTCACAATCAAGAATAAATATTTGTTGCCGAGAATTGATAATCTCTTTGATCAATTGAGTCGTGCAAAGGTATTTTTGAAGATTGATTTGAGGTCTGGCTATCACCAGGTGAAGGTAAAGAATGAGGACATTCTGAAGACTATTTTTTGGATGAGGTATGGCTAGTATGAGTTTATGGTGATGTCATTTGGGTTGAATAATGACCCGACAGTCTTCATGAATTTGATGAACAAGATATTCCATAAATATCTTGACTAGTTTGTGGTTGTGTTCATCAAAGATATACTAATCTATTCGAAGTCGCCAGAGGAGCATATGAGGATAGTGCTTGGGACTCTCAAAAAAGAGAAACTCTATGAAAAACTCTCAAAATATGAGTTTTTCTTAGACAAGGTGGAGATCCTTGGGCATGTGGTGACAGGTGATGGAATATCTGTGGATCCCAAGAAGATTGTTGTTGTGAGTATTGGACTACTCCGAATTCTGTTATAGAAATCAGAAGCTTCCTGGGATTGATTGGATATTTCAGGAAGTTTATGAAGGATTTCTCCCGGATAGCAGAGCCAATGACCAGACTTACTCGAAAGTATATAGAGTTTTTATGGATGGAAGATTGTTAGGTTGCTTTTGATGAGTTGAAAAAGAGAATGACTACAGCTCCTATCTTGATGTTGCCATCAAGATCAGGTAGATTTTCTATCTATAGTAATGCTTCAAAAAAGTGTCTAGGATGTGTTCTAAAGCAGAACAAGAAGGTGATTGCCTATACTTCTAGACAGTTGCGCGGCCACATGAGCAGAATTATACTACTCATGACTTGGAGTTGGCAGTAGTAATATTCGTGCTAAAATTATAAAAATACTATTTCAACGGAGAGCGTGCGGAGATCTTCGTTGACCACAAAAGCTTTAAGTACGTTTTCACACAAAAGGAGTTGAATATGAGGCATCGTCGATGGCTGGAACTAATTAATGATTTTGATATATCCCTACAGTATCATCCATGGAAGGGCAACGTTAGTACCTGATGCCTTGAGCAAGTATCTGATAGCTATATATTTGACGACAGACCGACATTTGTTAGCAAACCTGGAGAGCTTGGGCATAGAGGTGATAGTTCCAGGGGTTGAGAGATAAATGATGAGCTTGCAAGTCCAGTCAAAGTTGATAGATAAGATCAAGCAGGCACAAAATTAGGACATGAGTCTGAGGAGCATCAGAGCTTAGATGCATGCAATATTGCTGGATGATTTCACAGTGGCTGAGGATGGATCATTGAGTGGCTGAGGATGGATCATTGAGCCATGGGACTAGGCTTTTTGTGCCTAGTGGGGATCTGCGAGAGGAAGTACTACAGGAAGCAGATCGTTCTCAGTACTCTATACATCCGGGAGATAACAAGATATATAAGGATCTGAGAGACCATGTATGGTGGTATGGCTTAAAGCAGTAGGTGGTACGCTGTCTCTAGATGCGTGGTATGTCAGCAGGTCAAGGCAGAGAGACAGAGACAAAGATGGTTTCTTCAACCATTACCTCTTCTGGAGTGAAAATGAGAACAAATCACAATAGATTTATTTTTGGACTTCCACGTTCTCCAGGAGGAAAGGACACAATTTGGGTCATCGTTGATAGGTTGACCAAACCAGCCCACTTTTTGCCTTTCAAGGTGGTATATCTATGGAGAAGTTTGTTAAGTTGTACGTGAAGCAGATAGTGAAGTTGTACGGAGTTCTTATGGTCATTGTAACTGACCCGGATAGCAGGTTTGTATCATATTTCTGGAGGAGTCTGCAAGCTAGTTTGGGTACACATCTCAAATTCAGCACCGCTTACCACCCTCATATGGATGGACAGTTGGAAAGGACTATTCAGACTCTTAAGGATATGATCCAGACTTGTGTGTTAGACTTTGGTGGCTCGTGGGAGGATCATATACATTTGGTGGAGTTTACAATAACAGCTACCAGGCTAGCATTGGGATATCTCCTTTCGAGGCATTGTACGGTCGGAGGTATCGTACTCTATTATCTTGGGATGACATGGGCGAGAGAGCGCTTCTGGGATCGGAGATGGTAGTTGATGCTGCTTAAAAGATAAATCAGATCAAAGATAAACTTCGTGTGACGCAGGACAGGCAAAAGCATTGGGCCGATAGCCACCGGAGGCCATTGGAGTTTAAGGTATAGAATTCTTTCGTTTAGGATGTTAATTCCTGTATATTGTGTATTAAGGTTTTGTTCTGGTTCTAGGTCAGAGATTTGATGTTCCTGAGAATTCTCCGATACGTAGTACAATCCGATTCGGAAGAGGCAGAAAGCTTAGTCTAAGGTTCATTGGACCCTTCTACATTCTCGAGAATGTCGGTGTTGTAGCTTACCGACTAGACTTACCGCCTACTCTGGAGGGAGTACACAACATATTTCACGTGTCGCAGTTGAGACGATACATGGCATACCCTAGCCATGTGTTGAATCACACTCAGATTGAATTGGACCTACTCTCCAATATCATAAGCAACCCGTAGAGATTTTGGATCGTAGGAAGAATGTGCTACGGAATCAGACGATTTCTCTGGTTCGTGTCGCTTGGCGTCATCACTCTCGGGTTGAATTTATATATATATATATATATATATATATATATATATATATTTTTATATATATATTTATATATATATATATATATATTTATATTTATATATATATATACTTGTTAGCAAGATGTATATATAAATATATATAGTACTATATTTAGGGTTGAATATTGTTAGATAATTCAGGGTGTAACACAAGTTTTGGACTTGTCTAGGTACGTTTTACTGAGTATACTTTCAGCCTAGAAAAAGTGGTGATGGTGGTTAGTGTAGGCCACTCAAACCTATCCAATTTAACTCCGTTTGAGGCCAAACTTGACCCACATGTACTAAACATGTTAGGAACACAAACCAAACCCAATTGGTGCACAAACAAGTGTGAACCAATTGGTATACAACCACCAAACTAGGCCAAACCTGGCTGCCCCTCCCCCTATTCAGCCCACTCTCTTGCAAGTTAAAGAAACCACCTTTCCTCCACTCCTTAACTCCTAGAATTAAGTCCACTCCTCCCTCTAATCCTTTTTTGCAGCCAAAAACTCCCACACAACTCAATTACCTTCCATTTCCTTTTATTTTCACCCTCACAAACCCTTAGTATTGGCCAAAATTTCTAGGAGGACTATGCTGAATTTAGCAGGGTTGCACCGACTTAAACAACATTTTGCACCACCAAAATAGCAGGTAATGGCCCCAAGTCCTTCATAAAAATCCTTCCTCTATCTCTTATCTTTCATTCCTATATTATACTTTTTCCTTGGTGTCTAACACCCTCACATCGCTGTCGCACGACGAAGTGTCCAGAACAGGGTGATGTCCACAAATTATGTGCAAAGAATTGGGTGTGCACACAAAACCTTCCTCTATCTCTTACCTATTCTATTGCGTAACTCTGTCAATTTTCGTCGATTTGATATATGGTTTGCTATATTTTCTTTCATTTGCCTTTCTATACAGATGTTCTCCGACAAGTACGCAAACGGTATCTTTAGGGTGTGCGTTGTGTAGCACTAACGTTCACGCATCGTAAATAGGTAATTGCCTACAATTTTTCTTGATTTTAAGATTTCTAACTTAGGATACAACCAGATACTTTACTCCTTTAGGTAGAAACCATAATTAAAATATGGAAAAACTAATTTTAATGATGATGAACACAAATTTTGTGTACAAATTCAGTTCTGTCCACTTCTGTTCTCATACCCGTTTACAAATATTAAACATATATTTTATACATGAAACCTTCTGAATTAATTGCAAATGTTACCCCCTATCATAATCCATAATTATTTCATGTTATAAGTATGTTTACCAAGGTGAAAACCAGGTAATATGTCACTTTTTAATTAAATTCCAGAACAACGATACGGTTTTGTGCACGAAAATCTATATGTAAAGGTTTATCATTTCTTTCTGAAACCTTCACAAAAAGAACCTTAACTTCACCCCCAGCATGCCAATATTTTATTTTGTATTAATTTCATGTTAAAATAGGGTGGAACCATTTTTTTGTCACAACAAATGCTAAATTTCAGAACTGAAATTTAGTGCTAGAATGTGACAAACGATATCATTATATGTACGATTTTTTTCCGAAATGACACAAAAAATTAAGCACATATTTAACACTAAGAAAAAATGTTAAAGAATATTTTATATCATGATTTTTGTGTACCTAAATAGGTGTTCTTTACAATTTAATTCAGAATGTACGTTGATACATGAAATGTCAAAATTATCTTAGAACGTATGGCATGACATGTATTAGTTTATATTCTGATTTGAACCCTTTAGTAAAATATTTTAACATATTTTAATAATGTACCAATGTTTAGTAACCTATAGGAGTAAACACATAGGGTTGGTTCTACCAAAATGATACATGAAGATGTTATTGCTCACTAGAACTTATGTATGTTTGCGATAAACAAAAGTTGTATGAACTTTGTATTACAAACTATTAAAAGAAAGAAGAGTAAAAAAGATCCTAAACAAGAACTTTAGTATAATTGACTCTAGGAAACTATAGCTGTAGAGATCTTATCTGTGGACGATCACTTTACTCCTTAGACCACACGACGATGAAGAAATGCAAGGACGCTGTGAACAACTTGAAGAGTTGGGAAATGTGAAAGCTTTGGCAACAACGGTACGACAAGCTTCTATTTTTCAACTTTTGTTCTTGAACTTCAAAGACATGAAATCCCAGCCCCTGAAACATACACAATGATCCTATATTTATAGTATTTCCGAGCAGGTATGACAGTGTGTGCGCACTTTGGATAATCCGTACTGTGCAAGCACTTTTAATGGGATGACATCCCATGATCTAGTGCGTGGGTGCATAACTTACTGCCTGCTTGACACGTGGCTTCCTATACGAGGAAAGCATAGGTCATGTGACAGTTATTTGTGCACGTTTCATAAGGAACCTGGAATGTGGGACACATAATCATAACTTCTCTTTGACAGTTAGGATCGTAGACGTACTTAAGAAGTGGTCTGGAGACTGGCGCACTTTTGGGGATTTTGTCCGTGATGGCATAATTTTGAAGAAGTAGCCATGATGGCGCATTTTTAAGAAGTTGGCCTTACGGTGCACTTTAAAGATAATAATGGCTTCTGACATACTCGACTGCTGTTTAGTTGTCAGATTCATCGCATTTAATGCTCGAAGGAAAAAATGACTGGCCAATTATGCGCCTGTATTGGGCTAGATAAGAAAAGCTTTAGAGTGCGCCACCTTCTGTTCTTTAGAAGAGTGTGCCATGCTCTGAAGCAAGTAGAAAGTGTGCCATTCTTTAGAACAGAGAGAAAGTACGTCATTCTTCCTATGTTTAGTTTATTTGTAGAAAACTATATCGTTTTTAATAGGCTCATTTTTTTATGCTTCTAAAAGACCCCCTTCAAATTTTTTAAATTCGTCCAAAAAAATTTAAAATACTTTAAATTAGAAGCATAAAAGTTGTTGAGATGTTTGTGTGAGCACTCTGGGCAGAATCCCAACAAAGATGCTGACGTGGTTGAACAACGTGATTAATATACGGGACTCGAAGAGTTTGCCTCCCAAATCTATAAATACACCGGTTGAGGAGAGAGAGAACTTTTATACTTCTCTCAATCTCTCTGTCTTCTTCTTCCTCGAGCAACAGAAATAGCCCCCAAGCAAACTCAGGCAACCAAGAAAGGCAACAAGGGGAAGGGTTCGACCTCGTCTTCTAAAGCAACGACAGGGAGGCCGCCGACGAGGTCGATGATGGCTCAGCCCGTCGTAGAGTGGCTCAACATGCTGCTGTCGAGAGTAGCATCGGGAGTTATAGCACACCCTCCACTGATAGGCATGGCGAATGACTTTTTCTTCTTTGTCTTCTTTCTTTCATTTTACATATACAATGTAAGGTCCAATAATGGAAAAAAATAAAAGAAAAAAGGACGAGAACGAAAAACATGGAACACAGAAACACGCGTACACACGCACTTTTCTCTCATTCAGAGCAAAAATAGCCTCTATGGAGTACTTTTTCTTGTTCAGAGTAAAAATAATCAATATTTTGCACTTTTGTTCAGAGAGAAAACAGTCATTATGTCGCACTTTTCCTCGTTCGGAGTAAAATAATCATTATGTCGCACTTTCTCTCGTTCAGAGAGAAAATAGTCACTCTGGCGCATTTTTTCGCGTTCGGAGTAAAAATAATCATTATGGCGCACTTCCCGACGTTCAGAATGGAAATAATTATTATGGCGCACTTTCCCTTGTTCAGAGTGAAAACAGTCATTGTGGAGTACTTTTTCTCGTTCAGAGTGGAAACAGTCATTATAGCACACTTTTTCTCGTTCAGAGAGGAAACAGTCACTATGGCGCACTTTCCTTAATATTGGCGAGTCGACGCAATTTTTATCCGTTTGATAGAGTGGCGCATTCTTTGTCTGTTTTGGCAGATTGGCACAAATTCGCTGATCTCCTGAAGTATTCGTAAAATGTGCCTAGTTTCCAAAATTTAGGAAAATGCGCTTCCTTTAGAATCTTCAAAGACTCTTAATAGGATTATTTTTACGTACTCCTCTCCATGAGATTTATTGACTCCTCGTTTATGGCTTTTATAGTTGACTTGTGTACGGATCCATTGGCTGAACTGATGGGATTCCCTGCTGGACTTCTACATATTAATTATCTAGAGGACTTATCGAATACTGAATTTTCCTAATCCGATAAGACGATGTCCAGCACACTCCAATTATTGATAGTCGGGCAAGGGGAACAAATGTTGTAGTTTTTGATAAGTGGCGAACCTCTCACTTCCTTCGCGAATGAAACATATTCTAAGCCGCCTTTCTTGTTTAGAGATGCTATTCATCAATCATCTCAGCCCAAGAAAAAGAAAGAGAAGTGGTTATTCAATGCTGATGGTAGTGTCATGTATCGACCAGAGATGTCAAAAGAAAATTTGCTGTCAACCTTCTTCCATGCTACTTATCCACAAAAGATGGAGTGGATTTGACTCCCCCTACTAATAGAGATAAACTAGGGAAAATTAGCTACAAACAGGGTCATTTCTCCAGTTCTAGCAATGGACATTCAGTTCAAATGGGAGAACTTCATCCAGGGAACATTCCAAGCGAAGATCCTTCATTGATTCAGCTTATTCAGTCTACTTTGTCCACCAACACTTATACTGATACTGGAGGCATTTATCCTCAGAAGAACGTCTGACTGCCAGGATGGTTGACCAATAAAAATATCTATTGGTGTCGAACAACGACATAGATATTGGATCAATAGACAAAGAATTTCGTATCTTCGGATTTATACAATGCCTTGTTAATGACTTGCTACGCCATTGCGTCCAACGCCAATATGTGCTTGGCTTTTTTTAGAGCGATATAACCCTAGTACCGGAACTGTTTTCACTCTACGTGGTGAGTTGGTGTTTGCCTTACACGAGATGAAATGCATATCTGCACTGCCAACAGGGGAAATTCTTTATGAGGAGTAGGTGCCTACCAACGCGGAACTGGCAGATTTAGCAAAGATTGAGCTACATCTAGTTAAAGTATATCAAGAACTGATGTGCCACTACCTGGCCTGTAACCATTACTACAATACTGATTCTGGCACTGTCTATATCAGGAATTGGTTTGAATACCTCTTCAATGGTAGAAACGAGAAGGAATGTATAAAAATTCTACCGCTTCAACCTTTAAGTTCTACCAGAGTTGAAAAACTCATGGCAGGTCATGATGCTGCAGATAAGTCTTTTGTGGATCATATAGAAAGCTTTGCAGTAGGCATACCAGCTATTAGCTGTCTCAGACACAGTCATACAAAGATCTCGTCTGAAGCTTTGTTGGCCGAATATTTCTCTTCGACCTTTTTCCAAGAAAAGATGACATATATATATATATATATATATATATATATATATATATATATATATATATGTGTGTGTGTGTGGGGGGGGGGGAAATAGGGTTGGGTTTGAGTTTGACCTAGAAAGTTGGGCCTGGTCAACATCTCCTTGGAAAAAGGGCTTTGCTTTTTCATGTAGAAATTCAAAGGCTAGGATTTGGTTTGTTTCAAAATGGAGGGCCAACGTTTAATGATGGTTGATGTTGAGTGTTATACACTCCAAAAACTATGGAAAAAAATTCACATGAAGAAAAATAGGGTTTCTTCATGTGTTAGTCAAATGGGGTATGGACACCTCAATGCACTTTTGCATAAAAGTGTCCAACAATTAGAAAATTACACAAAGTAGAATTTTTGGATTAATTTAATTAAAATAAATATAATTGGGGTTCTAAAATTAATTAGAAGTACATAGGGTTAAAATTAGGTGGGACAGAATTGTCATGAGTGAAGAAGACTCAGAATAGAATATTATCATAATTTGGGTTGTTCAAAATGGATCGAGATTGTGTCTCCAATTTCGATTGGAACGCACAAAGATGTAAAGTTAGATTAGATTTATATATAATTAAATGCAATTATTTGCGACGAATATTGTGTGACTAAAATAAAGCATAAAAGTGCATAATTATGAGTTACACAAAAATCAAAATAGAAGACTGGCACGTCTAGGACAAGGGTGCAAAATTTGTTGGAAGATAAAAGATAGTGTAGTGCTCCAATTATCGAAGAAACGGTAAGGTACAACAGTCAAGTAAAATCACAGTAATTAAATATAAATAAATATCATACAATATTAACACATTAAATTAAATAAATAAAAAGACGAAAATACCCCTATTCTAAAATTTGGTAGTGACAAGTCTACCCTCCTTAAAAGAATTTCGTCCTCGAAATTAAAATAAACTAGCACAAAAACAAACAATCAAAAAATGAATTATACCTCAAGTCTCGAAGAGATACGGATACTGCTCGCGCATTTCGTCATCTCTCTCCCAGGTTGACTCACCTGGAGAGTGGTGTCTCCATGCAACACGAACCAAAGGGATGGTCTGGTTCCGCAATACCTTCTCTCTACGATCCAAGATCTCTACGGGTTGTTCGGGATAGCTGAGAGTCGGTCCAACCTCGATCTCCGAGTGATCGAGTATGTGAATAGGATTTGCCACGTACCGTCTATAGGCCAAGATGCTACGGGTTGTTCGGGATAGCTGAGAGTCGGTCTAACCTCGATCTCCGAGTGATCCAAGATCTCTACACATGGAATACGTCATGCACTCCATCTAGAGCAGGTGGCAAGTCCAGTCTATAGGCCACTGCACCGACCTTTGCAAGAATACCGAAAGGTCCGATATATCGTGGACTAAGCTTTTCGCCTCTACCAAAATGAATCTTGCCCCGTGTTGGAGAAATCTGTAGGAACACCAAATTGCCAACCTAGAACAAACAGTCTTAACACACAATCTAAAACAAAACAATCACAAACCAAAAATAACAAAACCTATACCTAAAACTCTAGGGGTCTACGGTGACTATCGGTCCAATGCCGCTGTCTGTCCTGCGCCACTCGCAGTCTCTCTCCAATAAGTTTCACCTATTCTGCTGCATCCACGATCATTTCTGGTCCTAACAAAGCTCTCTCTCTAACATCATCCCAAGATAACGGTGTACGACACCTTCGTCCATATAAAGTCTCGAATGGTGACATCTTAATGCTGGCCTGGTAGCTATTGTTGTAAGCAAACTCTACTAGGTGTAGATGATCCTCCCAAGAACCTTCGAGATCCAAAACACAAGTGCATAACATATCTTTGAGAGTCTGAATAGTCCTTTCAGACTGCCCGCCTGTCTGAGGGTGATATGTGGTGCTAAACTTGAGCTGAGTGCCCAAACTAGCCTGCAGACTCCTCCAGAAATGGGAAGTGAAATGACTATCCCGATCTGAGACGATACTCACAGGGACTCCATGTTATCTGATAATTTGTCGCACATACATCTCTGCTAGCCTCTCTGTCGATATACCCACCTTGAATAGTAAGAAGTGGGCTGATTTGGTCAACCTATCTACGATGACCAAAATCGTGTCCTCTCTTGGGCCTGAGGTCCATGTCATATTTAGCAATCTGGGCATCCATCAGAATACCCTTAAATGTAGCAGTACGTTATCCCGAAGTACGAGACTTGATCTCTCTATTCAATCCTTTCCTGAATTTCTAGGCTCTGTCTCCTCGGTCTCGAATAATCGATGGCACGAAATGACTCAAAGGCTAAACTCTGCGGTGTATTCGTCGACTGACATGCTTCCTTGGACCAAGTCATGGAACTAACTTTCCAATGCTCCTAAAGCTACGTTAGGAAATAACTTCTCCTTGAAGAGCTCCTTGAAGTCCTCCCAAGTAAGTCCTCCGTCAGTGAGTCTCAGCTCTGTACGATACCACATCAGCGCGATATCAAACATCTAACTGCCAGCAGCCTTGATCTGAAGAATCTCCGAAATCTGTGCCAAAAGCAAGTTCCTTTCTATATCCTCTAGCCAGTCATCAGCATAGAGTATTCCTTCGGTGCCTTTGAACTCTTGAGGCATTATCCTCTTAAAGTCCACTATAGTACCTGGCCTCTGGTGCTGCTGGCCAAGATGCTGCGGTTGTCGTGCTACTCTCTTCACATCCTGGAGAGCCACCTGATGAGCATTCTCCATGCTCTCTCTCATCAGCTCAGTCTGTGCCTGGTGCGCCTCTGCTTGCACCCTCTGAGCCTCAGCTTGAACGCGCTGAGCTTCTGCTGTCACTCTCTGGGCCTCGAACATGCCTTGGATAAGTGCGAACATCTGTGCCCCGTCAGTGGGCAAACCTCCGGGAATCGGAGTCGGTGGTGGTGGAAGGTTGTCTGTCACGGCTGGGGCAATCCTCTGAACAGGTGGAGGAGGAATCCCAATAGCTGTAGATACTCCCACATGAATAGGAGATATAGGAGAAACTCCAGATGTCTGTTCGTCAGGGCGAGAGGTGAAAGACCTCTCTGAAGTTGCTGCTCCCAATCTCAAGGACCTAGACTTCGGCGGCATCCTGAAGGCAGATCAAAAAGAATCAATTAGGGCAATAGATAGGATATCATCAAGGAAGGACAGTAAAATTCCAAATGAAGTAATCACTCAGAATAGCATTGTAAGATCAGAATTCTCTAGTTGTGATTGAGCATACTCTCATCATAACCCTATGTCCTATATCCTATCGCAGGCTCGCAGTAGTACAACTAAGTTGTCGCACTACCACGACATCGTACAACTTACGAAGCTTCGACCTGCATGGGCCACACTAAAAATGTATCACGATCTACACACGGTGGGTACGTCCAGCCTACGCCGCAGCATCGACGGTAGAACGTTGTTTAGGTCTCAATAGTATACTAAACATAACTCACAACCTGTCAATGATATCAACTCCATTAGGAGTACAATAAAATAAATATCTCTCAACATCTCATAATGTATACTCAATCACAATAGCTATAAGAATATAAATGGTACGATAAAAGATAAGAAAGAATAACATAGTCAAACACATCTCAAAATAGAGATAAACCCCAGTCTAGCTGTCCAACATAAAAAGTCTCCACAACTCTCAAATTAAACTCCACATAAGTCTCAACATAACTAAAATAACCTCAAAATAAGTCTAAAATGCATAAGATAAATGATGTCTAAACAGCTGCAGGTAGTGTCTCCTCTAATGGAATAGACTCCTCTAAGATCTCTGGTGTGTAATCTACATCTATACCTGGTCCATAGTGTGTGGGACAGAAGTCCTCAAGATCCTTTGGAAAAATATCCAGTCAGGATTGGAGCGAAGTACAAGCACTAACAGTAGTTCCACATATATTGACAAAAACTATAATACAATGTAAAGAAATACAAGATGGATATAATACTGGAAATAAGGATACTGGAAATAATGAAATACTGGAATAAGGAAATGCTAGAGAGCATATCATCATCAATGGTACTACTAGCAATGATCAGAAATACAAGTGCATGCTAGATCAATAAACTAGAATATAAGTGAATGCTAGACAGTAACTAAAACATAGGGAAATAATAGATCAATAAACTAGAGATACATGTATAGAATATCTAACTAAGTGTGTGAAACATCAGCATATCATGTGATCGGCTTGGGACTGATCAGGCTTGTTATATATGATTAGCTATGATTCATGTAAGGTCAGGCTAACCATCCGGATAGCTATGATGCGAGCAATAGTCAGGCTAATCATATGTAACAGGCTATGAGGCATGTAATGGTCAGGCTGCACTGACGTGAGGTGTGGGTAAGCTATGATGCATGTAGAGTTGGGTATGATCACATAATATACTAATATCTCCCCGTCCCCAGCTAGCACGACGGATCCCAATTACGACTCATCGTGACAGGTCTCGATGATGCCAACTCGTGTATATATAGTGTCAAAATCATGTACGCTATACAGCTAGAATCATAGAGATAATCAACATAATAAAAACTGTCAGAGAATATACTCGCCTGTGGTCCTCTGCTGGAAATACCAATATCCTATTTTCGAGGTCTTGTCTGAATAATCTAATAACCCTATAGACATTATTTAATGACAATATAGAATCAGTCGATATACTAACATACACACAATCGATAATACACAATGAACTCAGAGACTATGCTAGGGGGTGACGCTTGTCATCTAACAGGGTCAAGTGTGCGTCTAGCTATACGGGTGTCACATCCTCAAATGCTGTCCATAATTAGACAGTCAATCACTAACATATGTCTCGTTAGTACGTCAGCGTACATAAGGCAGTCAACTCACAATTATCAGGGTCACATGGTCAATGTAAATACGGGATCTCCATAATTAACACTAGGGTCTCAAGGTACATATACAAATATATTCATACTAGTATTAGTATTTAATTATATGTATATATATATATATATATATATATATATATATATATATATATATATCAACCAATATTATATGCATACCAATTGGAATATTATACACATACGCGTATGTATACGCATACGAGTTTGGGTTCACTTGCATAACGTCTAGCGATCAATATCTAATGAACACGCTAAATCCTAATATTTCACATGTACATATACACAACATGAAGAGAATAACTCGAACCTGCACGCACGTGAACGAGGGGTATTCGACGTCGAGGTGGGCTGATGTCGTTCAGGCGAGGCTCGGTCCGGTCCAGTCGAGGGAAGTCGTCGGTTCAGCGTGGTCGGGTTCAGGCGTGTGCTGTCGAGGAGGGAAGTCGAGTCATCGAGGGGGTGGTGAAGTCTCCGGCATCGACAAGATGGTGGCAGCATTCAGTCAAGGAGGGAAGAACGGCTGCTATTGTCGAGGTCCAGCGTGGCTCTCAGGCGAGTCAGGATCCAGGTGGTCGGATGGATGGACTCGACAGGCGGGGTGCAGAGGCGTTTAGTCGGATCATCGACGGGTTGATGGTAGTCTGGTGCTGTCATGGAGTCGAGAACAGCGGGGCTCCGGTGATGATGGCGAGGTTGGTGGGTTCTGCGAGCAGGGAAGTGTTGGTGAATGTGGAGGCGGTCTCCGGCGAGTGCTCCGACGAACGCTCCGGTCATGATGGCAGAGGGAGAAGATGAACAGGAGATGGGGGGAGGTTACGGCTAGGTTAGGTTTGATGGGGATAAAAATATAAAGAAAAGATGACATATACATATATGTGTGGGAAAATAGGGTTGGGTTTGAGGTTGACCTAAAAAGTTGGGCTGGTCAACAGCCTTCTTAGAAAAAGGGCTTTGCTTCTTTATGTAGAAATTCAAAGGCTAGGATTTAGTTTGTTTCAAAATGGAGGGCCAAGGTTTAATGAGGGTTAATGTTGAGTGTTACACACTCAAAAAACTATGAAGAAAAATTCACATAAATAAAAATAGTGTTTCTTCATGTGTTAGTCCAATGGGGTATGGATACCTCAATGCACTTTTGCATAAAAGCGCCCAACGATTAAGAAATTATGCAAAATAGGATTTTTGGATTAATTTAATTAAAATTAATATAATTGGTATTCTAAAATTAATTATAAGTATATAGGGTTAAAATTAGGTGGGACACAAGTGTCATGAATGAAGAAGACTCAGAATAGAATATTATCATAATTTGGGTTGCTCAAAATGGGTCGAGATTGTGTCTCCAATTTTGATTGGAACGCACAAAGATGTAAAGTTAGATTTATATAGAATTAAATATAATTATTTACGAAGAATATTATGTGACTAAAATGAAGCACAAAAGGGCATAATTATGAGTTACACAAAGATCAAAATAGAAGACTGACACGTCTAAGACAAGGGTATAAAATATGTTGGTAGACAAAAGATAGTGTAGTGCTCCAATTATTGAAGAACGGTAAGGTACAACAATCAAATAAAATCACAGTGATTAAATATAAATAAATATCATGCAATATTAACACATTAAATTAAATAAATAAAAAGATGAAAATACCCCTATTCTGAAATGTGGTAGTGACATTCGTAAATACTTCTGGAAAATTATACTCATGGCTCGTTGATACGTTGCTCACGCATTCTTCAAACCGAAGGGCATGATTGTAAAGCAGTATACTTCCAGTGGTGTACGAAAAAAGGTATATTTTTTATCATTATGAAACATCTTTATTTGGTTGTTTTCCGAGGATCCATCCATGAAGGACATACATTCAAAGTCACATGTATTGTCGATCATGACATCTGTGATGGGGAGAGAAAATTTGTCTTTTGGACAGGCAGAGTTTAGATCTCGATAATCTATGCAGACTCGGACCTTGTCATTCTCCTTCATAACTGGGATGATATTGGCTACCCAGTTGGGATGTTGTTCTTCTCGAATGAAGCCACATGCTATCTTTTTCTTGAATTTTGCTTCAATTGCATCAATCATATCCAGACAGAATCGTCATTGCTGCTGTTTCACTAGCTTAGCATTCAAAAGAATATTGACCCTGTGTATGGCTATTTGAGGGTCCAGGCCAGGTATATCCTCGTAACTCCAGGAGAAGACATCAATATACTCCTTTATTAGCTGGATTAAAGCTTGTTTATCTTCTTCAGGAAGACTCTTACTAATAAAATTGGTCTTGGGAAGGATTCTTCTCCTACATCAATTTGGACTACTTTATCCTCTGTAGGTAGTTCACATTGCTCGAACCGAAGCTTCCATTGAGTATCCATCCGTTGTATCCATGGATCGTTCTTGAATGTTTCCAATAGTTCAACGTCTTTATCATCTGGGCAAGTTGACACCATATTTACAGAAAAATCCTGTTTGAATATGTCACACATGCTTTTATCAGAATCCCACAATAATGAGTCAAAGGAATGAGAATGCGTCTCTTATTTCGATTCTGAACCTTCAGGACTTGTTAGTAGTGTAACATATCCCAAACCATGACCAGTCCGCTGGTAGTATATTTTTGGCTTGCCTTTTGGATAAAAGTGACGTATAGGAGTCCGTTTACCTTTTCCATAATTCTTTTCCAAACAAGATCTTAAGTTGTAGCACATCCCTTATAAAATGTTCTTAGCTAATTGGCTATAATGATACGGTTGTATCTTCCCAATATCTTTGTCAGAATTATAGTCTACTGACTCTTTTATTTTTAGCTTTGCCAAAAATTATCTGACGTTGCTTGTCATGTCGTGCAGGGACTATGAAGTATACATTCTCATATGGTTCATATAATAAACTATATTGAAATGGAGATGCCACTGGTATGGACAGAGCTTCATGAAGATGAAGGGCCTCTAAGAATTTTTTAGCAAAGGGTTCGACATCAATGTAGTGCGAAGTAGTATCTTTTTTATTCATGAAATACAAGATCTCTTCTTCTTCCACATAGTCAATAGAAATTTCAGCCTTGATAGAAGGATTGACAAGATTGATGACTAGGGGTTGATTTACTTATGTTGGTTGCTTGTTACGATAAAGGTCGATAACAAGTGGCTCATTCTTCGACGTCGGCTGTTCATTGCTTCAAAGGTTAATGACCAATAGAGGTGATTTATGTAGGTTGATGATGAGAGGCTTCAAAAGATTTAGACGAGTAGTACGTCCTTTGACTCGGATCATCAAAGGCTCTTTCTTTGAGGTGTTCTCAGCTTCATCATCAAATTGATTAGCTTCTTCTTTCAAGGTATTTTTGGCTTGATCTGCCTCTTCTTTCATGTACTCCAGTGTGTAGAGTGCAGAGTCAGAGAAATAGGTTTTGACATATTTGAATGGGTTAAGGTCAGCGACCTCAGTTTTGACTTCTCCCAGACTGTCCACATATTTAAAGCATTGGTGCCGGAAAGAGGGTACAATTTTAGGCTCATGTATCCATAGTCGTCCCAGTAAAATATTGTAGGATACGTCAGAGTTAATCACATAGGATGTGACTTTAGTACGTCGATCGCCTATCTAAATTTGTAGTGGTATCTTTCCCAGTGGTTTACTTCTTCCAGCATTGAAGCCTAGAATAGTAGTGCTAGTGGCAGACATGTTATGAATTGGTATCTTCAATCCTCGCAGTAGGCTTTTAGGAATGATGCTGAGTGAAGAACGAAGGTCGATGTGAATCCAGTTCGCCTTAATAGATCCGATGTAACTGGTATAATACGGAGTCATGTCATGCCGGTTATCCTTGAGTAGCATGTCATCTTGTTTGAAAGTGATGTTAGAAATTTTCTCAATTATGCTGTGGCAATGAGGGCACGCTAGTGGCCCTTCATCAGGAGTCTTGAGTTGAGCTAAGCATGAGTCTGCATGTATCAAAGCTTCACTCAAAGCTTCATGAGTCTCCTTCGACAAAAAAATAACTCGAATATGGAAAGTCAGGCTAGAGTATTGGCTAGTTGTGCCAATATGTCAAAATTATAGGAATTTTCAAGTCCTTGAGGTACATTCTTCTTCAGGAATTTGTCGAATCGTACTTCTTTTTGCTTCTATTTCTCCACCGTAGTAGGATTCGAAGGACCAGATTCGGCTGTGACTGGATCAACCAAAGTTGATGAAGTAGAATCAGCATCAGGAACATCTTTCGGGACAGACTCATAAGTTTTATGATAATCTTTCCCGAACCTGGTACCAGTCATGACTTCTTCTTCGTGCATCGGAGAAAGAAGCACAATGTTACAAAACTTGAGTTTCTTTTTGGAATGCCTCTTTTTGGAGTGAGCATGTTGGCTAATTTGATCATAGCCCAATTTGCTACGAGATTTGTTACACTGCCCATGGAGTTGTAGAGGAATAAGTTGTCCCTTGTGAAAGTTCAAACCTTCAGCTTTCAAAAAAACATACCCCATGTTTTGCATCAAGCGTACAGATTATTGGTTGTATTGATGAAATTGTGGATGCTCTTCCTCAGCCACATTAGCTGAGGTTGATACTCTAATTATTGTAGAAGGAGGAGAAATAATTTGTGTAGGAACACCTTCGTGAGCAGCAAAGACTTGTTGTGCCCTATACAGCAGACGCTGCCAATCATGCACAATTGTCGGTGTGTCAAACTAATCTTGCAGTAGGGTTGGTGGGGCAATGTTCAGACATTAAAATCTGATCTCAAGAGGTATATCTTCTTGAGATTGATATTTACCTCTGTCTGAGTGATGATCCTGAGAAATCATATTGCATGGTTTATACTTCTTATCCTTCTTGAATTTTGAATTGGAAGATGATGCTCCCAGGTCCCAATCTGGCAGCAGGTCAGGATGAATCTATATAATCTCGCCATGATCTGTGGTAAGAGGCACCAACCCCTCTGTTTGACTTCGAGGAGGCAGGAGATTTACCACTTCTATTGTAGCTCGAGGTATTAGAATGACGTCATTATGGACTTCTTTTGCTGGAAAATTACCAAATTGAAGAGATACGATATTGGTGGTAACCGTCTTCTCCTCATTGTGAAGGGTGATAGCTTTAGCATATTTTAACTATTGTATTTTCCTTTTCAAGACATAATAAGCCTTGGTAGGATGATGTACATACCAATGGTATAAGTAGTACTTTAGGTAATCTATTTTACTGGCCTCCTCCGGTCGTTTAATATCGGACAACTGCAACCTGCCACTCTTTATCACACAGTCAAAAAATATTTTTGATATCCCTCTCATCAAAGGAATATTCCTCCTTTGGTCAGGATGATTCTGGAGGCTTTAGTGCTGGAGGAGAGGTGGATCGCTTTGCCAAATTATTGCTAAGGCCTTATTTTCTTTGCTGTTACGATTATTCGCATTATTGTTATTGGAGGAGGAGGAGCGCTTCCCTTTCGCATTATTCATTTGTATCCCTAAGTTACGTGCCATATTTGCGTTACCTTCAGCAGCTTCAGCCCCGATAATGAACGTCGTCCAATCTTAAAATTGAGTTGGAATACAGGGAGGCAATTTCAGAATTGCTTGCCTGAAACGCTCTATGAATTCGTGAACAAATTCCTTCTTCTTTTGTTTGATATCGATGAGAGAAAACATCGTCATATCTATGCCTCCCTTGTAGAATCGTGAGAGAAAAAGATACTTCATGTCATCAAATGAGGCTATGCAGTTATCAGGTAAAATGTGATACCAATCGTAGGCTATGCCGGCCAAGCATCCCACAAACAATCTGGTAAAAAAAGCATCATTTTTCTTCAGGTGAGCCATCATCATATTGAAGTAGTTAATATATTAGCTCGGCGATATCTTGCCTTCAAACATGACTATTGATTGGGGTTTGTATTTAGGAGAGAAGGAAACATTATCCCAATAAGGAGGATAATGATGTTTCACCCCTAGCTTACGAAGTTGGTCTTTGTTCTTTAAAATATCGACCTGTGCACGCAACTCACAGGTGCCTTAGAGAGGATCTTCTCGCTGGATTAATGCAGCTAACTGGTAAGATCCTGGTTGAACAAGTATTCCCACCAGCGGAGGTCCACTACCAGTATTGGGAGGATTAAGAGTTGGCGCTGCTGACTCTTGGTTTGGGACTGCTTCTAGATTTTTGTTACCCTGCAGGGTTATTGTTCCACGAGTAGGCCATACAGGTATGAATGGAGCCACTTGGATAGGAGCTGGTATATCAGAATGTTAGGTAGTCATCATTTGATGCATATTTTGTATCATGGTGTGCACGTCCCTGAGAGCGGCCTCTAATGAGTTAAGGCGTTGTTCGGTGTTTCAGATGGAGAAGTGTCTTGTTCGTCACTGATAGCGTAGATGCTCACATCTCTGTATACAACAGAAAGATTGGTAGAAAGAACCATATAGTTGGAATCTACACTGTCAATTTCAGAATCAGGAGGATTGCTACCCCAGCCTCATATTCCGAGGAATGGGGATTCCCATGAAGAATGAGCTCCCATTTTTTAGAATGGATATTTTGTTATACTCCTTCAAAGGATTCGACGAGTTGGTCAAATCTTCTCTAACTGGGTATTCTTGAAGAACTTCGTCTTGATTGTCTCCCTTGTCACTACCACATTTTCTAGGAAAGAGTATTTTAGTAATTTCCTATTTAATTAATTATTGTGCTTGATAAATAATTATTTGTTATATTATTTAATTGTTATTAGATGTTATTTATTTAATTTGGACTTGTGTTAGAGGACCTAACTAGTTTAGTTTGGACCCATGTACCAACATGAATTAGTTAGTTAGACTTAACCTATTTAGAAAGTCCATTATTAAGGAGATGGATTAAATTAATTAAATTATTGGACTAGAAGCTTCCTTCCTTAATTATTTCTTCATGAGAGGCCCTAAGGGGTATAATGGACATTACATGATTACTTGAGGGAGAGGAAAGGGGCCGGCCTATATTAAAAGAGGGAGAAATTTCTCTCTCCTCTTTTCATTCCAAATCTAGATCTAGAATTTCCCACTACCAAAATTCCTTCATTTCCACTTCATTTTTCTACCAAAATTTATTACAATTTCTTCCAAAATCACCATTAGAGACTTGAGAAGCAAGGATCTAGAAGGAGGAAGTAAGGATCTATAAAGAGGAGCAAGGATCTGCAAGTTGGAGGCAATTTTATCTCAATTGGAGGTTTTATTGGGAATCCATCTCCCAATAGGTATAATTTAGTTTTTTCCCCTTAAAATAGCTTCTAAATCTAAGATTTAACCATAGAAAATTAACCCATATGCATAGGTTACCCATAGAATTTGATTTTGTGTTCATAGGAGGCCTATTGAGAAAGTTATGGTACTTTTTGTGTCAATTTTGGGGAAATTTCGAGATTGACATTTGTTGTGTGTGTCAATTGATCCTATAGATCAATTTGGCATGTGTTTATGTGTTTGGGACTACTGTCGTGTCCACAATTGGGTACGTGTAGGTCGTATCCCAATAATTTGGTGTTACGTGTTATTTTGGAGGTTTTCCCTCCGACACGGGACTTTGTACATGTCATATTTTGACACGGACATGTAGATCTATATTTGACACTTTTTATTGTTCATAAATATTATATGTGACTTGTTTGTGTCCTTCGGGATGCAATTGGATGTGTGGTGGACTCGTGTCACATGCGTATCCTAGATCTAGTGGGATACGGTGTGATACTCTCCATATGTTGTGTATTTATGT
Organism: Iris macrosiphon; assembly: GCA_036927795.1. Classification (NCBI taxonomy): domain Eukaryota; kingdom Viridiplantae; phylum Streptophyta; class Magnoliopsida; order Asparagales; family Iridaceae; genus Iris; species Iris macrosiphon. The sequence continues at coordinate 31,082,249 of JAYESA010000018.1, read as the reverse complement.
GTAGATCTAATTATTTTACTTTTAATTCTTGAGTTATAATTATGTATATATATATAGATATTATATATGTATTATAGTGAAATTATTATAGTGTTTATTGTATCATAAATCTATGTATTATATATGTACTAAGAGAATATATATATATATGTAGCTTTCTTCTATATGCATTAATATATATGTTATAATATATTGTATGGATATATATGTATATGTTTTTATAATATATATATATATATATATATGTATGTATGTTTAATTGGGTAATTATATTATTTATAGTTGTTATAGGATTATTTATATATATATATATGTTTAGATGTATAATATAATGTATTTATGCATGTGTGTGTTGAGGCTATGTCCTAGTATGTATATATTATTATTAGGGAGGGTGTATGTATAGTTTAATGGTAATTATATATATATATATATATATATATATATATATATATATATATATTTTATAAAGGTTTTTAGCGACGGAGGTATTAATGACAGTAGCCACTATCATTTAATACAGCAGCAGCCGCTGTAGCAGTGGTGGGCTATTAATGACAACAGCCGCTGTCATTAATACAGCAGCAGCGGGAAACTTAATAGTAGCAGCAGCGACAGCAGGATCGGTGATGGTTGCAAACCGTCACCAAAACAACAGCAGCAGCAGCAATGGGAATTCAGCAACAATAGCGACAGCGGTTTCAGTGACAGTCAGAACTGTCACTAAAAGCCAGCGTATCAGTATATCAGTATTTTTCAACACAGTTTTCAGTGACGGTTGGCAGATTTTATATATATATGTTTATATACTTATATATATATATGTATATATATACGTATTAATATTGAGATAATATATTATTATTGCTAAATTCCTTATATGTATAATATTAGTATATATATATTATACATATATAAGGGTAATTAATATAACAAGGTATTGGGTATTACCTTGAGGAAACCAAGGTAAATGGGGATACCCAAAGTTTTGGGTTTGGGTATAAAATTGTGATTATTATTGATATACCAAGTTGGTTCAAAACCATGGTACCTATTTTAGTATTGAAATTGTAATTCTATGTTATAATAAATAATTGTTGATTTATTTTGAGGTGTTACCTTTGTCACGCCCCAATCTCCCGCAAGCTCGATAGTCCCCGCTGAACGTGAATCACCACGTTTACAGCTCTCCCGCAGGACAATCGTTCTCATCGGGACGTGATGCCGTACGAGCCTGGAGTTGCGCTCGTACAAGGCGATGTTGTCAAACACCAAATGTTATCATTGAAACAACCAAGTTGCAGCGGAAGTCAAGTATTGTGTACCAAGCACACAATCAGAATATACGCAGCGAAGCTCACGATAGGGTCCAAATGAGATGCCCCGAGTCAATGCCACAAAGGCGATGCCACGGAGACGATGAAATAACTCTTGCTCTTTCTCTAGCCCACAAAGGTACTTACAGTTCATACATCTTGTCCCGTATATCCAAGCAGCGCCAATACGTCTGTGTACCTGAAATATTGCCCACAAACGTGGGTCAGTACACAACCGTACTGGTGAGCGGGGTAACCCACTCGTCTAAGCCGACACTAAGTAAAGTAGTGAATGCAACCAGTTATATGGTGATCTTTCTAGTTTGAATCCTAGATTCATTTCATGGCATATGAATGACATGTTAAGGAAAGCAGTAAAGCAGTTTAAGCATGGAAGCATTCATTCTCAAACCAAACGACAAGCAGTTTATATATAGCCGACCCGTCTAACTCAATGTCATCGCTTGCACGATAACATATCGAACCATCAGTCTCGCCTCAATATCCATTTCTCAACCAAAGTTTATATATCCCACTCTCGAGTGCACACTCTTGCCGAGGCAAGGTGGCCGCGCCTACACGATGCACAAACCAACCAAAGTAAAGCAAGCCAACATCTATTCTTATATGAAGTCACTGGCCAAAGGCCATAAAGGACGTTGATCGGACAGATCAAATACGGTTCTATTCGAAACAGCGCTAAGTAGCTAACCCACCTGAATCGCATCCAACCGCTGGTACCGCGCCCAAAACGCGATACCCAAATTGTCTCCTCCATGGCCGAACGGTCCCGGTGCCCCGGAGCACCCGTTCGAGGAAACCAAACCCTGTGCCACCCAGGTTGTCCGTGACTATGCAGACACGTAGGTATGACGAGAGGATCGAACATTCTCGCCCCACCAAGCGATCCTAGACTCGTTCCATCAATAATCCAACCAACACATCCATAACCATTCTTCCAACATGCCCTTCCAAAGAACCCAAATCTCGACCTCAAAACATAGCCCGAGGCATCAAAATATCAAGTGTTTCATAGGCACGAAGCCTCTTCTCAACACAATCCAAATTGGTGCAACACCTATGCTCGAAGCAAAACCCATGGCACAATGCCGTTTCAGTGGCACAATGTCACATTCGTGGCACGATGCCTCATCAAACGACACAACGCCCTCGCCGATACAGTTGTTCGGTTTCGAACCACAACTGCCTGCTTTGCAAGACAAAGCATCCTTGTGATACACGCGCACGGATGCACGTTCGCTCGCCCGAATCCCGAATATTCTCGATTATTCCCATTGCCTCAATTGTATTATTCCAACTTGTATATTTCCAACCGTCCAAGCGTAATCCCAAGTAATCCAACCGATCGCCTCAAATGAATAATCCAGCTATCGTATCCAACTATCCAACGCGTAAACCATTCAAGCCACAATCCTACCAAGCCAACGACGCACACTCTATGCACGCCTCAGTGTAGTGCTTCCCGATGTTTCAGCCCAAGTGTTCAAGCCTTTACGTGTTTTCCATATTATTAGGCATGAAGGGGTAGAGGAGAAGGGAAAGAGCCCACTCACATTGTTTGAATCCGTTAGGCATCCTGTCCTGCCGATACGGCCAATCCCTTAAACCCGTGGTCCGATGCAAGCGCGATCTACTCAACTGGTATGACCGTGCGAGCAGGCCGTGCTCTACAAATCATCCGACCGATCGGACTAAGGAAGACGGCATTATCGCTTCCATTCAGTTATTCAGTACTGTTCGGAACGAACACCTGATTTCCATCGAACCCGCTAGCCATCTGCACATTGAAACCAACTCGATTAATCCTTCTTCCCGAAATCCGATATTTCAAATGTAACCAGCATTTGATTCATTCAGTCCGACTCAGCGTAACGCTCCGAGCGGTTGCGGGGCGTTACAACCTTGGGAATTACGTATCCGGAGATACGGTATCCTAACTTTAAGAGGTAGGCTTCTATGGCTTAGACTTTAGTATCTTGACCCAATATTTTTGTGTTAGACTTGTGCAACCTAGAAATAGATAGTTGACCTTAGAGTTGACCATAGTTGACTTTTGACTTAGAATTGACTTATTGGCCTAAAAGTTGACTAGTTTAACTTATTTTCTTTCCGGAACCTTGTATTGATATTGTATTCCATATCTAGGTCTTTGAGGCACCGTGTCAGACATCTGTGAGACTATTCTTTGGACTTCAGGCGAGTACATTCTCTGATAGTTTCTAATTTATGATATCATCTATGTTCATTGTATCTAGTATAGATATCCATATTTCTTTTGACACTATGGTTACACAGATTGGTATATCCGGATCTCGTCATGAGATGTTATTCCTTGGTATATGGTATATATGGTGCAAGTATTGTTCATTAGTTATCTTGTACAGGTACAGACACTAATTCTCGGGAAGACTAGCTATCTTCTTGGGGAATCCCTTGCCATAGCATATCGTGGTTGGATCTATTATACTAGTCGAGGGTGGAGGAGTATTAGTATAGATATGTGATCAATATCCCTACTGTATCAAGTACTGATTACTGAATAGTGTTGATCATACAACGCGCGTATGATTAGCCAGGCCGTATTGCATCTTGCCCAAGCCGATCACATGTTAAGCTAGTACTCACACACTTAGTCATTAGTATTCTTGTTTATTGGCATATTTTTCATTGGCATATTATTCATTATTGTATTTATTCCAGTATTTCCTTATTGTATATATATCTCTTGTATCTATTGTACATCTTGTTTATCCACATCTATTTACTGTTACATAGTTTTTATCATTGATTAGAGCTGCTGTTAGAGATATACTCTGCTCCTTTCCTGACTGGATATATTTTTTCAGATGACACTGAGGAGTGGTACCCTACCTATTATGGACCTCAGGATATTGTGGGTTTAGATTCTGAGACCCTGGCTCAGGAGGGACTTATCCCAACTGAGACAGTTGACCCGAGAGTTGTAGCTTCGTAGTATTCTTTGTACTGGATTTGTCTCCAGCTTATTCTTGTTACTTCTTTCAGACTCATTGATGTATTATTTTAGACTCATGAGTTGTATTGTAACTATTTTATTCTTTATCCGATTTGTACTCATTTCTATCTTAGTTCTGTGATTGAGTATATTATCATTATTGGTGGTTCATTATATTGTTAGCTAGATTATCCAGACAGCGTTCTACCGCCGATTATGCGGCGTAGGCTGGGCGTTGTTTCCGACTTGTACCTTTACACTGGGTGCGGGTCGTAAAATCTCTCCACGGGGAAGATGCGAATTCATGTATGCTAGAGCAAAGAATGGTTTGTCATCATCATACTCCTAGTTTTTATCTTGCTTTACATGTCGAGGTTTGGAAGACATAGTATAAGTCAATCAGTCAAATATAAACTATTTTACTGATACACAACAATATTTGATTACAACCTTACGACAATTGCAACGATGTTCATTAGGAAACGCTGTTGCAAAGTCAGAAGGATCACTCTCCTTACGCTTTTATATATTAAGCCTACGTAAATCAAAAGAGGGAAGAGAAGGAAGAGGTTAGACTCTACCTCTTTATATGAGATACATTGAATCTTCTTTGCATATTTTTGGTCCCCTGTGTATAGAGTAAGTTGTTGGCTTGATTGACGAGTGATTCGTCATCTCTCAAGCTTTTGTTCTTCACGGATGAGAGAAAGTTGTCCCTAGCAGTTTTCTTATGTACACGTGCACAAAAAACACATTGTGAAGAGGTTGGCCCTGCTTTGCGTACTTTCTATGACGCAGACAGTGTTGCCACAGTTTGTCTACGTGCATTTAATTTTGCACAAAGGTCTTGGCATGGCGCACTAATAGTAGGCTTCTGACGAGTAGCGAATAACTTTTTCTCTACTGTTCGCATGATCATGATGTTAGGGAATAATTTTCCCTGACTAACATTTTATTAGTGCGTCTGTAGCCTTTCTTCTGCTGGAGTAGATTCTGGACAAACTTTTGTCTCTCTTTGAAGAGCAAGCCTGTAGAAAGATTGGCTTGGATAGCGGTATCCATAATTTGCTTGTCCCGCACATTACAACGAATATGTGCAAGCTCAAAAGCTTGGATGTGGATCACCCTTTGCTTGATATTGCGTGAGTTGCGCAATTTATATCCCTTGTTGAATGAAAGGGAGTTGTCCACCAAGTCATTGATCTGAACTTGGTTGACAGAATTGACAAGGGAGTTCTCGTCAATCAGAATGCTTTTTTCTTTATTGACAGAAACTTTGGGATATGTGTGACGAGGCTTGGGTACCCACACTTTTGTAGGTCTTTCTTGACTTGCGTGGGGATGAGGGGCGAGCACTACCCCCAGAATGGAGCATTTCTTCGTATGTATGTTGGTCGAATTTAATAACCAAAGTCTTCTACAATGAGCCGACCGACAAAGCATCGGGTTGAGCTATCACTTTCTCGTCAGAGGAGAAAATCAATCGCCAACAGAGTCGCCATTTTGTTTGCGATAAAAAAAATTTGTATGAACTTTGTATTACAAAATATTAAAAGAAAGAAGAATACAAAAGATTCTAAACAAGAACTTAAGTATAATTGAATCTGGGAAAGTATAGATGTAGAGATCTGATCTACGGACAATCACTTTACTCCTTGGACCACACGATGATGAACAAATGCAATAATTCTATGAACAACTTGAAGAGTTGGGCAATGAGAAAGCTTTGGCAACAGCGACACGAAAAGCTTATATTTTTCTCCTTCTGTTCTTGAACTTCAAAAGACTTGAAATTCTAGCCCCTGTAACGTATACAATGATCCTATATTTATAGGATTTCATATCAGTTATAACAATGTTCACGCACTTTGGATAATACGCATTGTGCAAGCACTTTTGATAGGATAATATCTCACGATCTAGTGAGTGGGTGCATAACTTGCTGCCTGCTTCATAAGTGGCTTCCTATACGAGGAATGCATAGGTCATGAGATAGTTATTTGTGCATATTTTATGAGGAACATGGCATGTAGGACACGTAATCACAACTTCTCTTTGTCAGTTAGGATCGTAGGCACACTTTAGAAGTGGTCTGGAGACTGGCGCACTTTTGAAGAAATTGGCCGTGATGGCGCACTTTTAGGGATTTTGGCCGTGATGGCGCACTTCTGAAGAAGTAGCCATGATGGCTCACTTTTGAGGAAGTAGCCATGGTGGCACAATTTTGAGGAATTAGCCATGATTGCGCAATTTTGAAGAAGTTGGTTTTACGGCGCACTTTGAAGAAGCTAATTCGTACTAGCCGCTAAACGATAACCTGGGTCAACGTGATGTAGCTCAGCTATAATGATGGCTTCTGACATCCTTGACTGTTGTTCAGCTGTCAGATTCATCGCATTTAATGCTCGGAGAAAAAAATGACAGGCTAAGTGTGCGCCTGTATTGGGCTGGATAAGAACAGCATTAGAGTGTGCCACCGTTCTGTTCTTTAGAAAAGTGCGCCATCCTCTGAAGCAAGTAAAAAAATTGCCATTCTTTAGAACAGAGAGAAAGTGGCCCATTCTTCCTATTTTAGTTTATTTTTAAGAAATTGTGTCATTTTCAAGATGTGCACTTTTATATGCTTCTACAACGTAGTCAACTTGACAAGTTGTAGAAATAAACCTAACCAAACCTATCTATATTTATGTTAATTTCATGTGTTATAATATTAAGATTAATATCATTATGATTTATGACATTAGTTGTTAGGTTACTGATAGACCAAACTAGTACCTTGCTATCTGTGAATCATAGTCTACCTTATATGTATGTAGAAATAATATTGTGTAGTGTAATAAACTCTAGAATAGCAGGCTGATATTATATTATTACATATATAGGTCCTGGACATCGATACAGACTCTGATTATTACTTGCAGTTCAAGAGCAAAGGCAAGTATAATTCTCTGATTATTTTTAATATATGATAGCTTCTATATTACATATTTTTAGTAGTGTTTACTTGATTCCTGATACGTACATTACACGGATTGGTACTGTATGAATTCCTATCAGGAGATATTTCCTTTCATGCTATTGTTGTTTCGTGATCATCGTGCTCGTGTTTAGTCTATGCATTATGATTTATGTGTTGAAATGTGTCATGATTCAGATCCATTAGTATTAGTCGGAGTAGGGGGAGTATTAGTTGGATATGTGATCATACCATGTAGACCGTGTGGTAGTGTAGACCGTGGCTACTAGTTGATCATACACTTTACGTATGGTTGAGCTAGATTTCTTTTATTATGCTCTGTGTTAGGCCCAAGCCGATCATATATCGAACTAATATTCTAAAACACCTAGAGATAGAAGTCATATACCATACTTATCTTGATTTCCTATTTTCTCTATTTACTATCGTGATTCTAGTTGTACTTATTCTATTATTCATGTCATTTGTTATTCTCAGTTCTTCTTTTATATCATGTATACATTTACTACATTCCTGTTTTATAGCCTCTGTAACTTACCTGAAACTGCTTTTATTGATTGTACTTTGCTCCAATCTTGACTGGATGTTGATATATTATGAGACGACCTTGAGGATTGGTGTCCTACCTATTATGATGTGTTTGATAATAAACAAAAGAAATAAAACTAGGTTTGTACAAAACCCTATCTTTGGTTTACAAACAAGAAGTACAATTAATCCTACACGAGGATGTTAAGTACAAAAATTTAATCTGGGTAAATATTGCTATAGGAGTCTGATCTGCAGTCGATCATTTTGTCCCTTGGACCACACGATGACGAAGAAGTGCTGTAGAAGAAGGAAAAGCTTCAAAGATCGCAAGAGGGATTGGATGCTCGATGTCGAAGTCGTCAATCACTCCCCTCTGTCTGTGCTCTAGGATCTTCTCTCTCAATTTTTTTTGACCCTTGACCTCCATGGACGGAGGTCTCTATTTATAGGCGTAGAAGCTGAACAACGAAGAGAACCGCACCTTTTACGCGACGGTTATCATAACTGCTACCCACGTATAAATGATCTTCTGAATAAGTGTGTGACGCGCGTCCCATTAAGAGATAATGCGTATAACTGCTGCGAAGATCATGGCATGCAAGCCACGTAGGTAACTGCCCCTCGCGTAGAGATGATTGGTGTAAAAGCCAAATAACTGTTCCGTTGGCATAAAAGCCAAATAGCCGTTCAGATGGCATAAAAAGCCGAGTAGGCATAGAAGCCCAATAGCTGACATATAGGCGTAGAAGCCAAGTAGCTGTCAGGTTGGCGTAGAAGCCAAGTAGGCGTAGATATGTAGCCGGCGTAGAGATAGCCTGTTATCCTCCTTTGACTGAGGTCTTGAGCGTATTCTGGACCAGATAGCCTGTTCACGTACCTTTGCCAATATAGCCTGAGTTGGCGTATTTCAAGGAGATAGCGTACATCGTGCTCCTATAATTAAAAAATAGCCAGGTCGACGTATTTCAAGGAGATAGCATGCGGCGTACTCCTATAGCTGAAAATAGTCTGATGGCGTAATGTGCAGGGATGGTGATGTGGACGTATTAGTCATAATTGTGGCTCACCCGGTCGTTAAAAGTAGAACCAAATCTCGTGCATTAAATGCAGAGATCTGCCCCCATCACGCGCATTAACTGTAGAGACGTGTCTCGATTTTTGTACAAAGAGCAGCTTTTGACGTGGCAGTTCGTTTCTTCTCTTCTAGAGCGTAAAAGCTCATGCTTCTCTGTGTAAAGTAGGCAGCGTATTTTCTTGAATGCGTAAAAGTAATTTGTATCAAGAAAATATCACTAAACGACGGTCTGGGGTTCTGTGTAGAATCTTCATTATAGCCGTCGTCTGGATAGTCGTGCAGTACTCTTTGTCAGGAGTCAGGTTTATTGTACTGTCTGACAGGTTCATTAGAAGAATTTGAAGTGTTCATCGTACAACTCATTCAAGGGATACGAAGCGTTCCTCGTATAACTTTCCGCTGCATTGAAAGCAGATAGGTTCTACGCCAAAGTGGCGATGTAGCAACCTTTTTACGTCGAAGCAGTCCGAAAATACTGTATTACGCGGGTTGTTCTGGAGCTATATTTTACGCTGAATAGCGTTGAAGCTCTATTGTTTCGCCAATGGATCTGAAGTCGTGTCTTACGCCACCCAATGTTGGAGCTCTGTTTACGCGGCTTCCTGCATGTTTGAGAGTTTTACGCGTATAATTCCTCAGCATATTTTTCATGCTTCTACAAGAGGCTCATGAGGGTTTAGCTTAGTCTGGTTCTGCCCTTTTGGAGGAACAGAGAGGGATTGCAACTGAGGTCCCATATGCGACTGTTTAGTTTAGCTAGTTAGATTTGCTATTATCATATTTGTCTCTAATTCTCTACTTTTGGCAAGTATATATTTAATTGGTTTGGACTTGTGACTTTCAGACTTGAATCTATAACATTCTGGGACATCATCTGCTTATTTTATTATCATATCGTACTTTTAGTTATTGTGATTGAGTATTTTTATTACTATTTATATCATGGTACTCCTTATGGAGTTTGATATTATTGTATTAGACTGTTAGTTAGATATAGATGACCTGATACAACGTTCTACAGCCGATGCTGCGGCGTAGGCTGGCCGTACCCACGCACTCGTATAGAATATCAGGGTGCGGATCGTGACAACCCCTCCCCCCCCACCCACACTCATGCCTTAGTTTCTAGAGCATTAAACTAGCGGCCATCCTTTCATCGCCCATATCCTCCGAATGTCTATCGTGGGGACGATCGACAACCTCATCCCCGCGCACAACATCTTCCCAGACCCCTTCAATGATATAAATATAAATATATATATATATATATATATATATATATATATATATATATATATATATATATAATGGTAATTTTATTTTAATGTGACTCAAATTGCATATCAAATACATTACTCTCATGATCCCATGATCACCTTATCGCATCTCAGTTACATCAAATTCAATATTGTGCACTATTCCAATAGGTAGGGTAATAAGAAACTCGAAGATCCTTCTATTTCGTTCCCTAGCTGTATACATGCTAAACTGTAGCCGCCAATCGAATCCTGGCCTCCCTAAACCACTGGTAGTTTCTTCGTCTCTTAGCACGAATCGCACCTATAATTTTATCAACCAACCTTGCTCCACCGTACCCACCTTGAAGTTTCTGGACCTGCTCATCCCAGATAACTGATACAACCGAGCATTATAGGAATAGATGCCCAATCGATTCATCATGGCTGCCGCATAAAACACATCTTGGATTATCCACCTATACTTCAAACCTGGCGAGCCAGTCCTTCGTCAATAGACGGCCAAGCAACAATCGATACATTACCAACTGCATCTTCCTTGCTAGTCCATGTATCCATATGAATTCATAATGATCAATAGCAGAGAACTTAGGTCTTAAAATTTTATAGCAAGAGCTGAATGTGAAACCATCTTTACCTATGCCTGAGGACGTGATACCCTGTCACCACTCCATTTCCAGAGCCAGATTTTTTTTTTAGTTAATTGTTTATTATTTATAATAATTGTATTTATATTTAATTAATGATTGTATTATTTTTTATATTGATTGTTTTAGGATTTTGGCTAGCTTGGACCCATGTCAGACCCTAGTGGACCCATGTCCGACCCAGCCAACACCCTTGTGAGACTTATTTTGGGTTTTAGAATATTTATTATATTTTTAGAAGGTTAGTGGGAGAGATTTGGAGCTAGTTTGAGTGCTTTTGGAACCCGGAACCCGAAACCAAGTCAAGTAGGGGCGTTTTGGAAAATTGGAAACTTGTAAACCCCTTTAGTATTGCTTTGGCCGGTTCCCCAACCCCATTCCACCCGTGGAACAGCAGGAGCAGCCCTCCCCACCCCATTCACTTCTTCTTCTTCACTTCTTCTTCTTCTTCTTCTTCTCCATTCTCCACTCTTTCTTCTTCCTTTCTCCTTCCCACTTCAAGTAAGTCTTTCTTTCTTCTCTTCTTTCTTCCATTTCTTATATTTGTATAAACCCTAACCTACATTCTTCCCCAACCTAGGTGGATAGAGCCTAGATTTGGTGTTGGAGCTTGGATTGGGAGCTTGGAAGCTAGTTGTGGTGGATTTGGAGCATTTTGGAGATTTTGGCTTGGGATTCCAACTCCCAAGAGGTAAACCCTAATTTCTCCCCTTGTAATTATTTTTATGTAGTATAATTAATAGTTCAGAACCTTCCTAGACCCTTAGGCTACCCGTGGAAGGAAGTTGGAACTAGTTTTGTTGGGTTTAGAGACTTTAACACTAGGTTTTGTGTCAATTTCGGGTAAAATCCAAATTTAGCCCAATTTTGGGTGATGCCCTAGGTTAGACGGACCTAGTTAGACGTTGTCGGGTGTCTTGAGGGTGAGTGCGTGTCTCCGTTAGGACACGGGAAGCCGTATCGCGGAGAAACGGGCGTTTCGGGCGAATTTAGGGGTTTTCGTCGTCGCCGATTCTAAGTGCGTGTGCGTTTCCGCCACGGACCTAGAATCGATACAGGAGCACTTTTTCTAGGATCTAGGCATCGTTTAGAGCACGTGGGTAAATTTTGGGCCAATTTCGAGTTCGTTTGGTGTGCGTTTCAGGAGATTTTCCGAACCGCGCACCGCGTGTTCGTCGAAATGACCGAACGGCCATTTCGACTTGGTTTCCTTGTTTCGGGCTTGTGCGCGCGTTGGGTTAGTATAGGGGAGTGTGTGCTAGAGTTTTCGAGTTATATTTTATATATTTTAGGGTGTTTGTGAGTGTCGGGGTCGTTGGGCGTGAGAGGGGCGTGTTGTTTGTGTGTTGTGTTATGTGCATATATGTATATTTATGTATATATATTTATATGTATGTGTGTCCCTATATATATTTATAGATATGTGTTAGTGAGTGCTTGTGTGAGTGTGTTAGTGAGTGCTTGTGTGTGTGTGTAGTTGAGTGTGTGTGTGAGTGTGAGTGAGTGTTTATAGATATATATATATATAGGAGTATATGTATATGAGTTTATGTATATATGTATATATATTTATATATATATGTATGAGTGTTTATGTGTGTGGTTGTATGTTTGTGAGAGTGTGTGCTAGTGTATGTGAGAATGTGTGTGTGAGGGTGTGTGAGAGTGAGTGTGTGTGAGTAAGGATAGGTATATATATATATTTGTGTTTGAGTGTGTGAGTGTGTATAGGTATAGATATATATAGATTTATATATATGTGTATATATAAATAGATATATGAGTGTTTATATATATATATAGATATATGTATATAATTATGTGTGTGTGTGTGTTGTTATGTGTTTGAGTGTGTGTGTTGTTATGTGTTTGAGTGTGTGTGAGTGTTAGATTATATATAAGTTAGTGTGTATATATATATCTATAGAGTTATATATATGTGTATATATGTATGTATATATATATATATAGTGATATATATATGTGTATGTATATAGGGGGGGGTGTGTGTGTGTGTGTGTGTTTGAGAGAGGGGGGGTGCCCAGCCAACTGGGATAGCAGCAGCAGCAGCATGCTGCTGCCAGTGCAGCAGCCACCAGCAGCTGCAGCAGCAGCTAGGCAGCAGCTGTAGCAGCAATTCAGCCAAGCAGCAGCAGTTTCTAGGGGGCAGCAGCCGCAGTGTTCAGTGAGGCTTGGGTTGTTAACTAGGTAGTAGCGAGAGTGAGTGAGATAATAGAGAGATAGATTGATAGAAAGATAGTTAGATAGATAGATATATAGATATATAGGTAGATAGTTAAATAGATTGATAGATAGACGTATAAATAGATAGGTATCTAGTTAGATAGTTAGTTAAATATATAGATAGATATATATATCTAGATAGATATCTAGGTATATAAATAGATGTACATAGATAGATATATGGATAGATAGATAGTTTGATGGATTTATAGATAGATATATAGATAGGTATAAGATAGATAAATAGATATCTCTAGATAGGTAAATAGATATATAGATACATAGTTAGATAAATAGATAGATAGATGCCAAGATATAAATAGATAAATAGATAACTAGGTAGATAGGTAGATAGGTAGATGGATAGATAGCTAGATTGATAGATAGATATATAAGTAGATAGATAGGTAAATAGATAGATAGATAATCACCTAGATATGTTAGATAGATAGATAGATATTAGATAGTTAGATAGATAGATTAGTAGATAGCTAAATATTAGATAGATAGTTAGATATCTATATCTATATGCATAGATATATATATAGATATATACATAGCTAGATAGATAGTTAGATATCTAGGTATAGATATATATATTTGAGGGTACGGCAAGGTAAGGTAAGGTATTGGGCATAGATATATAGGTATATGCCTATATGTATTAGATATCAATATTTTAGCCTAGATTATAGCTAGATATATATATTTTTATGCATAGTTAGCTAGCTAGAGGGATAGTCGGGTTGAGTTTAGAGCGGTATCTCAATACCTTGAGATACCGAGGTATCTCAATACCTTAAGATAACCAAGGTATTGGGTTTCGAGCGGGGTTTTTGAGCAATAGCCTAGGAATAGTATTGGAGTAATTTTTATATGCTTATGTGTATATATTTATGCGTGCTAGCATAGGTTTTAGCGGGTTTAGGCGGGGTATATAGCCTAGGTTGAGGTATCGGATACCGAGGGTATCCCGGTATCTCAAGGAGGTGAGTTTGAGAGTTTTCTAGCTTAATGAGCTCGGTTTGACCTAGAATTTCTGGAGCACCCTAGTTTGACCCAGACTTGACCGTAGTTGACTCGATTGACCGCCAAAGTCAACTTTTGAACTAGTTTTGACCCAGAGTTGACTTTTTGGATATAGAGTTGACTTTTGACCCAGATTTGACCGGTTTGACCTAGAATGACCCTAGAAGCCTATTTTTAGTTATTTTATATCTGTTTAACTCATTAGAACCCTGTTTAATCTTGTTTTTCGCATTAGGTCCTTGCGATACCAGTTCAGATCGCTAGTTGCTCAGGACGTCAGGCGAGTACATTCTCTGATAGTTTTCATTATCTGATAATTATTATGATTCAGCTTATAGTATATATCATCTGATTATTCTGGCATAACACGGGACACTGACTGGTATTTCTGGATTTATTTACTTACGACACGTATATTTCATATTTCTGGCCCCTATTCTGGAATCACTACTAGCATCACCTACAGGCATCATTCATGTTCAGGCTGGACTCATCTTGATTTACGTGTCGGGTCTTGGATCCACTTGTATTAGTCGGGCGGGGAAATACTCGAGTAGACATGTAAACATTTCCATCTGGAATCATCAGGAATCACTCCCTCTGGTCTAATCTGGAATGATAGCAGCCGCGCACCCAGTGCGCGGTGAGCCGTACTTACCCCTAGCCGTTTATATGTCGAAACAAGTATTTCAAAGACACCGGATTCATTCTTTATAGTCTGGACTCTCATGCATTTCTTGACTTGTCTCACTTACATATTTCTGGACTTGACTCACTATAAGTTTTTCATGCTGGACTCACTACACGTTCTTGTGCACGGACTTGATCTTAGCTTAGATTTTCTGTATCTTGCAGTTACTACTATCTTGTTTCTGATATTCCTGCATCTTTACCTTTATGCACCAGTGATTTATATATTTTTTTGTTTCATACTTGCTTCATTCTTCTTGCTACTTGCTATAACTGTTTTATAATTTTTATCATTTAAATGGAACTGCTGTTAGAGATGTACTTGCTCCAGTCCTGACTGGACATATTTTTCAGAGTATCCGGAGGATTGGTGTCCGACGTTTTATGGACCTGAGCCTGTCGATGGTACAGACAGGGACCCTCTAGTTTAGGGGTGATTTTCGGGTTGGTAGCCGGGATCACTAAGACCTAGTTATTGTTTTTATTAGCTTTAGCACCGGATTTGTCTCCGGTTTTAGATTGAGACCTTGTTTGTATATTATTTTGGATATTGTTGTATTATTATTATTGATGTTGTGGTTGTTGTAGTAGTTATTGTTGGTTAGACTTTATAGTTGTTAGTCTTCTTTGTCATCTTATCGTGCTTAGATTCGTGATTGAGTACTTGATTTATCATTATGATATTGCTCCTCCGTTTGGAGTTGAGATCTTGACAGGTGTATATATTGATTGTGTGGTTGCCCTCCTTTTGGAGAGGTTATGGCCGATTTTTGTGTGAGATTATTATTTAGATAGTTGACCTAGACAGCGTTCTACCGCCGATGCTGCGGCGTAGGCTGGACGTACCCACGACTCATGCCCGATTTTCCGGGTGCGGGTCGTGACACATTTTTGGTGGCGGCCCCATGCAGGTCTCGATTCGCAATTAGTGCAATGTCGTGGTAGTACAATAATTTAGTTATACTACTGCGAGCCTGCTATAGGATCTAGGATGAGAGTGTACTCAATCACGACTAGGAACAATTCCAATCTAATTATTCTAAAATTGTTTTCTTTTAAAATATTACTGTCCTTCTTTGATGATATCGTATCTTGCGCCGTATTGACTTCTTTTGATCTGTGTTCAGGATGCCTCCGAAGACACGATCTCATCGTACCGTTCCAGCAGTTGCTACTGAGAGGTCTGCTACCTCTCGTCCAGCTCATATTCAGGCAGCTGCTACCGCTCCACTCACCACTCCTGCGGTTGAGGGAGCATCTTCTTCTCTCGGGGATCCTCCTTCACCTGTCGATCCGAGGACTACCCCAGTCGTTCCGGTGGTTCCTCCACTACTTCCTGCTCCAGTAGATGCCGCGCAGTTGTTTGCGTTCTTCAGGGAGATGATGGACGTGCAGCACCGTCAGATGGATGTGATGAGGCTGGGCATTGAGAACGCCCACCAGGTGGCCATGACGGCAGTGGATAGGGTAGCACAGATTCAGCCACAGGCAGATCAGATACAGCATCCGAGGCCTGGCAGCATTATCGACTTCCAGAGGATGCGGCCCAAGGAGTTCCGTGGTACAGAAGGGATCCTGTACGCGAACGACTGGATAGAGCAGATTGAGGGCATCTTCAGGCTGGCGCAGATTCCAGACAGCATGCAGATAGAGGCAGGGGACAGTCAGATGTTCGACCTCGCTTTGACGTGGTATCGCACTGATACGAGGATTGCGGCGCCAGGGCTTACTTGGGAGGCTTTCAAGAGACTTTTTAAGGAGAAGTTTTTCTCAGATGTGGCGCTCAGTGCTTTGGAGAGCCAGTTTGAGGCACTCGTCCAGGGGAGCATGATGGTGGACGAGTACGCAGCGGAGTTCTGCCGTCTGGGCATATTTGTAGAGGACTTGAGTGAGGCAGCCAAGGCGAGAAAGTTTCGCAAGGGCTTGGTCATGGCGGTCAAGTCTTTGACCAGGAGCGATCGCGAGGCAACTTTTGAGCAGATAGTAGGAGATGCTCAGAGAGCTGAGGATGACTTGGAGCTCAAGTCCAAGAGAGGCAGGGATGATTCAGGCAGTGCGAGTGGTAGTACGGGACCAGCTAAGGGTCCCTATGTGCAGAAGGCAATGCAGCAGGGTCAGGATCAGAGGGTGCCCACTTGTGCCTACTGCAGGAAGGCAGGACACACTTGAAATATTTGTAGGAGGAGGCTGAAGGTGTGTTTGTTCTGTGGATCCGCTGCTCACCAGATGCGAGATTGCCCCACTGCACCTCCATTGGGTGGAGCACAGGATCAGAGAGTTGGAGCTAGGCCACCTGTGGCACAGCATCATGCCCCGCACCAGCAGAGGGATACACCCCAGCAGGGCAGGGCTTATGCGTTGACGGTCGAGGAGGCCGATGCTACGGGTGCCGGGTTAGCAGGTTTTTCTCTTTGTTTCTTCTTCATGTCCTTTCCATTCCTTGTGGTGTGCTTCATTAGTACCTGTTAGATTTTTTTTGTGCTGTGGTAGATAGTGTAGTGATCCTGATTGAGACTGTGATAACACGACCAGTAGGACCCTGATCTTGCATGTTGTTTAGGTAGAATTTCTTGACTGTGATTGTTGGGGGTTTGACCTAGAGGGAGTGTGATTGACTTTAAATTTTGAGGACGAAATTTTCTAAGGAGGATAGGCTTGTCACCACCCCATTTCCAGAGCCGGGTATTTTTTTTTAATTTAGTTAATTGTTTATTATTTATAATAATTATATTTATATTTAATTAATGATTATATTATTTTTTATATTGATTGTTTTAGGATTTTGGCTAGCTTGGACCCATGTCCGACCCAGCCCACACTCTTGTGAGACTTATTTTGGGTTTTAGAATATTTATTATATTTTTAGAAGGTTAGTGGAAGAGATTTGGAGCTAGTTTGAGTGCTTTTGGAACCCGGAACCCGAAACCAAGTCAAGTAGGGACGTTTTGGGAAATTGGAAACTTGTAAACCCCTTTATTATTGCTTTGGCCGGTTCCCCAACCTCATTCCACCCGTGGAACAACAGGAGCAGCCCTCCCCACCCCATTCACTTCTTCTTCTTCACTTCTTCTTCTTCTTCTTCTCCATTCTCCACTCTTTCTTCTTCCTTTCTCCTTCCCACTTCAAGTAAGTCTTTCTTTCTTCTCTTCTTTCTTTCATTTCTTACATTTGTATAAACCCTAACCTATATTCTTCCCCAACCTAGGTGGGTAGAGTCTAGATTTGGTGTTGGAGCTTGCATTGGGAGCTTGGAAGCTAGTTGTGGTGGATTTGGAGCATTTTGGAGATTTTGGCTTGGGATTCCAACTCCCAAGAGGTAAACCCTAATTTTCCCCCTTGTAATTATTTTTATATAGTGTAATTAATAGTTTAGAACCTTCCTAGACCCTTAGGCTACCCGTGGGAGGAAGTTGAAACTAGTTTGGTTGGGTTTAGAGACTTTAACACTAGGTTTTGTGTCAATTTCGGGTAAAATCCGAATTTGGCCCAATTTTGGGTGATGTTCTAGGTTAGACGGACCTAGATAGACGTTGTCGGGTGTCTTGAGGGTGAGTGCGTGTCTTCGTTCGGACACAGAAAGCCGTGTCGCGGAGAAACGGGCATTTCGAGCGAATTTGGGGGTTTTCGTCGTCGCCGATTCTAAGTGCGTGTGTGTTTCCGCCACGGACCTAAAATCTATACGGGAGCACTTTTTTAGGATCTAGGCATCGTTTAGAGCACGTGGGTAAATTTTGAGCCGATTCCGAGTTCGTTTGGTCTGCGTTTCAGGAGGTTTTCCGAACCGCGCACTGCGTGTTCGTCGAAATGACCGAACAGCCATTTCGACTTGGTTTCCTTGTTTCGGGCTTGTGCGCGCGTTGGGTTAGTATCGGAGAGTGTGTGCTAGAGTTTTTGAGTTATATTTTAGGGTGTTTGTGAGTGTCGGGATCGTTGGGCGTGAGAGGGGCGTGTTGTTTGTGTGTTGTGTTATGTGCATATATGTATATTTATATATATATTTATATGTATGTGTGTCCCTATATATATTTATAGATATGTGTTAGTGAGTGCTTGTGTGAGTGTGTTAGTGAGTGCTTGTGTGTGTGTGTAGGTGAGTGTGTGTGTGAGTGTGAGTGAGTGTTTATAGATATATATATAGGAGTATATGTATATGAGTTTATGTATATATGTATATATATTTATATATATATGTATGAGTGTTTATGTGTGTGGTTGTGTGTTTGTGAGAGTGTGTGTGAGAATGTGTGTGTGAGGGTGTGTGAGAGTGAGTGTGTGTGAGTGAGGATAGGTATATATATATATTTGTGTTTGAGTGTGTGAGTGTGTATAGGTATAGATATATATAGATATATATATATATGTGTGTATATATAAATAGATATATGGGTGTTTATATATATATAGATATATGTATATAATTATGTGTGTGTGTGTTGTTATGTGTTTGAGTGTGTGTGAGTGTTAGATTATATATAAGTTAGTGTGTATATATATATCTATAGAGTTATATATATTATGTATATATATATATATATATATAGTGATATATATATATGTGTATGTATATAGGTGTGTGTGTGTGTGTGTGTGTGTGTGTTTGAGAGAGGGGGGGTGCCCAGCCAACTGGGACAGCAGCAGCAGCATGCTGCTGCCAGTGCAGCAGCCACCAGAAGCTGCAGCAGCAGCTAGGCAGCAGCATAAGGCAGCAGCTGCAGCAGCAATTCAGCCAAGCAGCAGCAGTTTCTAGGGGGCAGCAGCCGTAGTGTTCAGCGAGGCTTGGGTTGTTAACTAGGTAGTAGCGAGGGTGAGTGAGATAATAGAGAGATAGATTGATAGAAAGATAGTTAGATAGATAGATATATAGATATATTGGTAGATAGTTAAATAGATTGATAGATAGACGTATAAATAGATAGGTATCTAGTTAGATAGTTAGTTAAATATATAGATAGATTTATATATATCTAGATAGATATCTAGGTATATAAATAGATGTACATAGATAGATATATGGATAGATAGATAGATAGTTTGATAGATTTATAGATAGATATATAGATAGATATATAGATAGGTATAAGATAGATAAATAGATATCTCTAGATAGGTAAATAGATATATAGATATATAGATACATAGTTAGATAAATAGATAGATAGATGCCTAGATATAAATAGATAAATAGATAACTAGGTAGATAGGTAGATGGATAGATAGCTAGATTGATAGATAGATATATAAGTAGATAGATAGGTAAATAGATAGATAGATAATCACCTAGATATGTTAGATAGATAGATAGATAGATAGATAGATAGATAGATAGATAGATATTAGATAGTTAGATAGATAGATTGGTAGATAGCTAAATATTAAGATAGATAGTTAGATATCAATATCTATTGCATAGATATATATATATAGATATATACATAGCTAGATAGATAGTTAGATATCTAGGTATAGATATATATATTTGAGGGTAAGGCAAGGTAAGGTAAGGTATTGGGCATAGATATATAGGTATATGCCTATATGTATTAGATATCAATATTTTAGCCTAGATTATAGCTAGATATATATATATTTATGCATAGTTAGCTAGCTAGAGGGATAGTCGGGTTGAGTTTAGAGCGGTATCTCAATACCTTGAGATACCGAGGTATCTCAATACCTTAAGATAACCAAGGTATTGGGTTTCGAGCGGGGTTTTTGAGCAATAGCCTAGGAATAGTATTGGAGTAATTTTTATATGCTTATGTGTATATATTTACGCGTGCTAGCATAGGTTTTAGCGGGTTTAGGCGGGGTATATAGCCTAGGTTGAGGTATCGGATACCGAGGGTATCCCGGTATCTCAAGGAGGCGAGTTTGAGAGTTTTCTAGCTTAATGAGCTCGGTTTGACCTAGAATTTCAGGAGCACCCTAGTTTGACCCAGACTTGACCGTAGTTGACTCGGTTGACCGCCAAAGTCAACTTTTGACCTAGTTTTGACCAGAGTTTTTTTGGACCCAGAGTTGACTTTTGACCAAGATTTCACTGGTTTGACCGGTTTGACCTAGAACGACCCTAGAAGCCTATTTTTAGTTATTTTATATCTGTTTAACTCATTAGAACCCTGTTTAACCTTGTTTTTTGCATTAGGTCCTTGCGACACCAGTTCGGATCGCTAGTTGCTCAGGACGTCAGGCGAGTACATTCTCTGATAGTTTTCATTATCTGATAATTATTATGATTCAGCTTCTAGTATAGTATCATCTGATTATTCTGGCATAACACGGGACACTGACTGGTATTTCTGGATTCATTTACTTGCGACACATACATTTCATGTTTCTGGCCCCTATTCTGGAATCACTACTGGCATCACCTACAGGCATCATTCATGTTCAGGCTGGACTCATCTTGATTTACGTGTCGGGTCTTGGATCCACTTGTATTAGTCGGGGCAGGAAAATACTCGAGTAGACATGTAAATATTCCCATCTGGAATCATCAGGAATCACTCCCTCTGGTCTAATCTAGAATGATTGCAGCCGCGCACCCAGTGCACGGTGAGCCGTACTTACCCCTAGCCGTTTACATGTCGAAACAAGTATTTCAAAGACACCGGGTTCATTCTTTATAGTCTGGACTCTCATGCATTTCTTGACTTGTCTCACTTACATGTTTCTGGACTTGACTCACTACATGTTTTTCATGCTGGACTCACTATACGTTCTTGTGTACGGACTTGATCTTAGCTTAGATTTCCTGTATCTTGCAGTTACTACTATCTTGTTTCTGATATTCCTGCATCTTTACCTTTATGCACCAGTGATTTATATATTTTCTTGTTTCATACTTGCTTCATTCTTCTTGCTACTTGCTATAACTGTTTTATAGTTTTTATCATTTAAATGGAACTGCTGTTAGAGATGTACTTGCTCTAGTCTTGACTGGACATATTTTTCAGAGTATCCGGAGAATTGGTGTCCGACGTTTTATGGACCTGAGCCTGTCGATGGTACAGACAGGGACCCTCTAGTTTAGGGGTGATTTCCGGGTTGGTAGCTGGGATCACTAAGACCTTGTTATTGTTTTTATTAGCTTTAGCACCGAATTTGTCTTCGGTTTTGGATTGAGACCATGTTTGTATATTATTTTGGATATTGTTGTATTATTATTATTGATGTTGTGGTTGTTGTAGTAGTTGTTGTTGGTTAGACTTTATAGTTGTTAGTCTTCTTTGTCATCTTATCGTGCTTAGATTCGTGATTGAGTACTTGATTTATCATTATGATATTGCTCCTCCGTTTGGAGTTGAGATCTTGACAGGTTTATATATTGATTGTGTGGTTGCCCTCCTTTTGGAGAGGTCATGGCCGATTTTTGTGTGAGATTATTATTTAGATAGTTGACCTAGACAGCGTTCTACCGCCGATGCTGCGGCGTAGGCTGGACGTACCCACGACTCATGCCCAATTTTTCGGGTGCTGGTCGTGACAACCCGCCTCCCATTCCCACATGTCCATACTAGCATCAACATCTCATGGCACACCAGCAATGTCCGCCCCAAATTTGACAGCAAACGGGTGATGGCCAACCTTCCATATGCCTTGATGTATCAAACATTTGACCATTTCTTTCCTACTCACCTCTCTATGAAACTGGGCACCAGCCAGGTCTAGAAGACTACGATGTGAGATCCATGGATCTAGCTAGAGATCCGTGATACTGCCATCATGTATTACTCATCGTATGAAGCCTTTCATGCGTTCCCGATGATGCAATAGATTTTTGAACATAATTCATTATTGTTGGAGTAGTATGTCCAAAAATTCTTGCCTTTAAGGTATCTGTGTGGCTCAACCATTCGGACCATAGCGAGCCACCATTCACAATTGTTTTACATAAGCTTCATACTAAACACACTCATAATGATTTGAACGAGCGTAATCCGACACCGCCCTCCCTACAAAGACCACACAAGTGGCTCCAAGCAATAGAGTGCCTACCACCCTCCATATAAAATTGGCACACAAACGTTCTACTTTCTGTATAGTAGCAATTGGTAGCATCAGAGCTTGCAACCAGAACATGGTGAGCGCAGTAATAACAGAACGCACGAGCTCTATACGGCCTCCAAAAGAAAGGCATTGGGCCTGCCACCCTTCCAATCTTCTTTGAGTAAACTCCACAAAGCTTGTATAGTCCATATCCCTAGCATAAATGACACATAATAGGATGCCAAGATACCGAACAGGAAATTCACCCTTCTCAACCCCTAGCATTGCTGTTCGCTCCTCTTTCCTATTGAAAAGAGAATTAAAGTAGATGCGACTCTTGTCCCAGTTGAGATGTAGACCAGATGGATGTCCGAACTCTTCCATAATCCTGGCGATGGTAGCCATCCCCTCAGTAGACGGTTTTAAGAACACAAGGAGGTCATCTGCATAAATAAGGAGTGTGATATGAGAAACCACCTTCTTATGTAGCGGCTGAATCTGCTTTATGTGCAAAGCAGTGTCCATCATACTCGTGAAATATTCCATGACTATCGTAAATAAATAAGGCGATAAATGATCCCCTTGTCGTAAACCTCGATTGCTTTGGAAGAACCCATACAGTTGACCTCGTATTTGGATGGAGAAGGTTGGAGTATATATATATATATATATATATATATATATATATATATATATATATATATATTGCACCAATGATTATTGCAATAATTATTGTACCATTCATTCTCAACAACACATTTTTTTAAAATGTGTGGTTGAGAATGATACTGACGTGGTACTACTTTATGGAATGATTTATAACCACACGATTGAAATGAATGTGTGGTTGAGATTGTTTGGTGTAATAATTGTTGTAATAATTTGATACAATATCCTGCCTCATACATATATATATATATATATATATATATATATATATATATATATATGATTTTTTGGAAAAAGAAAAGGATGAATATGGTTAGCTAGGTTAGGTAGCACATGTAAGAGTTTTTAATGTTTCGAAACATGACATGCAACAAAAATAAAAGAATGCTAGTATAAGTCCATTAAAATTAGTACATTATTCCAATATATACAGTCTGATGAAAGAAAAGTAAAGAAGGCTAGCTAGTATCCAATGTATACAATCTGATGAAAAGAAGGGTAGTATTCGTCCATTTAAGCAAGTAGTACACTATTCCAATATATACACTGATGAAAAGAAAAGAAGGCTAGTATATGTCCATTAAGGATAATGTTCTATGATTGATGGTACTACTATTATATAGAATAGTACTGAGAGATTCAAGAACGGACACATATGTTTGTGTCCGTCTGTATCGGGGACAGCAAACGTCTAGCGAAGACCCAGCCATGCACGCAGCACGGTCAGTAAATCCTACACAAGGGAGTCACTAAAGTTTGTCTCCAGACATCGTCAGCATTTGAAACTTAACAAAACTTTAGCGACGCATCTACGTAAGCCATAGGACAGAATTTTACGATCCAAAGGATCAGATTACTCAGTTACAGCGTCATGGTACTGGCAATCAGTTGAACAAAAAATATAGTCCAAAAGAATTGATATTTTGCTATAGTACATCGTCCTTAATTCACTCTCACCAATTCTTTCCCTCACAAATCTGTTAGCGATTAGACTCCGATGAAACATGCCATACTAGCTATTTAGATTAGAACGTGATTCTACTCCTAAAGTGGTGCTTGTCTTTGGCATGTCTAGTCACAAGTAGGACACAATTGTGGCCATCTATCTTGAAGCCAAGGTAGACATATCACATCTGGAGAACAAGGGGGAGGTCGCCAGTGTCACCTGACATTGCTAGCTGGAGTTTATTACTTCCGCCCATGTATCCTATCAGAGCCAAGACACCATAGATACACCATAAAGCGATTGGTTTTGGGTGGGGGTTTCGGAACCCCAAAATTTTAATTTGCAAACCTTTGCATCAGACAAGTAGGGATTCACAAACCATGTGTGTTGGTCAAAACTTGGGAAGCTTTGATGTGGAACTAAGTTATGTTTCTAAAACCATATATTATAAAGGTGGGCATATGGAGAACATATCACACTTCCTCTGCATTAACATTAAAGTAGGGGTCTAGAACTCTATTATTAATATCAGAAAATAATGCTCAAAAAATTCTATTGTTTTCTCAATCCTTTTTTCTTTTTTTCTTTTTTTTTTCTTTTTTTTTTTGCATTTTCTTGAATACATTTTGTTAGTATTTTGCTTTATGAGTTGACTTTCACCTACTCCTCTCTAATCGATTCCTTTGAATTATTTCTTTCTTTCCTTCTTTGTTTCTTTCTTTATTTCTTTTTTTGCTTTCTTTCTTTTGTGTTTAGTGTATTTAGACCTTTAATTTTGTAAAAAAAAAATTGTTCAAACGAAAATATTTTAAGAAAATTGGCCAAAACGAAAAAAGTTTGAAAAAATTAATGAGAGAGATATGTTCCGCCAACTTTGTTGGCAAAAAATTAACAGGTTTAATTTTCACCAACGTTGACGAAAAATAAAATAAAAAAAATTTCGCCTACACAGTGGACATAATTTTATTATTATTATTATTAATTTTTTTTTTTGTTATGGTGCAGGGAGAAGAGGAACAATCTATAGGAGATAATAGAAAATCTTGAAAAATCACTACATGCCTCCCCTCTACACCATGAGCTATCTCAATTGGCCAACTGAGATGGCGAAATATTTTTCTGTCACTAATTTTTTTAAACTTCTTTCGTTTTGTCTAATTTTATAAAAATTATTTTCGTTTTGAGCAAATTTTCTAAATTTTACACTGAGTGGAGGCTGCGGGGAAAAATTGTACTCAAAGACTCCATTTCATATAAAACACTATCAACAGTTTGGAGGTCATCCCAAAGGTGTGGCATGTCCCATGCCATGTGAGCTAGTCATGAAGAAATGGACAACAAAGACTTCCACATCATCTCTCCCCACGACCCTCAGATCTCCCATGATCAAAACACATGGATTAGGAGTAAAAAAGAAGAAGTTAATTATATTACATTACATGATTTAACCATGGAGGATTAGTATATTAATTTCAAGTACATGTATGCTATCACTTTCCAATTCCAAGTGGGATGGCACCCCCCTTACCCTCTTCTATATATACTCCTCGCCACCCTCTTTCCCCAACAACATACAAGTTCACATTCTCCTCCTCCTCCTCCTTCCCTAGACCAAAACACAAACACCTTCCATTTTCTTTGACTAGAGCCATGCCAGAAGCACCCAAAGCCCCCAAACCAGCCTCTTCGATCCCCGAAGAGCACCGCAGGATCCTCGACTTCATCGAGAACGTGACGGCTAACGCCGGTGGCGTTCAAGAGCGCGTTCTCTTCGAGATCCTCTCGCAGAACGCCTGTGCCGAGTACTTGCACCGGCACGGCTTGGTCGGCCGCTATGCTGCCGATACCGACGCCTTCCGCTGCCGAGTTCCTCTGGTGGCTTACGAGGATATCCAGCCCGACATCCTCCGCATTGCCAATGGGGACACGTCCCCGATACTCTCCGGCCGCCCCATCTCCGAATTTCTCACCAGGTCTTGTAGTCTTTTGCAGTTGAATTAATTGTGACATGGTCATTGCTGCTAACATACTGATGTGCTATCGATCTTCCTATGGAACAGTTCTGGGACCTCGGGCGGGGAGCGGAAGCTGATGCCGTCGATCGACGACGAGCTCGACCGGCGCACCCTCTTCTACAAGCTGATGATGCCCGTCATAAACCAGTTCGTGCCGAACCTCGACAAGGGCAAGGCAATGTACCTGTTCTTCGTCAAGTCGGAGTCGAAGACTCCCGGCGGGCTACTGGCCCGGCCCGTCCTGACCAGCTACTACAAGAGCCGCCACTTCGTCGAGCGCCCTTACGACGCCTTCAACGTCTACACCAGCCCGACCGAGGCGGTCCTCTGCGCGGACTCCTACCAGAGCATGTACGCGCAGTTGCTCTGCGGGCTGGCGCAGAATGCGGAGGTGGTCCGTGTCGGGGCCGTGTTCGCGTCCGGGTTCATTCGGTCGATAAAATTCCTGGAGAAGCACTGGCCTAGACTGTGCAGGGACATCCGCACCGGGACGGTCGACCCAGAGATCACCGATGCCTCGCTTCGCGAGGCGGTCGGGCGCGTCTTGCGTGCCGATCCGGCTCTAGCGGACCGCATCGAGTCGGAGTGCCGGAAGCGGTCATGGCAGGGGATCATCCCTAGAATCTGGCCCAACACCAAGTTCATTGATGTCATTGTTACTGGGGCAATGGCTCAGTATGTAGCGACCCTCGAGTACTATGGGAACGGTCTGCCTTTGGCATGCACCATGTATGGTTCTTCGGAGTGCTACTTTGGGCTAAACCTCGACCCAATGTGCAAGCCGGGTGATGTGGCCTACACTCTGATTCCGACCATGGCCTACTTCGAGTTCTTGCCAACGAACATCGCGGAGCCCACCAAGAAGGACCTAGTCGGCCTCGTAGACGTCAAATTGGGCGAGGAGTACGAACTCGTCGTCACCACTTACGCCGGTAATTATTAAGCACACTAAACTCTCCATAATTAACATGTCTCTCTCGTAAATTGCACTGCAACCATAGCCTCGCTTAATTGGCATATGTTTGCAGGGCTGTACCGGTACCGCGTAGGCGACGTCCTGCGCGTGGCTGGATTCAAGAACAAGGCGCCGCAATTCAACTTCGTGCGGCGCAAGAACGTCCTGCTCAGCATCGACGCGGACAAGACGGACGAGGTCGAACTCCATGGGGCGATCGCGGACGCGGTGGGCAACCTGGAGCCCTTCGGCGCGTCCTTGGTGGAGTACACGAGCTATTCCGACACCCGTAGCGCCCCGGGGCACTACGTGCTGTACTGGGAGCTCAGCAAGGGGGGCTACTCTAGCGCGGTGCCCCCGTCCGTGTTCGAGGACTGCTGCCTTGCGGTCGAGGAGTCGCTCAACAGCGTGTACCGCCAGGGCAGGGCGTGCGACAAGTCGATCGGCCCGCTGGAGATCCGCATTGTCGAGGAGGGCACGTTCGACAAGCTCATGGACTACGCCTTGAGCCAGGGCGCGTCGATCAACCAGTACAAGGCGCCGCGGTGCGTGAAGCCGGGGCCGGTGGTCGACCTCATGGACTCCAAGGTGAAGTGCAGGTTCTTCAGCCCCAAGTGTCCCAAGTGGGTGCCAGGGAACAAGCAGTGGGTCAAGGAGAATTAATGGCGGTGACATGCAGTAGGAGCTAGCTAGCTACCAAGTGTGATCGATATATAGTAGAAGATTATGTTACGACTTTTCTTGCACTTGGCCTAATTTCACCTATGCTTAATTAGATGTAGGACATAATATTATGTTAGGAGCATCTCAACTCTAATATGTACAAACAGTTCCACGTTTCAAGGAATATTTCAGCCTCTTTTCAATCTCATAGCACTGCTAATATCTACTGCCTACAAAATGGTATTGCCATCTAACATCTTTTTCTTCTTAGAGCATCATTAGTAAGGTCCATCTCACTTTCTTGATTCTAGATTCAAAATGTATGTTGATGTTCATTTTATAGAATAGTATATCTTATTTCTAATTTTAATTTATAATTTTCAATTTTCGGTCTAATTCTATCCATGGGTACTAAGAGTTTGGGTCTCCCAATTTCAAGATTCTAAATTGTAGAAATTTATTTTGTAGAATGGTAAATTCTAATTTGGAGCTCAACTCTTTAGATTTTAGATTTTAGAATTTTTTTTTTCTCACATCAATTTTTAATCACCCAATCTTGGGGGACCGGAACTCACTTTATCATTTCCTACTATTCTCATGCAAATCAAACCCAATATACATTTACTTTTTTTTTCTTTAAATTTGGGTCCCAAATTTCATTTGGAGAGTCCAACTAATGCTCTTAGAGCATTAATATTAATAGTAAGGCTCATTTCAATTTCTATATTCTAGATTCAGAACATAGGGACTTATTTTGTAGAATAATAAGGTTCAGATAGAGTTTCATGATGGTTCCAACCCATCCACATGAGCTATAATTTAGACCTTATAATTTTTACATTCAAAATATAGGAACTTATTTTCTATATTCTTTATTTATATTATTATTTTACTATATTAATTTTTAAGCACACAATTTTTAAAATCAAAGATCATTTTATTATTTTATACTATTTTCATACTGAGTTATATCCCATTCTAGATTTACTATTTTTGAGCTCCGTCTACTAAAATGTTGTTACAAGTATCAACAAAAGCAAAAGCTACCGATTCTATTCCTAGCAAGTCAATGGTTAACAGAATGATACGTTTGGATTTTGTTTTAATTTGAATTTTCATAAAGCTTTGGATACCAAAATGGTTGCCATCTAATATCTTGTCCGAAATTAATTTTCGTACAGTATAACAAACTTTAGTGATAATGGCTACAAGTTAAAAAGTTTACCAAAATATCAATCCATATACAAAAAGGTATAGTCTATGACATTTATATTGATTCACAAAAAAATAAATGTCATAGTTTTTGTTTCTCAGTTTTTGTAATGTTTTCACTTAACCCCTATAACAAATACTAATTTACATAAATTATTTTTTTCAATTTAAAAAAATATTTGTTTAATTTCCATGGTATAAGTGAATATTTATGTGCTCGTATTATGTTTCAATGATATTGTGAGAATTTTAACTGTTAAGAAGTATCTATATAAACTCCATGTATTTTAGGATTGAACTGTAAGAAAAATATACAACCATCTCTTATATAACTAAGTTGTATACTTTCTCACAATCAAATCCTAGATTAGAAATAAATAATAATAATAATAATAATAATAATAATAATAATAATAATAATAATATTGGATGGAAAAATAGAATATTTTTATGCAAATTAGTAATTATTGTAGGATTTTTAAGTGAAAAGTTATAAAAAGAATTGCAACAAAAATACCATAGAATCGTTTCTTTTCTAAATAAAGAAAAACCTTATAAACTATGGCATTTTTTTGGTAAATCAAGAAAAAATGTCATAAACTATGGTGTTTTGTTTCTGGATTGAAAATTTTGAAAGAAAATTTCATCTTAAAACCAATATCATTAAAATTTATTATTATCATGTACGAAAATATCAATCATGTCACAATCAATCCAGGCGACCTGGAGGCACGTAGTCCCGACTTTGTTTTGATTTGAATATTAAAAAATATCTTGTTACTACAACCGTTTACCAACAGTCGATATTAAAAAATCTCTTGATACTTACGCCAATCCAGGTCGCCTTTGTTGATACTTTTGCCAACCTATTTAAATAAAAAATTATTTGTAATTATTTTCCTATTTTCTAATTATAATTTTATTAGTTACACTTTTAATTTTATTAGTAATACTCTTGTCACGTCTCAGTCTCAAAATACCAAGGGACTAGTCACGTGACCATGGCCAGCAGCACAACTCCAATGGGCAAAACAAATTTAATGGACCCACTATAGTGCACTTAAGCTGTAATAAATATCAATGCAGTCTACACCATCTATCTTAGTATAATTCTAATCTCACCCAAAGAAAGTAAACACAAGTCAATATGATAGACCAGTCAAGATAATAGATAAAAAGAAATATAGTCTATCAACAAGTCCAAATAAATAGTGTCTCAGGGAACAACCAGATAAAATAAGTCAATACATAAGTCCATGAGTCAAGATATGAAATAACTGGAAGCATAAATAACTGAGTATGTAACAGAATACTCAGGAGAAATTCTCTGGCACATCCTCGTCTTCTGGTGCCAGTACTGTTCCAACGTCAGCTCATGTCTCGTATATCTCGGAGTATTCCTCCTCTGCTGTACCTGGGGACATAATCCGGATCCAGATCCTCAGGGAACATAGCAAGGTACACTCAAGTCAAATAAAATGCAGTAAATAAAAACAGATACTCTGGACAAGCTATGTAACCAGCTAAATGAAATACAAATTGAGAGCATCACTAGTACTCAGGCTGAAACCACTACAAGCTCTGTGTCGGAGAGCCGGGTAACAGTAATATCACGAAATGGGCCAAGCTCTGGAACGGAGACTAAAGCACCGGAATAATAAAATATATATGTATGTAATCAGCATGTAGTCTGTGTGTCTCTCCCACCCAATGTAATCAAACGTCTCATGTCCACGATGTCTCATGTCCATAACACGCAAGATCATGACATCTAACTAGTACAACGAGTCATAATGATATCTATGTATATGTAAGTCTCATATCATAAATCATGTAAGCCTATACAGAATTACCATGAATAACTTAGGAAAGATTCTGTCACATTAATAGTGTCAAGTATCCTATGGTATGACGTACTTGATAAAGCAAGCACGTAAAAATATAGGATCGTGGATTCAACTCTCTAAGTTTTGTTACACGACTCCGCGTACGGCGTCGACACCCGAATCTTGTTCGGACGCTAAGCAACGTCTCATGGTTCTAGGTTGAATAGGTACATCACGGAAGTATATAGAAATAACTCAAACAATAATAGTACATGATCTACTGCAAGTTGGCAAGGTATACTTGCCTGAGTTCTAAGTTCCGACAATTGCTCCGATATAAGTGAAATCTCTATATACGCCTCCGGATGTTGAAATAAACATCACCATTACTCTCAAAAAATATAAAATAGCTAGGATTGACTATCCATAAGTCCAATTTGGATACATGAATAAAATTGATAGTTTATGGTCAAAGCAGGGTCCACATATGGCCCACTTCGCACCGAAAAATGTATCAGAGAAAAAGTTTTCTAAATTCATCAAACTTAGTGTCTATGAGTCCAAAAGGATGATACGAACCTAACGGAATATTCAGAACTGGATTCTGATGAGTCGGTCATGAAATCGTTCGTCAAGTAGAACCGTGGGGCCCACGAAACGGTATTTAGTCAACGTTCTCAGAATCAAACCAAACTTTTGTCACAGGACCAGCGTAACGCTGCGAATCCGATGGCTCAAGTTTCTTTACGAAATGACAAGCACACACAAAATTATGATGAGTGTCAGAACATGTCGATATTGGATTTTTTGACGAATACGCGTTAATTTTAGTGTGCACGCACATCCAAATAAACTTTCGTAAAATTCTACACGTCCGTGTTGACGATACGCGTCTTTTGGTATAATTTGCACACGATGAAGTCACCTCGTTTAGTGGGACGCATCCCGTTTTGAGAAATTTTCCAGTTTAGAAAACTAAATTTTTGGTCAAATTCAACAGCGAATAAATCACAGCATACAACAAATTAAAATAAACTTATTGAAGAAATTAAATCTTGGATATGTTGTCTAAATTACTCTTTAAGTATAATTTAAAAATATTAAGTAGGTTGGAAGAAAAATAGACATGAACATGGGTGATTGGAACTGTCACGACCCGCACCCGGATATTCGGACACGAGTACGTGGTTACGTCCAGCCTACGCCGCAGAATCGGCGGTAGAACGCTGTCTGGGTCAATTCTAACTATCTAATATTTTAACAATATAATATGGTACATGTCAATCATCTCAACTCCGAACGGAGGAGCAATATGGTATCTCACAATATAACTAAACTCAATTACAATGCAAACTAAGGAAGATAAGCACGAATGGAATAGCGAAGAAAAGAATAAGATATAAACCATAATCTAAAATAATATACAATCCAATGAATATCAATAATAAAATATAATACAATTCCAACACAAATAAACTAGACCTCCTCAGGCTCTGCAACTAAGTCCTCCTAGTCTACCAAAGGATCCTCTAAAGATACACTATCCTATGGACCGTAGAATGTGGGACACTGCTCTATAAGCCAATCATCTGGAAAAATATATCCAGTCAGGATTGGAGCGAAGTACATACCTCTGAAAGCAGTTTCAAATACATAATCGAGCATATATAACGAGCAATAGAAAAGTATACAAGATGCACAAGTAGTAAGAATGTACAATACAGGAAGAACATGCAATCAGCACAATAAGAACTGGAAAGTAACTACGGAAAATAAACTGCAAGTAGAGAACAAGAAAACTAACTATGTGATTTAGAGTGCAAGTTCGTTATGTGATCGGCTTAGGTTGCACATGAGGTATAAAGGTAACTCCATTATACGTGAGGTGTATAATCGACATGCATATGAGATCAAGAGGGCTTTGATCACATAACCAACTCCTACTCCCCCTCCCCAACCAATACTCATGGATCTAATCACGACACGTTACGTACATGGTCACGATATAGTCACACTAACACATAAAATAGTGGATGCACAAGAAGCACAAGAAAGTCAATACCCGATGCATACGATGAATACATATGACTGGGTACCCGTTGAACACGGTAGGGGATAATACCTCTTGACGGGATCCATATAGCACCAGTCCGTAAAATCACTGTGTCGGAAATCAATGTATACAATTCTAGAACATGCATATATACAATATTATGAATTAAAAATAATCAGAGAAATATACTCGCCTGAAGTCCTGAGCAAGGTATGTCTCTCGATGCCCAAGCTGGTGCCACACAACCTATATATGGTATATTGCATCAATACAAGGTTCTAAAATAAAAAATAATTAAGTTGATACAATTCTAAGTCATAAAGCCATTTCTAGGTCAAACCGATAAAATCTAGGTTGCAAGAGTCTAAAACTAAGTCACTAAGTCAAAACACTATGAAACTATGCTATACAATCTAAGCTAAGATATTAAAAGGCATTCAAAAAGCCGTATCCTAAGATATGCAAGTTCATTTATATAAAAATAATATTTTAGATATATATACAAGTCATTATAATTAATACTATATTAAAACAAGGAATTTAGGATACCTTGGCCTTGCACCAATGCGTATCGCACCAATCTCGATACCCAAACTCAATACGTTGGGTATCGGCCCAATACCTTGGTAATACCTTGGTATCCTGAGGTAACCCAAAACTCAACATATAATTAATACCAATAGATATATAAAATCCCAAACTAATACTAGCTATAACTAACACTAATATATACATCTCAATATAACATAGAACTAACTATAATACTAACATACATAGATATATATAGCTAATATAACTAACTATCAAGATACACTACCTATTAGTATATGAGACTAACTATCAATCATAACATATATATATACTAGTTTACATATCTAACTATCTACATAATCAAACATATATAACTAACTAACTACTATAGTAACTAACTAGACTAAACCAACCCATTACCCAATACCTTGAGTATCCTTCAATACCTTGACATTACCTTGGTATCCCAAAGTAATTCAAATCCTAATACATATATCTAATATATATAGCCAACCCCCATATACTAAACTATACTAACATAACTAAACTATTAAAACTATTAACTACTAACATATAATACATACAAATACATAGATACATCACAACACTCTCTTACACACACACACACAAGCATAACTAACACCACTCCTATATACATATACACATATATATCTATATACACACATAGCTATACATATATATCAACCCACAAACACTCAACATAATATATATAAACATATCTCTCTACTATATATATATATATGTATATATATATATATATATATATATGAATTCATATATTATCAATAGCTATGAACAAAAGAGATTAGATCTAGAAATGCACACAACAAACATGTGGAGTGCATCGCACCCGTATCACACTAGATCTATGATACGCTTGCGACACGAGTCCACCACACAACCAAACGTACCCCGAAGGACACAAACAAGTCTAATATACTATTTATGAACAACACGAGGAGTCAAACACATATCTACGTGTCTGTATCAAAATGTGACATGCACAAAGTCCCATGTTGGAGAAAATTTTTCCAAAACAACATGTATCACCAAATTGTTGGGATACGACCTACACGTACCCAATTATGGATACGACACTAGCCACAAACACACAAACACATGTCAATTTGATCTATAGGACCAATTGATAAACACAACAAGTGTCAATCTCGGAATTTTCCTAAAATTGACACAAAAAGTACCATAACTTTCTCAATAGGCCTCCTATGAACTCAATTCCAATTCCTATGGGTAGCCTATGCATATGGGTAGGTTTTTCATGGTTAATTCTCAGATTTAGAACCTAAATTAAGGGGAAAAATGAATTGTACCAATTGGGAGATGGATTTCCAATAAAACCTCCAAAATTGGTGAAATTGGCCTTCAAATTGTAGATCCTTGCCCCTCTTTGTAGATCCTTGTTTTCTCCTTCTAAATCCTTGCTCTACTAGCCTCCAATGATTATTTGGAAAGAAATTAGGAAGGAATTGGGAAGAAGTTTGGTAGAGATTTGATGGAATTTGGTTGAGGAAAATTCTAGATCTAGATTTGGAATAAAAATGAAGAGAGAGAAAGTTTTTATCCCCTTTATATAGGCCTCACTTGCCTGTAAACCCCCTGATTTTTAAGAATTTTTAATTGGAAATTTTTCACAATTTTCTGTAATTTTCTGGAAAATTTTCTAATTAAAACTAAGGTATTTTAAATTTAAATAATTTTTAAATGATGTTAAATAATATTAAAATATTATAAAAATAATATTTTTAGTGTAAAATAAAAAATTGGACATAGGATAATTTTCCGGAAATTTATTGGACCCCGGAAGCATTTTTAAAGGCCAAAAAACTATTTTATAATTAAACCTAATTAAACCCTGAACCCGGTTCACTTGAACCAAACCAAACCAACCCAACCCAATTCAAACCTAGCGGGTCGGATCAGGGTCTAACCCGTGACCCGAAACCCGTTTCTACCCGAACCCGCAATCCTAATTAGTGGATCGGGCCGGATCCGCCAGACCCGACCCGTCACCACCCGACCCGAAACCCTTTCACCTCCCCCAGCCGCTCACCCGCCTCTCCTCTGCCACGTAACCGCCGGCCGACCCCTCCGCTTCAAATCTCCGTACCGGCCGCCTGCCGCTCCGCTGCCCCGACCCCTCGCTCCGCCTCCCGTAACCGACCACCGCTTCTCCTCCCTCCCCCGCCCTATAAAATCCACCTCGCCTCTCCTTGCTGGAACCCTAAGCTCCTTCCTCGCCGTCCTTCTCCCTCAGCCATCGACCCGCAGCTGCTCTCCCCAGCGCAGCCGACCTCGCCGCCCGAAGCCGCCCTCCGCCTGGCCCTCTCTCCTCTCCGCTGACTCCACCTTCCCTCCGCCCCGAGCGCCCCCGCATCTTCGTCTTCCCCGACAAGCTTCCCGCAGCCACCTCCGGCTCCAGCTCCGACGCCGCCCTCTTCCTCTAGCACCCCATCTCCTCCTCTTGCTCACCTCTCCACCCCGCCGCACCACCATCGAACACCCGAGCCCCAACCGTCATCTTCCCCGGCTGCCTCGACCTCGAACCTCGATGTCTCCGCCCTCACCGACGTCTCCGCCGGCCCCGACGAACCCAGCCGCCTCCGGCAAAGTCTCGGCAAGCCCAACACCTCCCCAGCGAGCTCCTCCGGCGAGTCTCCGGCGAATTAGAGCCCTAACCCTAGAGCAACAGCCAGGACACTGCCCGGACACAGACACTGTGTCGAGACGACACACGGATACGAAGAATTCTCGATTTTTCGGAGCCATGTTCAGGTAACCCGTTCTCTCTCCTCGTAGCTCTGTTTTCTGTTCCGTCAGTTGTGACACAAACCCTGTGTAACCCTCTCGATGCCCGTGCAACCCGCTCGGTGCGTCGCGTCCTGTGGCGATCGCGAACCGCGATCCAAAAATAGGAAAAACAACGCCCTATTTCACCCCGGAACTGAGTACGCCCTGCCAAACAGGACAACTTGGTCGCGTGCGGTCTTCACCGAAATGTGCGCGCCATTGATACGGACGTGCGGGATTTCGCAGAAGTTGATTTGGATGTGCGTGCATACCGGAATCAACGCGTATCCGCCGACAACGTCCCGTATCCGTCCGTTCTGGAACACGTCGTAACTTCGTGTACACACATCGGATCGAAACAAAACTTGCGTCATATCGGACTCGTAGCAATACGCTGGTCCTGTGACCCAAGTTTGGTGCGATTCTGAGAACATTGACAAAATCGCGTATCGTGGGCCCCACGGCTCCACTTGACGGACGATTTTGTGAACGGCTCATCGGAATCCAGATCTGGAAGTTCCGTTGGGTTCGTATCATCGTTCCTGACTTGTTGACACTAAGTTGGACGAATTTGGAGACCTTTATGCCTGACACATTTTTCGGTGCAAAGCAGCCCATATGTGGACCCCGCCTTGACCTGAAAATATTATTTTTGCCCCTGTGTCCAAATTGGACTTAAGGACCGGCGTTTCTAGCTAATTGATATTTTTTGAATCTGATGGTGATGTCTATTTCAGCAACCGGAGAACTGCCTGCAAATCCCGCTGCTGCCAAAGCTACAGTTGGAGACAAAATTCCAAGCAAGTGTACCTTGCCAAACTCTACAGTTTTGCTACTTATTTCCTTGACTTATTTATACATTATTGTGCATGCTTGACCTAGGACCGTGTGACTTACTTAGCGTCCGATTAATAGTCGGATGCCAACACCGTACGCGGAGTTGTGTAACGTCATCTAGAGATGGATATCGTGACCCTTTACATTCTCGTGCTTGCACTATCAAGTACGTCATATCCAGGACACCTGACACTATTCATGAGACAGAATCTTCCTAAGATATTCATGGTGATTCTGTATAGGTTGTAGTTTTTGTGACTTATTCCTTTGCTTAGATATTATATGACTGGATGCATTAGTTATGATCCTGCGTGGCATGGACATGAGACGTCGTGGACATGAGACGTATGATTACATTTGGGTGGGGAGAGACAGACAGGCTACAGGTTGATTATATTATGACGGTATCGTAGTCTCCCTTTTGAGCTAGACAAACCACATGATATCACTGCTACCTGCTCCCCGACACAGA
Source organism: Iris macrosiphon (assembly GCA_036927795.1). NCBI lineage: Eukaryota > Viridiplantae > Streptophyta > Magnoliopsida > Asparagales > Iridaceae > Iris > Iris macrosiphon. The sequence continues at coordinate 31,044,492 of JAYESA010000018.1, read as the reverse complement.
GCTTGTAGTAGTTTCAGCCTGAGTTCTAGTGATGCTCTCATCTTGCATTTCACTTAGCTGGTTATATAATATTATCCTATTATTTTATTTATTTGCTACACTGCATTATTTTGGCTTGAGTTTTATTGTACCTTGCTATGTCCCCTGAGGACCTGGATCCGGATTATGTCCCAGGATTAGCAGACGAGATCGACCCTGAGGTACACGGGACAGGAGCATTAGCAGGAGCAGGTGCAGGAACAGGAACAGGAGCAGGTATCTTCTGAGTATATATTGTTTCCATACTCAGTATTGTTGTTGATATCTTTATTCTTGTATCTTGACAGTTGTATCAGACTTATATCGGGCTTGTTTCCCGATTTAATTACTTGTGATTGATGATGATATTATTTCCTTTTGTTGTTATTGATATATTCATTCTGTGGATGAGATTAGTATAGTAGACCCTGATTATTGTTTTACAGCTTAAGTACACATTGATGGGTCCATTAAATTGGGTTTGCCCATCGGTGCGTGCTGCTGGCCATTGCCACGTGGCTAGTCCCTCGATATTTTGGGACTGGGGCGTGACATTGCCCCCTCCCTCAAGCTACATATAAAGTCTAAAATACCCCTTGGGGCCTCTCATGAAGAAATTAATTAAGGAGGAAAGTTTCTAGTCTAATGGGTTTAACATAATTAATCCTCCTCCTAATGATTGGGCTTCTAATTATTTGGCTCAATTCTAATTAGAATTAAATGTTGGTCCATGAGTCTAAACTAAAATAGTTAGGTCCACTAACACAAGTCCAAAAATAAATTTAACATGCTAACAATACATAAATAACATAATAAATAAATATTTAGCATGCATAATATTTAATAAATTATCAAATGACTAAAATACCCTTTCCTAGAAAATGTGGTAGTGACAGGAACAATTTTTGAACTACAAAATTAATTTTTTCTATTTTGCGTCGTAAATTACGACCGACACAGGATACGATACACCGAACTAATTATACAGGATTCAATACGGTCATGTGGTCTTCGCATAGGATTTAACATATCAATAATTAGTTAACTGTGGAGGGAGATACAAGGGCTAGAAGTTGCATACCTTGATGTATGATGTTGCTCAAAATTTGGGCGGCTATTTTTTGGCGAGGCAACGGTCCGACGATCGTCGGAGGTTGTGGTTGGTCGGGGTGGTAGAGGAGATGATGGTGGTGAGTTTCGACTAGGCTGGGGATTATATATGGTGGAGGTGGGACGGTTACATGGAGCGGAATAGAAGGGGTCGACGACGTTTTGGGAGAGGAAACAAAGGGGGTGCGGGGGTTTACAACAACGGTTACTGTAGCAGCGGGTATGGGTTTGTGGGTTTTGGGTTATCGGATTAGTTTAGGATCCGATTGGTTTAGTTAGGTTTGGGTTGGTTCGGTTTAGGTTGGTTCGGGTCGGGTTTATATAAAACAATGCATATATGGCCATTAAAAATAGTTTTGGACCCCAATAAATTTCAGAAAAATTACACAATATTTTATTATTAATTATACACCAAAAAATATAATTTTTACACTATTTTAATAGTTAATTTCATACACAAAAATATAAATCCATAAAGAATATTTATTATAATTAGCTAAAAATTACAGAAAAATCTTCCAAAATCTGAAGAATTCATAATTCCAATAATTAAAATTCTAAAATTAAATTCTAAAAATCTGAGTGTTTACAACCTCTCCATTTAGTGTTAAACAATAGAAAGGGAGACGATAAATACAAAAAACAATACTTGTTAAATGTACAAAAAATTAAAAAGATTGTATATTGACCTTGAGCTTGTACAGAAAATTTAAATGTACAAAAAATTTCAAAAAATACTTGTTAAATGTACAAAAAATTTAAAAAAAATTATTAGTAATACCTCTCCATTTTATTAGTAATTTACAATCGAGCATAGTATTGTTAGACTTCGATCCATGGCAACAAGAAAATAGACTTCAAAGATTGTATATTGAGCTGAGCTTCTCCTGTGTGGAAAGAAAGAAACTTTGTATGGAAATTAAGAAATAAATTTTCTGCTTGCAATGTTTTATATATATGCTGATATGAAACAAATACTATGTTTATATAGGTAACTTCGAAACGAACGTTAGACGGACGTTGGATATGAACGTTGAAAAATTAAAAGAGCCGTTGGACATAAACCAACTCCTGAACTAACACTAATTCATTGACCCAGTACAAATTTCAAACCCAAATAAAAACCAAACAATTTTTCAACCTATTATTTGTCTTATTAAGTAAAAAAATAAACTTTAATATGAAAATAGATTTTAATAGGAAAAAAAGAAAAAAACTAAGTAAAAGAAAAAAAACTAAGTAAAAAATAAATATATTTTTTTCTTCCTATTAAGTAAAAAAAATAATTTTAATATAAATGTAACGTTTCTAAAAAAAAAACCAATTCTTTTTTTAATTATTTCATTACAATTAATTTATTTAAAATTTATTTCGTTAAAGTAAATTTTTTGAAACCAAAATCCAAAACTAAACCAAATAAAAAAAAACTAAATCTAGAAAATCAAAATCCAAAACAAATTTAAATAAAAAAAAACTAAATAAAAAATATCTCATAAACCAAATTAAACCAAACCAAACCAAACTACCCAACCGAATCGACCAACCCAACCGCCACCCACCCAACCGCCGCGGGCCCCACTGCTTGTCTTTTGCCTTACACGTGTTTAGCGAGTCAGTTTTTTGCCAACTGAGTTGGCGGAATATTTTTTTTATTTTTAATTTGGATAAATTTATTTCGTTTGCATTAATTTAATATAAATTAATTTTGTACAGTAAATTTTCTGTTAAATGTATGAATTGAAAGAGTTGTAGTAATTAATTTAAAAATCAGAGGTAATAGAGTTATGAATAACAAATGGGAAAGTACATACAAATAAATCTTAAATAAATTCAACTATACCATTGGGCTCCCAAAAAATTTGAATGATGTTATTTTTTATTATATGACATTTAACCTAATAGTTGATATAACAAACTTTAATACAAAAAATTAATCATCCAAAAAAATTAATATTAATATTAATATTAATGTTAATGTTAATGTTAATGTTATAATTTATCATGTTATATACAATATTAGCTGTCATGTCAGATGTTATATAATAAAAAATACATGACCCAATTTTTTTTGAATGGCAAAAAATATTTTTGGAATAAATTCGTAGAGCTTTTGGTACTATAACTCTGGCATGTGTATCAGATATGGAATGACCAAGATGGTTTGGCAGAAAGTAGTTGTTTGATAGAACTGATCACTCCCTCTACATGTTTGATGGATGTACTCTTCTTCTTCCAACTTGGGAGAGCTTAATCCTTATGTTTCCGTTCCGTGCATGGAATAACAACGTACATATTCTGTTATTTTATTCTGGGGAGATAGGTGAGCAGGATTAATAGATAAACAAAAGTGCTGTTTCTCCTCGAACATCTGTAGGTATTTGTCGTTGAAAAAAACTGCACCACGTACGTGTTTGGTTTTGCTGGTATTTGACTATGTATGCAAAAAACCTCCGTGCATGCCAAAGTTCCAAAGAAATATTGTTGGTAAAGCTATCACATTTTCCACCATATATTTCTCTTTTCAAACAACGGAATCGCAGATTTTGAAAATACACATTTACATTTCTCAATCAAACGTAAAAAGTCAACAATGAGATGATAAAGTTTTCTTGGGTCGGTGAGGTACACGCAGAGGTCAAGATATCTTCAATAGTTTAGATTGTCGCGTCAATCTATCCAATCTTGAACTGCGTAGACGTTTGGTATGGGAAGAGAAGATTACAGACTCGAAATAGAACACTTAGAACAATCGTAATAGACTTTCCATCGAAATGGTACTCGTTAATAATTAGTTGCTTCACTCCAGATGTAGCATTATTTGTTTGAAACAAACACTTAAATGGTTGATATTGTGAAAGAACCGAAGAAAAACATACAATCAATATGTCAAAATAATAAATCAAAAGTCAAACGAAAAATATCAAAATATTTATATGAAAAATTCTGACGAAAAAATTATGGAACGATCGGAATCCAATCCGAAAAGTCTCTACTAATGGAATAAAAAGGTACGCCGATTCCTTACAAACTTCTTTTCCTATCCACAAGGATCACCGCAATACTTCACCAATGGAAATAGATTTAAAAAGTGTGAAAAGATTACCAAAGACGATAAGACGACTTAGAACAATCTCCTCGAAATGATCTCTCTCCAAAATATTTTTTCGAATCTCCGGAGCTCTCTTCCTTCCTTAGAAAGTTACAACTTTGACAAAACTCTCCTTTTGAACTCACAAGGATAGATATGATAGGTTAGGGTTAGAAAAAGACATATTTAAAGTCCCCTAATCCCGCATGCATCTGGATCGTTGATCCAACGTATTGATAAAACACCTAATATCGGGTACAACCCTCATGATACTGGTATAATGGCAGTATACCGGTAGTGGTATACCGATATACCGTAAAAATATTATTTCATGTCAGAACCATTCTAGAATAAACATCTCTTAAATCGGTATACATGCGGTACATTGACAGTAGTATACCACTGATAATGAAACTATTGTTTTCTAATTGCTTCTGATACGTGCTCTCTGTCTACAAGGCTACTACTAGAAAAATTAATAAACAATATACTATCAGTATACTGTTCGAACATGATCCACAATACAACACAATTGTTGTTTTGCACGAAATGTCACGACTTTGGTGGATAAGGAATCACGGTATCTGATGGTTGGATATCAAGATGCACGATATCAGGATCATTTTCCTCCTAATGATCTACTTATGTTAAGTTATTTAATTAACCATATTAGTTATGTGGAACCCATATCGTGGACACACGATCATCAATCCTAGATGTCATACTGTAGCATGGTGTGTTGGGCATGAATCATCATTGGTTCTCAAGGGTTCCAACCTAGATTCGTCTTGAGCGCAATGTAAGAATCAATCCACAAATCCTACTCCTAATCCATGCTAAGACCATTGACCAACTACATAGGTATTCGCACAGGAATATATAATATAGGTAGAACATGATATAGCACCTTAGTGCTTAGTTAAACAGGAATATCACTGCAATGCACAATATAAATAGTAATACCTCTATCGATAGTAGTGCTAGTACCTCAAAGGTTAAGCTCGTAGTAATAGCACGGATATAATATATCTAGTCCAGAAACAAGGAGAATTAGAGAGTCGATCAATTATAGGTTTAATAAGTATAGCAAATCAGGGATATGAGCACTAAATACTATGCTACCCAATGATAAGATTATAGGGTCAACATGTTCATGTACAATCCATCGGTGAATCCCACAATTTGTTATCCATAGTTTCTATAAACTATATATCAGGAATAAGACACTACCAGAAAAAGTTAAATTAGCGACGTTAAAAAATGTCGCTAAATGACCAAAAAATGTCGCTAATCACTTTTAGCGACGTAATTAGCGACATTTTAAAGAAGTCGGAACAAAGCACGTCGCTGAAAGAAAAAACGTCGCTAAACGTCGCTATGCCGACATTTTTTAGCGACTTAAATGTGTCGCTAAATTAGCGACGTTTAGCGACGCAGCGTCACTAATTAGCGACGTTGATTAGCGTCGCTAAACGTCGCTAATAGCGACGTTAAAGCAACGTCTTTAATGACCTGGCAATACTGCCATGTCAGCAATTTGCGACGTACAACGACATTTTTTGAGACATGTTTAGCGACGTCATTAGCGACGTGTATTAACGTCGCTAATTAGCGATGTATTTAGCGACGTGTATATACGTCGCTAAACGTCGCTAAAAATATCGCTAATTTTACAGAAAAAATAAAAAAAAGAATACTGAATTGTTTCCAAACTATTATTCCTGCAGTTTATTAAATCACAATCTGTACAAATAGACCCGGAGCAACCCTCCGTTGAATTTCTGGGTTTGTCAACCCCCTTGGGTTGAACACTCAAAACCGATAAAATAACATATTTAATATGAATAATATAATAAAATTTGAAGAAAAGAAAGCATATCCAGCAAATCTCATCGTAAAGAATACGGCAAATATATATCCATACAATCTCATCCTAAATAATACAAAAAATACAAATATCCAGCAACTAGCTATACTACTGCGGATCTACAGGAGGCTGACCACCGGCATGCATGAAGGATAAGAACAGCTCATACTGCTCCCGTGGAATTGATATCGATGTCGATGGAGAAGACAGTGACGTCGGTGGAGTCTGTGTGGATGTAGGTGCACCAGGAGGCCATACCCGCTTCAAGTCTGCGAGTCGCTGGTTGTAAGAATCTATGGTAGATAACAGCCTCGTACTTCTATGAACCATTGAATCATGCATCATCGTCGGCCTCTCGCCCATTGATAGTTGTGATGCCTGCAGCTCCGTGATGTTGCGGTCTGTCGAGGATCTAAGATCATTTGTCAAATCTTGGAGCTCCGTGATACTGCGGTTGAGCATATCGAATCGTGCGATGAGCGTCGGATCGTTCGCCTGCGGCTGGGACCGGGGCTGCTCCTCCATCCTTCTCAGCAACTCGTCACGGAGAGACGCAATCTGACGGTCAACGACATCCTGGACTCTGGCCGACGACTGCGAGGGCTGTGTGGAATGCGCAGTTGTTGGGATGATATTTCCTGTTACGACATCTCACACACGGACACTTAATTTTGGTACCGTCCATGTATTGAGGGAACGCCTTGGCGAACTGCAGGAACTGCTGTACACCCTCAATAAATTTATCCCGTACACCGCACATGTTATCAGAATAACGGTTGTACATCCACGAACGATGATGCAGATAGTAATTCATATCCAATTCTAGATACTTCTGCAAAAATGACAGTATGTATCATATAAATTATTACATACAGTGGTTTATCACCTAACTTCATAACTTAACCGTACTATAAAAATCATAACTGATATAATACATACTTTCATTTATCATAGTCTAAAATAAGCAATATTCAAAACAACTAACCATTTAAACTAACACATACACCTATCAACTAACAGTCATCAAGTATTAACTTACCTACAAACTGAGAATAATACCCAACTAACATGTAACACTAACCACCCTTTAACATATAACTTAACATTTACTAACAATTGACACTACATCATGGCCTCTAATTCGAATACCAAACTAAAAGTCATATCTAATTATCATACTCCTACAACTACCTAACACTAACCTTCACCATATACTAACCATCATCAATCATCTAACTACAGACAGTGTGCCACTGAACTAACAGTCATCAACTTTAAGTTCCACAATCAACTTCCTGCCCTGGACATAACTGTATTCAAATCTGAACACAACACCCACTGAACTACACCTAAACAACAACCTGATTCCCCCACATTGATGCTTACTGCAGTTCTTCCTATTGTGGACTATCTGACTACCTCTCCCCCCATAGCACTATGAACTGCACTATAAGTGTGCAGCCAACGCACTACAGATAGTGTGCCATACTATATAACTGTAGCTGCCCCCAACCACACTCCTAGCTCACTGACTTACCTCAGCATGCTCCAATGCACATTGGGCTGATGTGCCTCAAGTCTCCCCTTGCTCACTGCTAGTAAGCAGTTCTCACTGCTGCTGTTACCTCTACTTGCCATGCTTACATGTGTACCTCAATCTATGTGCTTGTGGGCACTCAAATCCGAGCCCCTCACATATTCACCATTGCACATCTAAAACCTAACTTGAGTCACACTCACTGATACACTTGTATCAGTATACACCATCTCCTCACTCATTTGCTGCTAACATAGGACACCACTATGATACCCTCAACTTTGATATACCCTCCCTGCATACTTTAATAACACTCTCACACACACTCTAACTAATATAAAAGTATCAATACCAACCACACAAATAACACTAACAATACAGACACTATACGCACTGGCATTTGGTGCCAATAGTCACTGCTCCTATTGCTTTCTCGACGTTTAGTGCACATATATTTTAGTGTGCATGTGTGTGTCGAGTGTAGTGTCAGGGTGTGATCGTGGGGGATAGGTAGGAGTTAAGAATCAATCTTGATAAAAAATCCTAACCCTAACCCCAGGTCAAAAAACCTAACCCTAACCCTAACCTTAGGTCCTGATCAGTGTCTGTGTCAGTGTGTGTGTGTGTGTGTGTGTGTGTGTGTGTGTGTGTGTCGTGTCTGTGTCAGTATCACATGAGTGTCCTGTGAGAGAGAGAGAGAGAGAGAGAGAGAGAGAGAGAGAGAGAGTGAGAGTTAGGGTTTACCTAGAGCTCAAGAAGGAGGAGGGGGATGCCGGAGTAGCCGTTGTGGAGAGCCGGTCGCCGGAGCGGGGAGGGGGCGGTGGAATTTTTTTTGTTTTTGAAATCGAAAAAATTTTGAAAGATGGGGAAAAACGAAACCGAGCCCTAATTAACCAAATTTTAGCGACGTTTAGCGACGTCAAATAAAAACGTCGCTAAATTAAATTTTAGCGACGTCATAGACGTCGCTAAACACGTTGCTAAATATTTTTAATATAAACGTCGCTATATACGTCACTAAACGTCGCTAAATTAGATATATTAGCGACGTTTAGCAACCTTAATTGAACTTATAGCGACTAATCTTTTAAAATCTTAATAAAAGTCGCTAAACGTCGCTAAATGTCGCCATTTAGTGACATTTTTACATGGAGTCGCTAATTTATATATTATTAGCGATGTTTCCTTTGACGTCGCTAAAATACGTCTCTAATCCCGCTTTTTCTAGTAGTGAGAGGTAAACATGGGACTAATGGACAATAGGTGTTCAATAATGGTCGACCTATAACCGAAACAAAATCTAACATATGCATCATGTTATAAACCCTACATAGGAGAGTATGGCATGAATCAAGTTGACTCATGACCCTTATATGAGATCACGACAAAATCTATTCAAATCATAAAAATGATTGAAACTTGACCGATACTCTATCGATTCGAGTTTCGTCGAGGGTAGCGGGCTCGACATGCCGAGTGCTCCCAACTACGGATAGCTCAACACAAAAATACGAGAAAATCTAAGAATTTTATATCAAAACCATATAAAATTGTGCCATTTTGAAGTCAAATTCAAGGGAACAAGGTGTATTTTCTTACGAACGGGCGATGCGACCAACATGGACACCTAGGATATAGTTAGGTTCTCATATCCACCAACAGACCGGCTTAAAAGTACAAGCTTATTTCCTCAGTGCTCGTAGATGTCAGAAGGTTGTGATGATAGTGTGGGAGTAAGGGAGAGCCTATGATCGTGGTGCCCTCTCTCAAACACCTAGAGAAGAGAGAGAAATAGTGAGAATGAATAAGAAAAAGAGAGTTTTGAGAGTTATACTCAAAATCGCTTGCAAAGTCATTGTTCCCACTAAGAACTACCAAGACAATATACTATATGTAGGAAATTCTTCGAAAATGCATGAAATAGTATACTGTCAGCATATTATCTGCATGGGAAAAGTTTGGGAAATCATGATTTAAAAGTTATATTCTACATACGGGTCCTAGTTGGGGTATACCATTCACTACCAGAATAAGTCAAATTTACGACGTCTAAAAACGTCGTTAAATGGCCAAAAAATGTCGTTAAATAATTTTAGTGACGTATATAGCGACATTTATATGAAGTCGCCTTTAAACTAGTCGCTAACCGAAAAAACGTCGCAAAACGTCGCTATACCGACGTTTTCTAGCGACGCAAATGCGTCGCTATATTAGCGACGCTTACCGATACAACGTTGCTAAAAAAGTGACATTTTCTGTGTCGCTATATGTCGCTAAGTTTTTTTCTTTTTAGCGACATTGTGCGACTTACTTAGCGACGTTATATTGACCTGACAATACTGCCATGTCAGCTATTTGTGACGGACAGCGATGTGTATAGTGACGTTGTGTGACGCATTTAGCGACGTTATTTTGACTTGGCAATACTACCATGTCAGCAATTTGCGATGGGCAGCGACATATATAGCGACGTATTCAGCGACGTAAGTAGCGACGTATGTAAATGTTGCTAAACGTCGCTAAACGTTGCTATAAACGTATCTAAAGATACAGTGAAAAAAATAAAAAAATGAAAATTAACTTATTTTCAAACTATTTTTCTTGCAGTTTATGAATTCATAATTTGTACAAATAGACCCGGAGCAATCCTCCGTTGAATTTGCTGGGTTTGTCGACCCCCTTCGGTTGAACACTCAACACCGGTAAATTAACATACATTTAATATGAATAATATAGCTTAAAGAAAATGAAACATTGAGATTACAAACCGAGTAAGAAAAAAATTGTCGTAAAAAATACAACAAATATCCACACAATTGAGTCTGAAAGCCTCATCCTAAAGAATACAAAAAATAATGTCTGAATGCCTTAAAAATAAAAAATATTCATAAATAACCAAATATCATAGGTCTGAAATACAAACAATGAATAAACGGTCCTAACTAGGACTACCATGGATCTGTAGGAGGATGACCACCGATGCACATCACGGATAAGAACAGATCATACTGCTCCGATGAAATCGACACCGATGAAGGCAGTGACGTCGGTGGAGTCGATGGAGAAGGCAGTGACGTCGGTGGAGTCTGTATCGATGAAGGCACACCAGGAGGACGTATCTGCTCCAACTCTGCTAGTCGATGGTTGTATGAATCCATGGTAGATAACAGCCTCGTACTGCTATGAACAATTGAATCCTACATCATCGTCAGCCTCTCGCCCATGGACAGCTGTGATGCTTGCAGCTCCGTCATGCTGCGCTCTGTCGATGCTCTAAGATCAGCTGTCATATCTCGGATCTCTACGATGCTGCACTCGAGCATATCAAATCATGCGACGAGCGTCACATCGTTCGCCTGCGGCTGGGACAGGGGCTGATCCTCTATCCTTCGCAGCAAATCGTCACGAAGAGACACAATCTGACGGTCAACGGTCTCCTGGACTCGAGCCGACGACTGCGAGGGCTATGGGGAATGCACACTTGCCGGGGAGGCCCTAGATGATTGCGTCGCAACTAGGGCGCCATAGGATTCCGTACCGTAGTACGTACCCCTCTGGAGACCACCAGCGACGGTCACCCATAGCTCGTCCCCCGATGAGCTGGAGAGGGCTGCGAAGAAGTACAACCTCTCTCACTGTAGGTGCACTAGCAGTCGCCCGCTCATGCAGCCTAAGATACTCGGCCTAGAAAAGTTTTGATACTCGATAATTGCCTAAGTTATATTAAAATTAACACAAAGTAAAATAATAATTACATAGGTCTGCGAGGGCCTCTCATCAATGAGATTTTCGTCCTTTCGATGGGTGGCCAGGAAGACGGTCACCATGTTTGCATCCTCACCCCTCTGTACCTGTTAAAAATATATTATTTAGTACTAAAATTAAATATTTTTTCTACTACCATTTTATCGTACTTGTATTAAAATAATATATTTGAAATAAAAAGTATACCAAGCGACGAAAATGTTACGTCATCGGAATCGAGCCACCATACTATTTTGCTGCCTTCCGCCTAGCCGCCTTGTCCTTCTCTGACCTTTTCTTGTACCTCGGATCGTCAAATCTAGCCCTCATCGCAGTCCACTACTCAGGCGTGATCCAACCTTGGATTAATTTTCCAACGCGATCACGAGCCTTCTGGTCATCCAGAGCATCATGGATAAGCTTGGCAACAATGGCAGGAAATATCTGCTCGATCAACTCGGCCCGGTACGGAGGATAGAAATACGTTTGCAAAAATAAGTAATTTAGTAACTTATATAATATGCATAAATTAGATGATTGATATAATATACTTTTATCTTGAAGTGCGCAAACCAGAACGCCTTCCTCTCCTCTGGAGCTTCAGAGTAGTTGATCCAAGGGCCACCATAGTTGTTCCTCAGAAAGAGGCCCAGGCATCTCTGTACTGACGATGAACGATATCTATACAGAGATAATTATTTTTATCAAAAAAGTCAATATATGATGAATAAAGAAATATACGATATATATGATGCTAAACTATCTAATTGACTTACTTTGTACCGTCGGCCCAAATCTCTGTCCTCGTCTCCTCCGGAGGTGCGCATGGAGGTTCTAGCTGATGCTGGGACGACGTCGGCTCGACCTCCTCCATATGCTCATCTGTCTCTATGGTTCCGTCAGCAGGAGAAACGTTGGACGAGAGAGTACTATCAGGCCTGGAAGTACTCGTCTCAGGAGTGATGCCATGAAACGTCATCGCAGTCGGAGACGTGACTGGTCGATATATTGGAGTACTAGGTGACGAGGATCCAGAACCAACAGTAGGCAGTACCGGAGGAGCACTCCGTCTACCTCGAGACCTGCCGAGTCCTCCGCGTTGTTCTATCATACTTGATAATAACATATGATGAATAAAGAAATACACAAATATATAGTATATTCTACAATCAAAATGTTATGTATATCTCACATCATTCATAGAATTGCACAGTAAATAACTAGTGGTGTTACAAGTCTAAATGGATAGTACATTCTACAGTCAAAATATAATACATATTTTTGTCAAAATAGTACATTCTACAGTCAAAATATAGTCATTCTACAGGCAAAATATTTTATTTTTAATCATCTTCAGAAAATTTATCTTGTTCGCCTTCCTCGTCCTCCTCTTCCTTCTCTTCTTCACTTTCATCTACTTCATCTTCGTCTTCCTCTTCGAATAATTCTACATCTTCTACATTATTACTCATATAATGAGTAACTTCCATTGAGTCCACATCTACAATATTTGTTACAAGAGGTAGCTCGTCCTCCTGATAAGCTATTTCGTCAACGTCAAAGGTATTTCTAGCTTTAGTCTTGAATACTGTCCACCAATCTGACCTTGCTGTCCCCCGTCTAGGATAAGTTATAAAGTACACGAGCTGAACCTGACTTGATAGGACAAATGGTTCATAGCCTTGATATCTACGCTTGTAGTTTATATCCACAAGGTCATGCTTGTCAATTTTTCAACCTTGATCATGAATTAGATCGAACCATTCACACTTGAATAGCACGATCTTAGCAGGTTCTGTGCTATAATTATATGTCAACTCCATAATCTCTCGTAAGATGTCAAAGAAATTATTGCCTGGATTGACGTCTTTGTAGTTCGAAGATTTGATACACAAACAACTATTTTTTGTGGAATCAAGATCCAGAAAGTTGTCTCTGATCGGAGCATTTGTTGACTTGAACCTAAACTCATTCACACAAAAATTTGGTCATATTTTGACGGCAGTAATTGTCACGCCCCGAGGCGTCCCCCGAGTCGTGACCGCCGTGCGGGCCTGGAGTTGCGCCCGCACAAGGCTTTTTAATGATTTACATAGCAAAACACATATTCAGAGTACGCAGATAAATTGAAACACAGATTTGAAACATAGAAAAGTTCTCTTTATTGATAATGTACATCTATTACAAACTCCTGAACGAGTCAGCTAATATGCCGAACGGCTTACAAAAGGGTTGACTCAGAATGAGATAGCAGTCCTGTACATTACATCCTTTTATAACTCAAAACGATAAAGACCTCCAGGCTGGAGGATCGCTTTGCCACGAAGCTGCATTTGTGTATGAAGAGTTGCAGGCTTCGGACTTCAAAAGGCTTCGAGGCGCGGTGAAGACGCGCTAACAGCTGGACTGGATCGGGAAGACGACTTCGGCTCCTCGCTCGGTTCGCCTTAGTGCGGAGAACCTGTTTCAACGAGGGTCAGCATATCGAAACATGCTGGTGAAGGCGAGCTAGCCTGACTTTACCAATCAACACGTTGTTTAGTGAAGCATGCATATTTTGTGGGTTTCTATCTTGCCTTAGTTCATTTACAGTTAAGCAGCATATTGAATTTACTGAAATGAACGTGCCACCGTTCGGTGGATTTTACCTGACCGTCTGAATTACCTGCACAATACTTACCTTGCCTTCCCTGCCACGGAGACACAAGTTAGTATGCAACAGGTTTAAATATACACGATGATCACTGGCATGGTTGCCATTTGGGACGGTAGTCTTTGACGAGAATGGTTTGCAACGTAAGTACAAGAGGTGCTGCAAGCCATTTCCGCCGAACAAGAGACTAGAACAATATGTCTCGCCCGGACCGGATCGATGCCAGTGCCCCAGCATCGTTCGCGAGACGTTTCCCTGTGCACAAGTTGTCCATGATCGAACAAGATACAAGTAACAAGTTATTTCAGTTGAGGCAACAAGAGTACAAGACAAGCAATTGTACAAGACAAGCACAATTCATGATTTATTCCCTAACGAACAAGCATGCAGTTCAGTATCCGTTCATGAAGTTATTGACAAGCATAATGAACCAAGTCTATTCTCTTTTATCTTGGTTTCTTTTAGTCATTACTTGGTATCGTTGATCGGGGCAAAGAAGAGTTCAAGCTTTTAAGGTGTGAAGCTTGGAAGCAGGGCTAGCTAATCGGGTTGGTAGCCACTCACTTAGATTTTGGAAAGAAGAAGGAAAGAGGCGCTTCACGACTCCGCTCGCAAGCCGCCTACTGCTCGTTCACCTGCACACGAACAGCTCGATTAATACTTCTTCCTCTCTTTCCATTCTCGGAATTGAAGTGCAGTTCAATGAACGAAAATAATGAAAACCATCGAAACCGTTCAAGGAAAACAAGCAAATCCCAAAACCAACTCAAGCACGAAAGCAACAAGCGACATCGAAAACCGAGGCAATAAAAGATAGCAGCGGAGAGGTCCCTCCTGACTCTGCCGCTAAGCCGATCCCGGGGGCGCAGTCCACTGAATATGGGAATCGATTCCGAAGAAACAAATCCATAACGAGGACGAGTTCTTAATTCAATCTATCCCGATCGAACGATACCGTCTTGTATTTCTTAGCCGCGCTCTCCGCATCGGGAGAACGGGGCGCTACATCCTACCCAACCAATTGGAAGTTTCGTCCCGAAACTTAAGATAGGACCTACCGTTAGGGATTGTTTCGTTGGGGGCGATCATGACTCAAGAAACAAGTACGAACAGAATGGTCTGATCCGCCACAGGCTAGGCATAACCCAAGTTTCATACGACATTTATCGATTGCATGCCCTGACTTTTTACAGAATTTACAGTAGGGCATTGTGTTCCCTTTGTGTGAACCACTGTCGTTTCGGCGCTTTGCAGCGTTGTTTCCTCTCTCATCGCTTTGGCGTTTGTGACTGGATGTATGCACAGCGCCGGCAGGAACGTGAGGATAGTGTGGTTCTAGCGACAGGGCGTGATTCATGACTTCACGCATTGTCCGATACTGAGGAACGGCTACGTGCGAATGGATGGCAGGACGGAGACCACCTTCAAACCTTCTAGCTCGACTCGCTGCATCAGGTAAATAGGCCCTAGCGAATTTGGAGAGTCGGTTGAATTCGGCGGAATACTCTTTAACTGTCATCCTGCCTTGCCTCAGTTGCACGAAGTCGTTTTCCATCTGACGTTGGACTGGAGGGGGTACATACTCCTCTTCGAACGCGGCACGAAAAGTCGTCCACGAGATCGCCTCCTCTCCGTGATCAAGTTGGAGAGATCGTCGATGCACGTCCCACCAATCGTGTGCGTTGAGGCGGAGCTGCAGTTGCGCGCAGGAGACGCGCTTATCTTCGGGGACCTCTAACAGAGCGAAGTGATCTTCAAGTTCGGCCAACCAATCTAGAGCTACGACTGGGTCCTCAGTCCCGTTGAATGGGGTGTTGCAGACTTTCTTGAAGCGGCCAAAGTCGAAGGCAGTCACGTCCCTCGCTCTTGGAATTTGCGGTGTCTCTACTTCAAGCACGGGCTGCTCCACCGGAATCGTTGTTGTTGCGGCGGAATGGTTGGCAGCCAAAGTCTGCACGATCTGATGCAGGGTATCTACCTGCTTCTGTTGGACTGAGAATCGTGCTTCTATATTGTCTTAAAACTTGAGCTGACTCTCTTCCGCTCGCTTCTCGGCCCGTTCATGGCGAGCCTCGTCCCTTTGTTGGTTTTCCCCCAACATCTGCATTATTTGCTGAACGGGATCGATGCTTGGCGTGGCTCGCTGGCTTCTTGAACTTCCCGAAGTGCCCGAACTACTCCCTTGGCCTTGCGTTTCGTCCGGGACTTGCGCTGCAGATTGCGCTGGATTCATTCCTTCAAAAGAAGGTAAATTACATTAGGATCATAATGTATTATGGACTTATTGCATGAACGTATCTCATTCTGGCCTAGCGAGTTCAAGAGTTCGCACAGGAATTTGATCGTTAAAGCAACTTTTCTAGCACGAAGTCTAAGGAACTTTGAATCTGTGCTCTGATACCACTATGTCATGCCCCGAGGCGTCCCCCGAGTCGTGACCGCCGTGCGGGCCTGGAGTTGCGCCCGCACAAGGCTTTTTAATGATTTACATAGCAAAACACATATTCAGAGTACGCAGATAAATTGAAACACAGATTTGAAACATAGAAAAGTTCTCTTTATTGATAATGTACATCTATTACAAACTCCTGAACGAGTCAGCTAATATGCCGAACGGCTTACAAAAGGGTTGACTCAGAATGAGATAGCAGTCCTGTACATTACATCCTTTTATAACTCAAAACGATAAAGACCTCCAGGCTGGAGGATCGCTTTGCCACGAAGCTGCATTTGTGTATGAAGAGTTGCAGGCTTCGGACTTCAAAAGGCTTCGAGGCGCGGTGAAGACGCGCTAACAGCTGGACTGGATCGGGAAGACGACTTCGGCTCCTCGCTCGGTTCGCCTTAGTGCGGAGAACCTGTTTCAACGAGGGTCAGCATATCGAAACATGCTGGTGAAGGCGAGCTAGCCTGACTTTACCAATCAACACGTTGTTTAGTGAAGCATGCATATTTTGTGGGTTTCTATCTTGCCTTAGTTCATTTACAGTTAAGCAGCATATTGAATTTACTGAAATGAACGTGCCACCGTTCGGTGGATTTTACCTGACCGTCTGAATTACCTGCACAATACTTACCTTGCCTTCCCTGCCACGGAGACACAAGTTAGTATGCAACAGGTTTAAATATACACGATGATCACTGGCATGGTTGCCATTTGGGACGGTAGTCTTTGACGAGAATGGTTTGCAACGTAAGTACAAGAGGTGCTGCAAGCCATTTCCGCCGAACAAGAGACTAGAACAATATGTCTCGCCCGGACCGGATCGATGCCAGTGCCCCAGCATCGTCCGCGAGACGTTTCCCTGTGCACAAGTTGTCCATGATCGAACAAGATACAAGTAACAAGTTATTTCAGTTGAGGCAACAAGAGTACAAGACAAGCAATTGTACAAGACAAGCACAATTCATGATTTATTTCCTAACGAACAAGCATGCAGTTCAGTATCCGTTCATGAAGTTATTGACAAGCATAATGAACCAAGTCTATTCTCTTTTATCTTGGTTTCTTTTAGTCATTACTTGGTATCGTTGATCGGGGCAAAGAAGAGTTCAAGCTTTTAAGGTGTGAAGCTTGGAAGCAGGGCTAGCTAATCGGGTTGGTAGCCACTCACTTAGATTTTGGAAAGAAGAAGGAAAGAGGCGCTTCACGACTCCGCTCGCAAGCCGCCTACTGCTCGTTCACCTGCACACGAACAGCTCGATTAATACTTCTTCCTCTCTTTCCATTCTCGGAATTGAAGTGCAGTTCAATGAACGAAAACAATGAAAACCATCGAAACCGTTCAAGGAAAACAAGCAAATCCCAAAACCAACTCAAGCACGAAAGCAACAAGCGACATCGAAAACCGAGGCAATAAAAGATAGCAGCGGAGAGGTCCCTCCTGACTCTGCCGCTAAGCCGATCCCGGGGGCGCAGTCCACTGAATATGGGAATCGATTCCGAAGAAACAAATCCATAACGAGGACGAGTTCTTAATTCAATCTATCCCGATCGAACGATACCGTCTTGTATTTCTTAGCCGCGCTCTCCGCATCGGGAGAACGGGGCGCTACAGTAATTGGTCCCTTGGCTAGAGTTCTAATAGATTCAGTCTCGGGTGTTATTAGAGAATTGACTTAAATACCAAAGTAGCGATAGTAAGTTATTTATTTGCAAGTATATACAGAAAAAGTAATTACCAAGCTCCTTACATATGCGCTCAACCAAGAAGAAAAATAGGGTCTCATTTCTTGTTCTACTTCTTCGTCTGTTATGTAGGGTCTAACCGACCTCAACTCATCATTATATGTGCTAAAAAATAATGAAGCAACCGCTGATTAATATCATAATAGTAGCTTATACTATTACATTGAGATAACATAAACGTGGACGTATTAATTACTTACCCCTCTAGCTTTTCCACTTCATCCTCGTCGCAATTGAGTAATATATACAACTGAGCAGCCCTTAGCTCGTCGTCATTCAAATATCTCTTCTTCATTTTCTCCGAAGGCTTTTCGGACGTATTGAATACTTTGAGTATTGCATCATTAGATTCCTGATATCCGTCGTAGTTTCTCAGAGCTATCGTTTTATTAGTAGCAACATGAGATTTGAAATACGTCAAGCAAAACTTTATAATCTTCTCGAGAACATAAGCTTCACAAATAGAGCCCTCAACCCGTGCCTTGTTTTTCACCTTTCTGTTTAGGTGATTCAGATGCCACTCAAAGGGGTACATCCACCGATAACTGACAGGACCACCAACATGTGCCTCATAGGAAAGATAAATTGGCAAATGTTCCATAGAGTCGAAGAATCTAGGAGGAAATACCTTTTCGAGATTGCATAGTGTTACCGCAATGTCCTTCTCTTGCTTTTCTAGACGATCGATGAGCAACTTAGTAGAACAAAGATCTATGAAGAATATGCTGAGCTCTGTCAATGGATCCCAAATGACCCACGGTAAGAATTTCTGAAATGCAATCGGAATTAACCTCTCCATGAATACGTGACAATCGTGGCTTTTCATATCCGCCAGTTTATTCTCTTTGAGGTCGATGCATCTTCTCAAGTTCGACACGTACCCGTCTGGAAATTTTAGACCCTGAATCCACCTACAAAGTCTCCCTTTATCATCCTTCTCCAGTGAAAAAACTGACTTACGATGCTTTAACTTTCCATTCTCCTCCTCTATCAAATGCAACACATGACGTCTACATATTTCTTCTAAGTCCAACCTGGCATTCGGATTATCTTTTGTTTTCCCCTTTACATCTATTACAGTATTAATTATGTTATCAAATACATTCTTCTCGATATGCATGACATCAAGGTTATGTTTGATCAGATTGGTGTTCCAATATGGCAGATCCCAGAATATACTCCTCTTTGTCCAGTTATGGGTGCGACCAAATCCGTCACACTTGTACCCCTTAGCAGGCTCTTCGATATCACATGATAAATCTTTCACCTCTTCCTATTTCGTGTATCTGAGCCACCTTGGCGGTGGATTGGCCTTCTCCACAACGCTCGCACGAAAATTATTTATGTTCCTCCGGTACGGATGATCCTTTGACATAAATTGTCGATGACAATTGAAGAAGCACAGTTTTACTCCGTGCTTCAAATGGAAAGCCTTAGTACGGTCCATGCAATACGAACATGAGAGACGCCTATGAGTGCTCCATCCCAGTAACATTCTATAGGCTAAAAAGTCGTTGATAGTCCACATAAGTGCTACCCTTATTTGAAAATTCGGCTTTCTGAAATATCGTATGTGTTGGCACCTACTTCCCACAGCTGATTCAACTCATCTATCAAAGGCTGTAAATATACATCGATGTTCCTCTTCGGATTGTTTGGACCCGAGATAATAACGGTTAGGAACATATATAGAGTCTTTATGCACATCCAAGACAGTAGATTGTACGGAGTGACAATCACAGGCCAACACGAATACTGGGAGCCCGAAAGTCCGAATGGGATAAAACCATCGAAGGAGAGTCCTAATCTGATATTACGCGGATCCGAAGCAAAATTTGGATACTCTCGATCAAAGTGCTTCTATGCTTCTCCATCGGATGGATGATCCAATACTCCTTCGATCTGTTTTTGCCTGTACCAACTCATATTTTCTGTAGTCTCCTTCACCATAAACAACCTCTATAATCGCGACGTCAAAGACAAGTAGTGCATCGAATCTGTAGGCTTCTTTGCACTGACAGACTTTCCTCTTCTAGTAGCCTTGTAGCGATCAACACCACAGAATCTGTACGCATCTTCATCCTTGTCGTCTTTGTAGTACAACATACACCCGTTGCGATATGTATCGATTTTCTCATATCCTATTAAGAGCGATCTCACCTTCCTCTTAGATCGGTAGAAGTCTTTAGGCAAATTTGCATCCTCTGGTAAGATCTCTATAATCAAATCCATCAGTCGGTTATAGCATTCTTACGACATGTTAAAATTGGACTTGATGCTCAACAATATTGTAACCACCTCCAACGGTGAATGATCTTCACAACCAGGATATAATGGAGTCCTTGCATTCTCCAGCAACTCCATGAACTTCACAGCATTGCTATTCGGTGCCTCCTCAGCTGCATCATGATTATCCGAATCGAAACTAGGTCCCATCACATCAAAAACCATGTTCACCCACCCGTTGCCATAAGCATGGTCGTAAACATCATATACGGCTCCACATAAGGCTCAGACTTCGATGCTAAAGACATAAGTTCTCCGTGCACGGTCCACTTATAGTAATTCGACGTGAAACCCTTCGAGTACAAATAATATGTGACTTCCACTTCTGGAAAATATTTTAAGTTGCGACATCTCACACATGGACACTTAATTTTGGTACCATCCATGTACTGAGGTAACGCCTTGGCGAACTGCAGGAACTGTTGTACACCGTCAATGAATTTATCCTGCACACCGCATATGTCATCAGGATGATGGTTATACATCCACGAACAATGACACAGATAGTAATTTATATCCATTTCTAGATACTTCTGCAAAAATAAATAGACATCATTCAAGTATATATTCATCATTAAATACAGTACATGCAGTGATACTCCTAGTCCAAGCATATATAATCATCGTTAAATACAGTGTGATTCTCTGGAGGAAAGTAAGAACTGCTCAAACTTGATACACAATGCCCTCTGTGACAGTCTGTGTCCTATAAATCAAATTACTACGAAGACTTAAGTCATTTTTGTTGTCAAATTTAACACCCTTTATAACAGTCTGTGTCGTGTCTGTGTCAGTGTGTGTGTGTCGTATCTGTATCAGTGTCATATGCATCTGTGAGAGATAGAGAGAGAGAGAGAGATCGAACTAATATTACTACCTGAACTAACACAAGACTCTAGACATTACCTTAACGAGACACTTAAAAGGCATGACTAGACTAATACACCAAGGGCACTCTTGACTTACTGTTACCTGGATTTGATTTTTCCCTCCTGCTGCACTTACTGCTACTTGATCATATGCAGCTGCTGCTGCTACCTAATGCATGAATATTGGCCTACAGGTACTTACTCCTTTCTATCACTATATTGTTGTTGCAGATCTCCTACCTGCACCCAATCTTGCAGTGCACCATTGTGTGCACACTTGAATGCCTGAGCTCCCTCACACTTCCCAACTGAAAGTATTTTCCCACTGAACACACTTTCCCTCCTTGATTAGACTCAAGTATTTCCTTGCCCCACACCTGTCTCTGATATAGAGTATCTGTTTTTTCAGGCAACTCTTGTTGCTACTACACAACATAGGCACTGCACTCACTTGCCACTTGCCACCTGGTACTGCTGTTCTTGAGTATATATCAACTGATACCACTCCTCATCATAACAGACCCTCCACCAAGTCTGATACTCTATATCAGTTCTTTACTGATACATCTAGCTCATAACATAACTCCCTATCAGTTGGACAACTGACACTCTCCCAGTTCTCCATACTGCTGCTACCGTAGTTGCTTACCTGCTCGAGTCCCCTCTCTCACCTTCAACCACTACTATTACCTTAACCAACACTGTGCACTGCTATCCAACCCGACATTCCCTCATGTACCTTGTTGCTCACATACTTCCTTTCTTGCAATAATTTAACACAGCACACCCACACCTACACCCACTACATGGACTGAACTCACATGCCCATGGATAATTGCCAAATACCACTAGAATAGTTCATACTCCTTACCACGACCACTAGAACACAACACACTAGATTTTATAACACAGTCCAATCACCACTTCACCACAGTACTCATGCACTTGTCTGGCACTCAAACATCTCACATTCATACATACATCAAATGCACCTATGTATAAATATGTACAACTGAGCAAATTCTCTTCGTCAATATAGGTAACTCATACACACACAATACCAAAGTCAATCTATCAAATACTTTTAGTGCCACACTACACATACAGTGTATGTGTGTCATATCTGTGTCAGTCACGTATGTGTGTGTAGTGTCTGTGCCAGTGTCTGTCACATGTGTATATGTCGTGTCTGTGTCTGTGTCATGCCGTGTCCAAAAAGAGAGAGAGAGAGAGAGAGGGTTAGGGATAGTGTCATGTCGTCTTTTTCACGTGTGTGTGTGTCGTGTCTGTGTCAGTGTTATGCCATGTCTTATGAGAGAGAGAGAGAGAGTTAGGGTTAGGGTTAGTGTCATGCCAAGAGAGAGAGTTAGGATTTACCTAAAGGAGGAGGAGGAGGAGGAGGAGGGGGACGCTGTGGAGGACGCCGTGCAGTTTGCCGAAGAAGGGGGTAGAGGGGGGTATTGAAATATTGGGGGAAAGATATCGACAGAAAGGGGGAATCGAAACCTATATTAAAATTTTAGCGACGTTTAGCGATACCAATGTATGACGTCACTAATAAAAATATTTTGGGACGTTATTAACGTCGCTAAAATGTTGCTAAATATCTAAAAGCTTAACGTTGCTAAATATGTCGCTAAACGTCGCTAAATTATAAAACTCGACGACGTTTAGCGACCTTAAATAAACTTATAGCGACTATTCTTTTAAAAAACCGAATTACAGTCGCTATATGTCGCCAAACAGCGACTTATATCGACGTTAGTCTTTGGAGTCGCTGAAATCTTTAATTTTAGCGACGTCTTACTGTAACGTCGCTAAAAATATCGCTAATCCCATAATTTTTAGTAGTGGTTGTATCATAGGTCTCTAAAGCCTCAGGGAGGCTATATGTTGATATAGTTCTCGATAAAATATAGATATCCAATTGTTACACAAGTCATAAATAGCTTTTCTGAAAATGAGTGTCGCACGAGATTGTCCGTGTGGTCCTCGATGCATGCAAAATAAGGAATTTCAAAAACAATCAAATCTATAACTGCCATCATGGAACGATATCAACAATCGAAAATCCATATCCCAAAAATCTATTATCCTTGACCGCAATACCAAAATTACAAAACTGAGAAAATATGACATGAGATAAATACACACATATTCGTATTAGAATATTGATATTGTGAGGTGAGCCTCACACATCTAGTCTGGAAAGCCTCTAAGTTATATAAAGACATTCCATGTGAAGTTCTCGAAGACAACGTAGCTTAGAAAAAGTATGGCAGATGTTCTCCAATGGTGCCTCGAGAATGGGCCCCAAGGGAAAAATAGTAGCTATTATGGGGGTAGTATCTATATTCCAAAAAAAATTATGTCATCCATCGTGCTTATTCATTAATGGAACATTATTCCAATAAAATGGCAAAATACAAGGCTATGTTCATTAGTCTCCAATTAGCCTGCCAATTGGGGGTAAACCACCTTTAAGCATACAACGACTCAAAACTGATCATCAACTAGATCAAGGGTGATTTCGTAGTAAGGCACAACAACTTGAAGCCTTAATACCAAGTTTCCATTAAGATAGCCAGCATATTCAAAGGTTCTATATTAGTCACATTCCTTGGCTAAAAAAATACTTAAGCAGATACCCTGTAGGGTTCGCAGCTTCGCTTTTAGTCCTGATCAAGACACAACACTAAGTAATAATCATTGGTTGCCAATTGGTCTGAGCAAAGAACAATATGGAAATAGAGGAAGTCTATACGACAACCATAAAATTTGAGCCACGTGATTTGTTACTACCACATTTTCTAGGAAATAGTATTTTAGTCATTTCATATTTAATTAAATATTATGAATATTAAATAATTATTTATTGTATTATTTAATTATTGTTAGATGTTAGTTTATTATTTTGGACTTGTGTTAGTGGAAGTAACTAGTTATTTTAGACTCATGGACCAACATGTATTAATTGTTAGAATTGAGCCCAATTAAAAGTCCATTGATTAGGAGGATGATTAGTTTAATTAAACCATTAGACTAGAACCTTCCCTCCTTAATTATTTCTTCATGAGAGGCCCCAAGGGGTATAATGGACATTACATAGAGGCTTGAGGAAGGGGCAAGGGGGGCCGGCCTATTAAAAGAGGGAGGAAAAGTTTCTCTCTCCTCTTTTTATTTTAAATCTAGATCTAGAATTTTTCTCAACCAAATTTCTTTATTTTCACATCATTTTTCTACCAAATTTCATTCTAATTCCTTCCTAAATCACTATTGGAGACTAGGGGAGCAAGGATCTAGAAGAAGAAAGCAAGGATCTACAAAGAGGAGCAATAATCTACAAGTTGGAGGCAATTTCATCACATTTGGAGGTTGTATTGGGAATCCATCTCCCAATAGATATAATTTAGTTTTTCTCATTCATTTTGGTTCTAAATCTAAGATTTCACCATGAGAAATTAACCCATATGCATAGACTACCCATAGGAATTGGTTTTGAGTTCATAAGAGGCTTATTGAGAAAGTTATGGTACTTTTTGTGTCAATTTTGGGAGAATTTCGAGATTGACACTTGTTGTGTTTATCAATTGGTCCTATAGATCAATTTAACATGTGTTTGTGTGTTTGGAACTAGTGTTGTGTCCATAATTGGATACGTGTTGGTCGTATCCCAATAATTTGGTGATACGTGTTGATTTTAGGATTTTTTCTTCGACACGGGACTTTGTGCATGTCATATTTGGACACGGACACGTAGTTATGTGTTTGACTTTTTGTATTGTTCATAAATAATATATTAGACTTGCTCGTGTCCTTCGGGGTACGATTGGTTGTGCGGTGGACTCGTGTCGCAAGCGTATCATAGATCTAGTGTGATACGGGTGTGATGCACTCCACGTGTTTGTTGTGTTGTATTTCTAGATCTATTCCTATTGTTCTTAGTCATTTATAATAAATGTGTTTATATGTATGTATGTATGTATGTATGTATGTATGTATGTATGTATGTATGTATGTATGTTGTTATGTATATATATACTTATATGTGTTAGTGTATCATATATCTATATACCTATGTGTTATATTTATATATATATGTAGCTATACTTCTACATATGTAATAGCTATTAAGTAAGTAGTGTATATATATAAGTTATGTGTATATATAAGTTATATGATATATATATATATATATATATATATATATATATATATATATATATATATATATATATATATATATATATATACTTGTATGTTATATATATATATATGGGTAAACGGGATATGAGCCATAGGCTCATATTCCTATATGAGCCATACACACGTGGACCAATAGAAATGTATTTCTACATCCCATGTGCACCCATGTGCATTAGTACATTACATTTCTATTGGTCCACATGTACATTGACTCATGTAAGAATATGAGCCTATGGCTCATATCCCTTTTTTCCTATATATATATATATATATATATATATATATATATATATATATATATATATATATATATATACTTGCATGTTATATATATACGTGTATGTATATGAGATGATATGAATATATATATATCTAGATGATACTATATATATAACTAGGTGTGTATGTTATACTATATGTATACAATTATCGATATGTTTATATATATATATATATATATATATATATATATATATGGATGAGCATGTATATATATAAATAGATATAGTTGGCATATTTAGTATATATATATATATATATATATATATATATATATATATATATATATATATATATATATATATATATATATATATATATGTGTGTGTGTGTGTGTGTGTGTGTGTGTGTGTGTGTGTGTGTGTGTGCTATTGTATAAGAGAGAGGGGCTCGACACTTTAGCAACAACAGCTATAGCGACAGCAGCAACTACAACAATAGCAGCAGCAGCTACAACAACAGCAGCAGCAACATTAGCAACAGCAGCAACAACAGAAATAGCGACGGCAGCAGTAATAGCAACAGCAGCAGCAGTATTAGCAACAGCATCAGCAACGTTAGCAACGGCAGCAGCAAAGCAGAGACAGCAGCAGCAGCAATAGCGACAGCAGCATCAAATGCAAGCTAGGGAGCAGCAACATGTATCGGGGAGGGCTAGCAAGTTGTAAGTTAGCTAGTTGGGTTAGTAGTATATGCATTGTTAGTATAATAGTTAGTTAGTTGTGGGTTATAGTTGGTAACTATACATATATCTATGTATGGTAAGGTATTAGTACATATATCTATGTATGATAAGGTATTAGTTAGATTCTTAAAAAATATATATTATAAGTATTGTATTGTATTAGTATGTTATATTTTAGTAGCTAATTGATTAGCATATATTTTAAGTTGGGTGTTAGCTACAAATGAGGATTTGACAATTACCTTGAGATACCAAGGTAATTGCCAAGGTATTGAGGATACCCAAAGTATTGGGCTTGGGTACCAAGATGGGGATTTAGTAGTGCGATACCGCATTGGTTCAAAGCCAAGGTATCCACACATAGATTTTGTAATTAGGATTTTTATATTTAATATTGTTGATATGTATATATATGATATTTCATACCTCTTGTTTGCGTATCTTGCGATACGGTATCTTAGTATCTAGATTTAGCTTGTATGACCTAGATTCTTAGTGTATTAACCCGACATCTTTGAGTTAGACTCATGCAACCTAGAAATGGGTAGTTTGATCAGTTTGACTTAGAGTTGACCTAGTTTGACTATTTTTGACTTAGAAATGGCTTTATGACCTAGACGTTGACTAGTTTAACTTCATTTTTTTCTGAAACCTTGTATTGATGTTGTATTCCCTATTTAGGTCTTTGAGGCACCGTATCAGATATCTGTGAGACTATTCACCCAGATTCAAGCGAGTACATTCTTTGATAGTTTCTTATTTATGATATTCTCTATGTTCATTGTATCTAGTGTAGATATCCATGTTTCCTTGACACGATGGTTACACAGAATGGTATATCCGGATCTCGTCATGAGATGTTATTCCTTGGTATATGGTATTTCTTGTGCAAGCCTTATTTTATTGATTATCTTGTACATGTACAGACACTGATTCTCGGGAAGAGTCCCTTTCTTCTTGGAGTATCGCGTGCCATAGCGTACCATAGTTGGATCCACTATATCGGTCGGGGTTGGGGAGTATGTAGTGTAGATATGTGATCATACCCATCTTGTATCTTGCTCTTGTATAGTGTTAATCATACACCACACGTATGATTAGCCAGGCCATAAATTTTATATCAAGTTCCCAAGCCAATCACATGTTAAAGCTAGTACTCACTCACTTAGTCATTTAGTATTCTTGTTCATTGTCATATTGTTCATTCTTGTATTTATTTATAGTATCATTTATTGTATATCTCTTGTATCTATTGTTACATCTTGTATATTCACATCTATTTACTATTACATTGTTTTTATCATTGATTAGAATTGCTGTTAGAGATGTACTTTGCTTCTTTTCTGACTAGATATATTTTTTCCATATGACACTGATGAGTGGTACCCTACACATTACGGGCCTCAGGATGTTGTAGGCTTAGAGTCAGAGACCCTGGCTCAGGAGGGACACATCCCGACTGAGACAGGTGACCCGGGACTTGTAGCTTCTTAGTTTTATCATGTACTATATTTGCCTCCAGCTTATTGTTTAGTTTTTCTTCAGACCCATTGTTGTTATTATTTTAGACTCATGAGTTGTATGTGACTATTCTATTCTTTATTTGATTCATGTTCACTTCCATCTTAGATCTGTAATTGAGTATATTGACATTATTGGTGGCTTATTATACTGTTAGATAGATTATCCCACATTGTTCTACCATCGATTCTGCGACGTAGGCTGGGCGTTGTTCCCGACTTGTAGCTCTACATCGGGTGCGGATCGTGACACATTTTTAGTGGTGGCCCATGCAGGTCTTCGAGGTCACAATTAGTGCGATTCATAGTGATGCTCTGAATTGAGTGTTATTACCAGCCTGTTTCAGGATATAGGATATAGGCTATAGGCTATAGGCTGAGAATACTCAATCACTTCTAGGAAAAATTCTTTTGATTCATTCAACTATTCTTCCTTGATATTGATACTTGATCTTTTAATATGTCCTTCCTTGAGTGTCTTACATCATGTGCCATATTGATTCTTTCTTTCGCTTTGTCTCAGGATGCCGCCTAAGACTAGATCGTAGCAGGAAAGAGCAGCTTCTGAGAGGTTTGCGACGTCCCGAGGGCCTGTACCAGTCACTTCTCCGGTGATTGGAGTATCAGCTACTTTTGGAGGTCCACCACCTACTCAGAGGACTATGCCAACTGTATCTGAGGGACTTTTACCTCCACCTTCCGTGCCAGCAGATGCGACGCAGATGTTTATACTATTTCGTGAGATATTGGAGGTACAAAGGGCTCAGTCTGAGGCAAATCAGAGGTAGACCGACGTCTTATGGTCAGGAATCGAGAGTTCTCATCAGCTTGCTCGTGCCGTAGTAGAGAGAGGAGTTCCGGTCCAGCAGTAGGTTGCTCCTCAGGTTGCTCAGCTTCGGTCAGGCAACATTCAGGACTTCAAAAAGCTGGAGCCCAGGCTCTTCAAGGGGACGGAGGGCATCATCTATGCTGATGATTGGCTCAAGGACATTGAGCGTCTTATGAGGGTGTCCTGTCTTTCTGAGAATTTAAAGGTTGAGATGGTTGGACTTTAACTGTTCGATGTCGCCCGCACTTGGTTCAGGAATGAGCTGATTCTTGTTGATGCAGGACAGTCTTGGGAGGTATTCAAGGACCTCTTCAAGAAGAACTTCTTTGCTAGGGCATAAAGGCTAGACTTGGGGAGGCAGTTTGAGAGCCTTATTCAAGGGAGCATGTCTGTGGAGGAGTACACTGCAGAGTTCGGCAGGCAGAGCTAATTTGTATAGTATTTGGTAAGAGAGCCGGAGGTTCGGGCTATTCATTTTTGTGAGGGTCTAAACTGGGAAGTGAAGATCCTCATTCCGTCTTTTTATGAGACATATTCGGAGATACTTGTAGAGGCACGCAAGATTGAGCGGGAGTTGGGTTTGAAACCCAAGAGAGACCGTGATTCTTTTCTGGGTGCCAACAGCAGTGCAGTATCCGTAAACATCCTCATTTCCAGTCTAGGCCTTTTTAGCAGCCACAACAGCACCAGACTCCAGCTAGGGCATCATTTTACCAGGCAACACCGCAACAGAGGCTGTCACAGCAAGTTTTCTGCCACTTCTGTAAGAAGTTCGGCCATATCTAGAAAGTTTGCAGGAGAAGATTGGGAGTTTGTTTGTATTGTGGTACCAAAGGGCATCATATGAGGGAGTATCCTTGTCGTGCAGTCCAGGAAGTAGTTTCAGCTCCGAGGGCGCAGGTGAGACCACCTGCAGTACAGACGAGGGGATCGCTTTCGACCCAGCAACATCATTATATCCAGCATCAGCAGCATGGAGGTGCATGTCAGGGATGAGCGTTTGCTATGACTATCGAGGAGGATGAGCCCACCGGAGATATCATCGCAGGTTCTATTCATCTTGATTTTATTTCAGCTTTAGCTTTGTTTGATAATGGTGCTTCCCATAGTTTTGTATCTATTTTTTTGCTCTAAAGCATGGTTTGGTAGCTGAGTCTTTGCTTAGGACTTGCAAGATCATGACTGGGGGAGGCATTATCCTGGTTAATGATATTTGCAAGGATCAAAGAGTTACTCTAGGAGGCCGGGAGCTGAGTGCATGTCTACTTGTAATGCCACTTCCGAGCTATGACATTGTACTCGGGATGGATTGGTTGAGTAGGCACCGTGCTAGTATAGATTGTAGAGGAGGTAGAGTTTTGTTTGGTCCTCCAAGAGAGCCAAAGTTCGAGTTTGCTAGGGAAGCTGCTCAAAGCAATCTCAAAGCAATCTCGATACAGCTTAAGGCATTGAAACCAGATTTTTGGGTCCTGAGGATGAGGCACGGCTATCGCTTTCTCGGACGATCCATTACCTGAGAACAAGCAAACTGTTGGTAGGTCAGCACTTTGGAGAAAATAGTGTTGAGTCTAAAATCAACGAACAAAAGCAAGATTTCTTGAAACTCACACTAAGTAAGCATGTAGCAAAATATTATATTACTAGTAATTTTTTTAGTTTTACCTAGGTTTATAATAACATGTAGTACAGAAAATGAGTCATATTACTTCTTTTTGGAAATATTTTTGAAATCAGAGTTCATGTTCGATATACAAGCAAGCAGGTAAGACAAGCAGTTTATATATGATATGCAAGATTCATTTACTAACTCTTATGTGCAACGTGTCTCGTGAGTCATAAGCATTTCTCTAAAGACTTTAGCAAGCATCTAGTGGGCTATCTTCTTACCATCTCTCTCTTAGAATCTCTATCTTTCTCTTATTAGCAACATCATATCGTGTGAACGAGATGGAAGCATACACACATAAAAAGACTTCTCTATGCAAGCATTTAATACAAAAGAGCATATTCGATAGCATGAATATCACTTATTCAGTGATTCTTACCCTTTCGCCGAATGGTTATCCCTGCAGCAGACATACGAGTTAGAAATATTTGCATATATAAAAATATGGTTCTCTTTCCATGTCTGTCTCTGCATCAAATAGTTAGGTATACAAGAAGGCTGAATACTAGCATGCGACCTAACTATATGATGGTCCATGAGTCTACTTCCTCAAGATTATAAGCGGTGTTATCCTGGCCCAGCACAGCACTAATGTATACTCGCTCATATACTTAGCTGCTTTGATACGTGAACCAGTTATCTAATAGACATGAATACCCCCTGATCGCGAGGACTTCTTTGCCTCAATTATTCCTTTGATCCCCCCAGGGCGAACGGTCCCCAGTGCCCCGAAAAATCATTCGTGGGATTTCCCTTGTGCACAAGTTGTCTAAGACCAATGCAACTATATCAAATAAACTCTATATGGATGCAGCAATTCAATAACAAGCATATATTCAATCTCTTCTTTCTCTGTCTCTTGTCTTTGTGCGGACAGGCCGCCATTTCTATCTCTTATGCAGACTGGTTGCCATTTCTCTGATACCGTTCAAGCATTTCGATAACTTCTATGGAATCATATAACAATCTCTATTTAAGCAAGAAAGTATGGAAATAATTCTCTATCTCTTTAACTAAGCATGCAATTCAACTCTTTCTTTAGCATATACGAAGGAAACATATGAACATATATTTCTCATGTCTATTAGTATGGCAGTCGTTCTTTCGATAGCGATGTCCGTGTAACTAAGCATGCAACATTTTTATCTTTTTTTAGCATGGCAATGGTTCTATCTCTATTTTTTTTAGACAAGCATTAAAGTTCTGTAGTTGGGCAAGCAGGTTCATTTCAATGGCAAGCTATACGAGTTCTCTTATTAAGCATGCAGAGACATGTTCTATCATTCTTCTTATGAAATTATCTTCCTAGAACAAGCATTCAAAAACTCAGATTCATTATTAAGGCATGCAAGAATCAGAGA
This sequence comes from Iris macrosiphon, assembly GCA_036927795.1. NCBI lineage: Eukaryota > Viridiplantae > Streptophyta > Magnoliopsida > Asparagales > Iridaceae > Iris > Iris macrosiphon. The sequence goes on along the minus strand of JAYESA010000018.1, from coordinate 31,012,585 downwards.
ATGAAGTTTCTGTCCACTCACCTAGATCAATCGTCGTGTGTTTCGATTGAGAACTCTCCGAGAAGGCTTTCGCTCGAGCCAGCAAAGCGATATCTCTTGTACATAATGCCTACGCGGAGCGGGGCACTACAGCTGCGCTGACTGCCCCTGCTAGAAATGAGGAGCAGGTGTCAATGCTAGTGTCTGCTCGAGATTCGCCTCTCCAGGTGAGCCAGTGTCCCGGGGAACATCACCAGGCTACGCAACTCGACCGCTGCGGAGATTCATCTCCCTGACCAAAAGAATAAGGACATTCATCAAATTAGAGTAGAATCAAATGGTAAAGAATGAATTTAGGTTACGTATATATGGAATCAAGAATGGAAATAAAGCATGTGAATGAGATTCTAATATCTAATCCTACTACAGGCTCGCTTGGCACAATAATGTAACAAAGACGATTTAAATTAGGACATGCATCAACCACCATAAAAACTATGTCACGCCCCAGTCCAAAAATACACGGGACTAAGCCACGTGGCAATGGCCTGCCAATACGTAATCAAGGACTTGTCCAAATCAATGGAATCCTCAACTACTTATTTTGTTGTACCTAAAGAATAATATAGTCACAGGCATGCTAAATCACATCCACAGAATATAATGAAATAGTCTGAATACGAAATAATCATGTAATCAGAATATGTCAATACAGAACCAAATAAGTCTAGAGTTGGTAGAGACAAATCTACTACATAAATATGCTGAAATAAAGTATTAAAAGTAAGATAGATAGCGACGGACTCAAATAGAATTCCGCAACCAGGATGGTATCATACCAAGGTCAAATATACTCGTCGAGGTACACCTCATCTGCCTTGTAGATAGCGTCAGGACCCGGTCCGTAAACCTTCTCGTAATACGGCTCAACTAAACCTGGAAAGAAACTAGGTCCTCAGAGGGACATAACATGATACATAGAAATATGCCACTAATGATATGAAAGTACTGCAATAAAATAAGGGTGTACCAATCTAAGTATAAATACAATGAGAACCACGTTTGACGCATGATATGTTGGCCAAAAATGGGATCGACATAATTTCCTGGGGAAATAGAGGCCTACTAAAGCGTAGCGTCGTGGACGCCAAAGGCCGAATATAATACAAATATATCCATGGTCATCTCATCCGGTACTCCAACGGAGGCGGTGGGTTACAAAAAAAAAAAGTGTAGTCAGTACATACGCCTAGTGAGAGTCCTCTCCACCCAATGCTACTATATTTGTCGTGCACCATGACATATCCAGCTTATACTCCTGAGTCGAGATCAAGTATCAAAATATTGCTTTTACACATCTCGATTGTACCAGTATATGGCTGGTACAAGAGTCTGCGTCCACACATGAACCACTCTATGTCATAAATGTGTCAAGGTTATATAGAGATTGGAGCATCTCTCAAATAAGGAGGTTTGGCTTATAGATACTAAGTTACGCGTAATCGGTCTACACCGACTTGCACCCAAGTTATTCTTGGACGCGCAATATCGTTAAAACATAAATAAAATAAAATAAATGCAGTTGCAGTATTTAAGAAATATAAACAAGATTGACAAGGTATACTTGCATAGATTTGAAAACTGAAAATGGGAAGCTCGTATAGGTCCCGAGTCCAAAATGTCCAAAGAACTTAGAGATGATTAAAAATCATTTAATCATGATTTTGGTTTAACTGACATACTTTTATATAAAAGATACTTGCTAGATATTTATGAATATATACATACTATCATTATCTAACTTGTGTATAATACCACTCAGCTTTCCCACCCACTCCGTATGAATGCCACCTCTATTCATCATATATGGGAAAGAGGACATGTTACTATATCATCTACATAAAGTAGCTGTGTAATCATCTGAATCTCCAAAATAGTGAATAGGTTTCTCCCCACTATGCTCACTAATCTTGTACATGCTACAGTTGCATGCAACACTGGGAAAAAAAAATACATTCATCTACAAATCTCCTTTTCTACCACTCTTAACCAATCCAATAATTCCCTCCTAGAGAACATGATTTTAACTATCACTCTCCATATGGCCGACCCTAACATGTTCATCAAATACTGAACACAAGAGCACCCATGTACATTGACAACTCCATTAATTGTCATTAAAAATATAGACACTCTATTTCTCACGGCCTAAAGCCTTCATATTTATGCAAATAGCTACTGCTACCATTCTTCTTCCTTGTGAACACCCACGTACTTCCCATGTATGCCCAACTAACCAACTAAACATGCATATAAATTTTTTTTTTGCCATGTGAACACATTATAGGCAAGAATGGCTTAGAGGCTGCCTTAGGTTGTACCATTTCTCGTCCATGCCTGCTTCCATTTTTAATTCTCACCACTATCTATCATGTATATATTTTTGTTTCTCTTCCAACATTAATCTAGACACGCTATACACTATGCTCCCTTCTCCTAGCTTTAAATAATACATATCACATAATATTATACTCACAACAAATTATTCCTTGCCACCCACATTAAAGCAAGGAACCATGGCGACATCTAAACACATATATACATGCTCGATATATACAAATGGAAAGAGAGGGTCTCGCTGGTTGGATTAATTTTGTTAGAATTTTGTCCTATTTCTTAGTTGCATTGTGTGGCTGTGAGCCACTTCTTCCATTTTTGTAGTTCTCCACCACTTTGTGTGTGTACCTATTTAAAGGCCATTCTCTATTGAATAAAGTACACAGTATGTTAAAGAAGTTAAGCTGTATCCCCTCCACGTGTGTGTGAGTGGTATTTTTTCTTTTTATTGTGTTGTCTCTCAACAATTGGTATCAGAGCCAGGTTGGTCGAGCACTTGATCCGTTCATGCCCAAATACATGCCGCGCTCTCCGGGAAGTATTGTCACCGGCGACGAGGTACCGATGAGTATGGTGGCGAAGGATAATTTTGCCGTCTCGTTGCATTATCCGATGCTCACGACGAGCAATTATGCAGCCTGCGCAATCAAGATGAAGGTCTATATGAGGGCTCAAGGAGTGTGGGAAGCTATCGAGGACACCAACATCGACGTGCGCAAGGATCAAATGGCATTAGCGGCCATATACGCGGGCATCCCCGAGGAAACGCTCTTCCTACTGGCCGAAAAGCAAACGGCCAAAGATGCGTGGGAGGCGTTGAAGACGATCCAGTTAGACGCCGATCGTGTAAAGGAGACTAAGGTACAAACCCTCAAAACTGAGTTCGAGGGGTTGCGCATGAAGGAGACGGATTCGGTCGATGACTTCGCTGTCAAGATAACAACCATCATCAACAAAATTCGTGCATTGGGCGACAAGGTTGAGTAGGTCCATGTCGTCAAAAAGTTTGATCGAAGGTGCCTTGATGTTGATCGATACTCATTTACATCCTGTCTGTTCTTGCTACCGGACGTCGATAACGCTGCAACCCGGCCCCACTAAAAGGAAAAGGAAATGTCGGCTGGAATGCGTTTCAAGCAGAAGGAGATACTGGAGATGGTGTCTCGTGAACGAGACTGCAAGAATGGGCGTGCCAACTAGATGGTCGGAGACGTTGGGAGACCGAGAAGATAAGGGAGCCGACCATAGTGAAGGCTTGGATAGGTGGCTGATTTAGGGTTTCGGTGTAAGGAGAGATGAGGAAAGGATGAAATATATATATATATAGAGAGAGAGAGAGAGAGGGGTAAGGTGACGGACTGCTAGATGGAGGAAGGAAGGGTCGATGTTATCGACCTAGGATTGGCTTAGGGACTACTACTATGTACGAAAACAGTACCATGCATTGTCCGAAGGGTAAAATACTACAACAACAAAGTGGGCTGTTCACTAGTTAGGTATGGGTAGGAAATGTGGTTTGGGTCAGATTTGTTGTTTGGGTTTGCATGTGGGATGGGTAGTTGATGAAACAACTCACAATATAATGGAAAGGTCGGACTATGACTTGTAAAGAAATAAGAAGTATTACTATGCTTTAAGGGAAAGATTAAAAAAAAAAATGATGAACTAGCTGGTCTGATTCAAAGGGAGGTAGGATTTGGATAGGTTATTAAATATTTTGGGCCCATGCAAGAATTAAAACCTAAATTAAGTTAACAATATACATTAATTGTACTATCCTATTATATATAGAATAATTGAAAGGCCCAAAAATTAGTTCTATTTAATTTATAAGTAAATCTACGAATATATATTAGTTGAAAATACGAGGGGGTTTACAGTCGAGGTCATCAAATTAATCAACTTCATCAAACACAATATAATTTACCATTTTTTTGCTTCTAGAAGGATCATCCACAACAATGGTCCCTAGTTCACCAGCCACGTGTTTTACTAATTCTATGACAAACAACGAATCCAAAATATAGCCCCCACGGCCTACAACTTCGTAGCCAATGGGTTAGCCGAAGCGTTCAACAAGATAATTATTAAGCTCCTTAAGAATCTTATCTCATCCAACAAGCAAGATTGGAACAAATAACTTGGTGAATGTTTGTGGGCCTACCGCACGATAGTCAAAATACCGACCAAGCAACATGACATTCTCAAAGGTGTACAAATACGACGCTATTACCCCTTTGGAAACCAGATACCCTCCATCCACATTGCTTTAGCTACCAAACTGACTATGAAAAAGAATGACCATGCCTGCGCCTCAAAGAGTTGGAAGCCCTCGACAAGAAATACATCCAAGCTCAATAGCGCATCGAGCTTCACAAAGCTCGTATTTCTAAGCCTTTAGAAAAAAGGTCAAGAAAAGGATCTTCTAGGTCGGAGACCTCGTCCTAACCGTCAAAAGGCCAATGATCATGACGCATAAATGCAAAGTAAAATTCTAGTCTTAATGACAAATACCATTTATGGTGGAGTTTGTCTACTCCAACGGGCATATCGACTCATTAAGCCAGACAATGACTTGCTAATGATGAATATTAACATCAAATTCCTAAAAAAATACTATGCTTAGTGGTACCAAGCCAACACGACACAACAAAGTACCCGGTGTCACAAAGGGTAGTTTTTCAAATCTACAAAATTAGCAAAAAGACGCATTATCGATGTCTTCAGTAACAAAACAATCATATCTAATATTATCTAATCATGTCCTTATTATCTTTGACAACCTTTAGACCTTTTACGTCTTCATCGCTACTCCCCAGCAGGAGTAAAGGGAATCTGTCATCATCTCCATATTGCCTCTAATGAATCTTCTTATTGTATTGAGATCAAACATCAGCAAAAATATCCGAAGCCAAATAGGAATTGTAACATTCATTTTCGGAATTCATATTCTAGAATTTATAGCATTTAAATTTTTTTCTGAAAATTAACTTATACTGTATGTTATATTTTTGCTTATCATATTTTATGTAATTTTCGTGATTGGATTTTGCTTTGATATGAGAGACTACCCTCGACCAGTAAAATACCCAATGGCAATACTATAGATCCGTGCTGGGATCCGTACTAGAACGAATTCTTTAATTTCTCAAAACTGAGATTTTAGAGTCAAACCAGATTATATGACGGTACTCCACGGAACACCGAGATAATTTCGCCTAGTTTCTATTTTCTCATATTCGGGTGATTAATCGGTTCACTCTTTGGACTATTGTATACTTAGTTTTCTTTGAGTGTTTAAGATTTAGTAGGGCCATGGATCGCTGATATGGTGGATTAGATGGCTATAATTATCTCTCTCCCATATATAATATCTTTGTTCTCTCTTCTATCTTATTTTTACTCTCTTTTCTTTCTTTCCTATTCCGCTTCACTTCCTCTCTACTTTTGAGCTTAGTCTTGGAGTTGGAGCTTGATATTTAGACCTAAGAGTGTGGTTTCAGAATCCCTCTTAGTGGTGGAGTAAAAGATTAAGCTTGGAGTTTGACCTAGGCAAGTACATCTTGCCATGGATTGAACCTAAGATTTATAGTTTTATTGTTTCTTAAATATTATTGCATGGCAATGTTCCCTAAATGATTATCTACTAGTTTAGTTCTTGTCTTTGTGTATTCCTAGGAATTTTAGTCTTGTTTATGGCTTTTTCTATTTCTAGATCTAACCGTGAGATAATGTCACGATCTGTACCCGATATAGGGATACGAGTGCCTGGGTACGTCCAGCCTACGCCGCTGCATCGGCGGTAGAACGTTGTCTAAGTCAATCATACTATCTAAACATCTCACACAATAATGTATAAACCAGTCAATGATATCTCAACTCCATACGGAGGACAAGATGATAATGATATAAAGATCAATACGCAATCACAATAAAAATAGAGCAAGATAATGACACGATATCAAATAGAAGAATGGAATCACAAAATCAAAACTACAACCAAATTCAATTCTAAATAGTCTATCAACAAAACATAATGAATCTCAAATATATATTACATGCCAAATGTCTAAGCTGGAGACATATCCAGTACAAATGCTAGTAAATAAAACTAATGTATCTAGTGACACTGGCTAGTCCTCCCGGCAATCACTCCTGAATTCTAGGGCCTAAGGTCGCCACTCCCTCCTGCGGTCCATAATACGTCGGATACTAGTCCTCTATGTCATTGTCTGAAAAACATATCCAGTCAGGATGAAACGAGTACACCTCTAACAACAGTTTCAATTAAAAGACAAAGACTATACAATAGTAATAATGAATGCAATATAAGATGAGAATAAATAACTGAATCATAACTGACAATATCAATATAGAAAATGGATAAACACAACTATATGGCAGAGAAATAAATAGACAGAGCAAAAAAGAACATCTCAGTAAAATTAAAATAGACAGGAAGAAACTATACTAACTACGTTCTTTAAAGAATTAGTGTTGACATGTGTTCGGTTTGGAAACTTGCATAATATGATAGGTCCTGGCTAATCATACGTGAGGTGTATGATTAATACTCACAATACTTTTTTTTGCACACTAAGGGTATGATCACACATCTAGCTAATAATTTCCCACCTACGACTAGTATAATAGATTCAAACCATGACATATTTCATAAGAATAACTTGTACAGTAATGGTAACTTGCACAGTAAGGGTAACTTTCACAGTAAGCAGGAAAAGCAACATCTCATGACGAAAATCCATACTACACCAATCCGTGTACTATCGTATCGGGAATTAAGTAGAACATCACTAAGTACATAAATTATAGTAAATGTTATATAATAAAAACTATTAGAGAATGTACTCGCATATGGTCCAGAGCAATGAATGTCAAACAGTGTCTCTATCGGTGCCTCACAGACCTATATATGAAATTTTATGTCATTTTGGTGTATCAAAATAATAAACATGCTTAAATAACCTAAAAGGTGATTTCTAGGCCAAAATTAGGTCACACTTGACAACTAGGTCAAACTAGGTCAATATCTTGATTCTAGGTTCGTACCTAGCTTCTAGAGTGGTTACAAAGCTAAACTAGGTAATTCTAGTTAATGATAGGCTATACCTTGGTTTCTAGGTCCATACCTTAAAGGTATTAGCTAAACTAGCTAACATTACTAAATATCTTATATATAACTTATCTATATACTAGTTAATAACTATTATCTAAATTAGTATTAAGTTATACTTGGTGCTACTAGTATATATACATCTCATATTCATATGCACTCCATACCTTAGTGTCTAAGTGTTACTTAAATACTATTATATATAACTTAGCCTTATATTGCCTTAGTGACTAAACCCCAACTTATAACTTGGCGCTACACCAAGATACTCCGATATCTTAACATAACTTAGTTAGAGGTATTAACTATATCTTAACTTAGTCTATTCTAACATATCACTATAGCACAATACCTTACCCTCTCTCATATGGTATCATGATACCACGCATGTGATATTCCTGATATTAATGCTTCTGATATATATTGTCATGCCCTAGTCCCAAAATACTGAGGGACTAGCCATGTGGCAATGGCCAGCAACACACTCCAATGGACAAACCCAATCTAATAGACCCGTTAGAGTGTACTTAAGATATAAAACAAATATAATGGTCTACTATATATGTCACAGTCTAATTCTAATCTCATCCATAGAAGGTAACCAAATTTCAAATATCAGACACATCAAAAAGAAATATAATCCAACAAGTCTAAATAAAAAATAATTTTGGGGAACAACCCAAAAATAAATTTAGTACAGTAATCCAAGAGACAGGAAATAAAGTATCTAAAAACAGATATAACAAATACTCAGGAGAAATCTTCTGGCACCACCTTGTCCTCCGATGCTGGTACTGCTCCAGTGTCTGCTCATGTCCCGTATACCTCGGGGTAGATCTCCTCTGCTATACCTGGGGACATAATCCGGATTCAGGTCCTCAGGGGACATAGCAAGGTACAAGAATAACTCAAGCAAAATAAAATGAAGTATATAAGAATAAATATTAACATGGCAAACTATATGGCCAGCTATGTGATATGCAAATGAGAGCATCACTAGTACTCAAGCTGAGACTACTATAAGCTCTGTGTCGGGAGCCGGTAGGAGTAATACCACGTAATGGGCCTAGCTCTGATATAGAGGCTAAAGCACCACAATAATAAATATATAAATATAGTCAGCCTATAGCCTGTGTGTCTCTCCCACATAATGTAATCACATGTCTCATGTCCACGATGTCTAAGGTCCATAACACGCAAGATCATGACCTCTAGCTAGTACAACGAGTCCTAATAATATCTATGTATGTGCAAGATCTATGTCACGAATCTGTAAGCCTATACAGAATCACCATGAATAACTCGGAAAAGATTCTGTCTCATAAATAGTGCCAAGTGTCATATAGTATAACATACTTGATAAAGCAAGAACGAAAATATAGGATCGGGTTATCAACTCTCTAAGTGACGTTACACGACTCCGCGTATGGTGTCGACACCCGAATATTATTTGGACGTTAAGCAACGTCTCACGGTCCTAGGTTGAATATGTACATATTAAGAGTATATATATAGAAAAAACTCAAGCAAATAATATAACAGGAACAACAACAAGTTGGCAATGCACATTTGCATGGGGTTTGAACTCCTTTAGTTGCTCCGGTAATAGCAAAATCTCCAAGAATGTCTCCGGATACTGAAATAAACATTACCATCACTCTCAGAATACATGAAATAGCTAGGATTGACTAACCATAAGTCCAATTTGGATACAGGGGCAAAATTGATAGTTTATGGTTAAAACGGGGTCCACATATGGCCCACTTCGTACCAAAAAATGTGCCAGAGATAAAGTTCTCCAAATTTGTCAAACTTAGTATCTATAAGTCCAGAACGATGATACGAACCCAACAGAATGTCTAAAACATAATTTTGATGAGACGATCATAAAATCGTCCGTCAAGTAGAGCCGTATGGCCCCCGAAAATAGGGTTTCATCAACGTTCTCAGAATCGAACCAAAAATGGGTCACAGGACCAGCGTAACACTACAAATCCGATGGCACAAGTTTCCTTATAAAATGATAAGTACACACGAAGTTACAACGAGTGTCAGAACGGTCCGATACGGGACTTTTCGACGTATACGCGTTGATTCCAATATGCACACACATCCAAATTAACTTTCGTAAAATCCTACACGTCCGCATTGACGATACGTACCTTTTGATGTAATTCGCAGACGACGAAGTTGCCTCGTTTAGCGGAACGCACCCAGTTTTGGGAATATTCGAATTTTAAAAACCAAGTTTTTGGTCAACTTCACCCACGAATAAAACACAACTTAGAGCAAATTAAAATAAACTGATTACAGGATTTAAAACTTGGTTATGCTATCTAATTTACTGTTTAAGTGGAATTTAAAAATATTAACTAGGTTGGAAGAAAAATGGCCATAAACATGGGTGTTTGGGACAATTTTCAGAACCAGAAATTGAGTTATTTTTTCCTGTTTTGCGTCGCAGTTTGCGACCGACACAGGACACGATACCCCAATATAATTATACAGGATTCGAGAGGGTCACGTGATCTTCGCATAGGATTCGACAGAATGACATTTGGATTAATATGTAGGGAGATACGTGAGCGGGAAGAGGCATACCTCGTTGCTTGGCTGCTGCTCGTGAAATAGGACGGGTCTGCGGCAGTGTTCGTCGGCGGCGTGCGGCGGCGTGCGACGGTCGGCTGTGGCCGTCCGAGATCGTCTGGGGGTTAGGGAGATGCGGGTGGTGGTGGATGGTGCATATATAAGGTCGAGTGGGGGGTTTCGTAAAGGAACGATGGGGGGTCGCGGGGGTTTCAGGAACGGGGGGGGGGGATCGTGCGGGTCCTGTAGGTGAGGGGTTAGCGGGTCGGGTCGGGTGGGGTACGGGTAGGATCTAATCCAATAGGGTGGGGTTGTTTCGGTTAGGTTTACTTGGTTTGGTTTGGTTCGATTTAAGTCTGGTTCGGTCTGGATTATCTAAAAATAATGCTTTTTAGTTGTTTAAATATAGTTTTTTAGCCCAATAAATTTTAGAAAAATTACACAACATCTTATTATTAATTATTGACTCAAAAATATATTTTTATAATATTTTAATATTTAGTTTAATTCATAAAAATATTAATCCCTGAAGAAGATTTATTCATAATTATTGAAAAATTAAAGAAAAATCCAAAAAAATTATATTTAAAGTTTTAAAAATCTGGGTATTTACAATCTACCCATCTTAAAAAAATTGCGTCCTCGCAATTAAGAAAACAAAATATAACCAGTCAAAAGATATGACACGGTTACAAGACATGTTTGTTAAAGCATGACACAAAGAATAAGGAATCATGAACAAAAATCGAGATAAGTAACTCAAGAGTAAAGGAGCCTGGTTAGAACGAAGATCAACTACAGCTTAGGAAAACTTGGGTACCAATTTCTAATATAGACTAACAAGTTCATGCTAACATAATACTAGGTTTAGGCTAGAGAATGGAACTAACATGCATATACTAAAGTATTACTAGAAATAGATAGCTATGATAAAACTTAAATCTTACTCATATTCAATACTCCACGAGTCTGTGCCTCCTCTACCGTCATCGCAAACGTTGGTCCATGTCCCTGTGGTGGTGTCCTCCGCTGTTGCTGGGCTTGCTGGAAGAGTGCTGCCTGGGGTGCCAAGGGTGGCCTCTGCTGATATCCTCCTGGTGCTGGTAAAGCTTGTAAGTTTACCATTGGTGTTCCCTCTCGACGCTTTGGGCAATTCTTGGCTGAATGTTGGTTGGATCCGCAAATCAAGCATTATCCCAACTTGCATCTGCACTCGCTCTCAGAATGACCTCGTTTGCCATAATATTGATATGTCGACAATGCCTGCGGAGCTTCTCTCGGTGGCTGGTGCATGTGAGGTCTTTTTGTAGCTTCTTCCTGTAGTGCTCTGCTTGGTGCTGATGTGAACAGTCATTTTTGGCTTGACTCTCTCCTGGTGACGCGTTCCATGCGTCGGGCTGCAACAACGACTTTCGTATAAGAAGTAGGTCCGATAGAGCCAATCTGTCTCTGTAGCTCAAAGTTTAGTCCATCAAAGAATTTTTTAGCCTTCTCTTCTTCTGTCGGAATTAGTGTAGGTGCGAAGCGGCTCAAACGAATAAATTCTTTGTTGTACCCTTCTACTTTCATGTTGCCTTGAGTGAAGTGATTGAACTTGTCCCGAAGTTCCTATCGAGCAATAGATGGAATATACACCTTCTGGAAGAGTCTAGAGAACTCCTCCCAAGAGACTCGGTCTGGTCCGAGCCGTCTCTCCTCAGATAGCCACCAGTGATGTGCATTGCCTATCAACTGCATTCTGACGACAGTCATCCAACGCTCCATCGAAAGCTCAGCTGCTTCTAATTGGCGTTATATGGTTGTGAGCCACTCATTAACTTCAGTGGGCTCCTTCTTGCCAAAAAATATACTGGGCTTCAGCTGACGAAAATCGGTGATAGATCCCGTCGATGGTCGCCTAGCTGGTGGGTCCGCCTGCTCCAGTGTGGTTACTAGGATGTTCCTCAGGTTCTCTGTCTCGTGACGCTGAGCCTCTTGATGAATATGTTGTTGGGCTTCCATCATTGCATAGAATATTTGAAACATCTGTTGTCCGTCCATAGCCTTTATAGAAAAATGGGCATAGGTGGAGTAAACTGCGGCGGTGGTGGAATGTCATCTCGCTGGAATCTTGAGGTATACTGACCTACTTGATTGCTTTGTTGAGCAGATGTACCTCCACCCACTGGTGTCACTCCATCGTCGTAGGTGACCACAGCACCTTGTGGTGTACCTGCGGGAGTCTCGTCGCTTGCTTGTGGATCCATTACTCTGCATCCAAAGTAAACTATGAGAGGCATACAGAAGAATCAAGGCATGATGCAAGTCAAAAAATTATTTTAAATCAAGAACAGATCAACAAGTGGATGAGATTCTATAACTTATCCTAATTGCAGGCTTGCTCGGTCCCTTAGTTGAAACCGAAGCAATATAGTCATGACCTGCATTGTCCACCATAAAAACTATGTCACTACCAGAAAAAGTTAAATTAGCGACGTTTAAAAATGTCGCTAAATGACCAAAAAATATTGCTAATTACGTTTAGCGACGTTTTAAATAAGTCAGAAAAAAGCAAGTCGCTAAAAGAAAAACGTCGCTAAACGTCGCTATGCCGACGTTTTTTAGCGACTTTAATGTGTCGCTAAATTTAGCGACATTTAGCGACTCAGCGTCACTAATTAGCGACATTTATTAACGTCGCTAAACGTCACTAATTAGCGACTTATATAGCAACGTTACAGCGACGTCTTTAATGACCTGGCAATACTGCCAGGTCAGAAATTTGCGACGTACAGCGACGATTTTAGCGACGTCTTTAGCGACGTCATTAGCGACATGTAGCAACATCGCTAATTAGCGATGTAGTTAGCGACGTATATTAACGTCGCTAACCGTCGTTAAAAACGTCGCTAGTTTTACAGAAAAAAAAGAATACTGAATTGAATTTCTAGGTTTGCCAACCCCCTTGGGTTGAACACTCAACACCGGTAAAATAAAATATCTAATATAAATAATATAATAAAATTTGAAGAAAAGAAAGCATCCAGCAAATCTCATCGTAAAGAATATAGCAAATATATATCTATACAATCGCATCCTAAATAATAATAAAAATACAAATATCCAGCAAGTAGCTATACTACTGCGGATCTGTAGGAGGCTGACCACCGGCGCGCCTAAAGGATAAGAACAGCTCATACTCGTCCCGTGGAATCGACACCAATGTCGATGGAGAAGGCAGTGACGTCGGTGGAGTCTGTGTCAATGTAGGTGCACCAGAAGGCCGTACCCGCTCCAAGTCTGCGAGTCGCTGGTTGTAAGAATCCATGGTAGATAACAGTCTCGAACTGCTATGAACCATTGAATCTTGCATCATCGTCAGCCTCTCGCCCATCGATAGCTGTGATGCATGCAGCTCCATGATGTTGCAGTCTGTCGAGTCTCTAATATTATTTATCAAATCTTGGAGCTCCGTCATGCTGCGATCGAGCATATCGAATCGTGCGATGAGCGTCGGATCGTCCGCCTGCGGCTGGGACCGGGGCTGCTCCTCCATCCTTCGCAGCAACTCGTCACGGAGAGACGCAATCTGACGGTCAATGGCCTCCTGGACGACCTCCTGGATTCTGGCCGACGACTGCGAGGGCTGTGTGGAATGCGCAGCTGTCGGGGAGGCCCTAGATGACTACGTCACAACCAGGGCGCCATAGGATCCCGTATCGTAGTACGTACCCCTCTAGAGACCACCAGCTGCGGTCACCCACAGGTCGTCCGCCGATGGAGCTGGAGCGGGCTGTGAGAAAGTACCAGCCTCTCCAGGTGTAGGTGCACTAGCAGTCGTCCACTCACGCAGCCTAAGATACTCGGCTTAGAAAGATTTGAAAACTCGATAATTGCCTAAGTTATATTAAAATTAACACAAAGTAAAGTAATACTTACATAGGTCTGTGAGGCCCTCTCATCAATGAGATTTCTGTCCTTGCGATGGGTGGCCAAGAAGACGGTCACCATGTTTGCATCCTCACCCCTCTGTACCTGTTAAAAATATATTATTTAGTACTAAACTTAAATATTTTTTCCAAGTACCATTTTATGGTACTTATATTAAAATAATATATTTTAAAAGAAAAAATATATCAAACGACGGAAATGTTACGTCATCGAAATCGAGCCACCACACCACTTGGCAGCATTCTGCCTAGCCGCCTTGGCCTTCTCAGACCTTTCCTTGTAGCTCGAATCATCAAATCTAGCCCTCATCGCAGTCCACTGCCCAAGCGTGATCCAACCTTGGATCATTTTTCCAGCACGATCACGAGCCTTCTGGTCATCCAGAGCATCTCGGATAAGCTTGGCGGCAACGGTAGGAAAGAGCCGCTCGATCAACTCGGCCCGGTACGGAGGATAGAAATACGTTTGCTACAATAAATAATTTAGTAAGTGAGCATCACGGATAAGTTATATAATATGCATAAATTAGAGGATTTATTTAATATACTTTTACCTGGAAGTGCGCAAACCAGAATGCCTTTCTCTCCTCCGGAGCCTCAGAGTAGTTGATCCAAGGGCCACCGTAGTTGTTCTTCAGAAATTGGCCCAGGCGTCTCTGAACCGACGATGGACGATGTCTATACAGAGATAATTATTTTGATAAAAAAAATTCAATATACGATGAATAAAAAAATACACGATATATATTATACTAAACCATCTGATTGACTTACTTTGTACCGTCGGCCCAAATCTCTGTCCTCGTCTCCTCCGGAGGTGCGCATGGATGATCTTGCTGATTTGGGACAACGTCGGCACGACCTCCTCGACATGCTCATCTGTCCCCATGGTTCCATCAGCAGAAGAAACGTTGGACGAGGGTGTACTATCACGCCTGGAACTACTCGTCCCAACGGTCGGAGAAGTGAGTGATCGATATACTGGAATATTGGGCGACGATGATCCAGAACCAACAGTAGGCAGTACCGAAAGAGCACTCTGTCTACCTCGGGACCTGTCGAATCCTCCGTGTCGTCCTGTCATATCTGATAACAACATATGATGAATATAGAAAAACACAAATATATAGTACATTCTACAGTCGAAATGTGATGCATATCTCAAAGCATTCTACAGTCAAAATATAATACATATATTCATTAAAATAGTACATTCTACAGTCAAAATATAGATACATTCTACAGGCAATATATATTATTTTCAATCATCTTCAGAAAATTTATCTTGTTTGCCTTCCTCGTCCTCCTCTTCCTCTTCCTCTTCCTCTTCCTCTTCCTCTTCCTCTCTTCCTCTTCCTCGTCTTCACTTTCATCTACTTCGTCTTCCTCTTCGAATAATTCTACATCTTCTATATTATTACTCGTGTAATGAGTAACTTCCGTTGAGTCCTAATCTACAATATTTGTTACAAGAGGTAGATCGTCCTCCTGATAAGCTATTTTGTCAATGTCAAAGGTATTTTTAGCTTTAGTCTTGCATACTGCCCACCAATCCGACCTCGCTGTCCCCCGTCTAGGATAAGTTATGAAGTACACGAGCTGAGCCTGACTTGATAGGACAGATGGTTCGTAGCCTTGATATCTACGCTTGTACTTTATATCCACAAGGTCATGCTTGTCAATTTTCCAACCTTGATCTTGAATCGGATCGAACCATTCACACTTGAATAGCATGATATTTGCAGGTTCTGTGCCATAATTATATGTCAACTCCACAATCTCTCGTAAGATGCCAAAGAAATTATTGCCTGGATTGACGTCTTTGTAGTTCGAAAATTTGATACACAAACAACTATTTTTGGTGGAATCAAGATCCATAAAGCTATCTCTGATAGGAGCATTTGTTGACTTGAACCTGAACCCATTAACACAGAAACTTGGCCATATTTTAACGGCAGTAATTGGTCCCTTGGCTAGAGTTCTAATAGATTCAGTCTCGGATGTTATTAGACGATCGACCTAAATACCAAAGTAGCGATAGTAAATTATTTGTTTTACAAGTGCAGAAATAAAAAGTAATTACCAAGCATCCTACATATGCGCTCAACCAAGAAGGAAAATGGCATCTCATTTCTTGTTCTACTTCTTCGTATGTTATGTAGGGTCTAACCGACCTCAACTCATCATTATATGTGCTAAAAAACAATGAAGCAACTACTGATTAGTAGCATAATAGTATCTTATACTATTATATTGAGATGATGTAAACGTGGACGTATTAATTACTTACCCCTCTAGCTTCTCCACTTTATCCTCGTCGCAATTGAGTAATATATACAACTGAGCAGCCCTTAGCTCGTCGTCATTCAAATATCTCTTCTTCATTTTTCCTGAAGGCTTTTCGGATGCATTGAATACTTTGAGTATTGCATCATTAGATTCCTGATATGCGTCGTCGTTTCTCGGAGCTTTCGTTCTATTAATAGCAATATGCGGTTTGAAATACATCGAGCAAAAGTTTGTAATCTCCTAGAGAACATAAGCTTCACAAATTAAGCCCTCAACCCGTGCCTTGTTTTTCACCCTTCTCTTTAGGTGATTCAGATGCCGCTCGAAGGGGTACATCCACCGATAACCAACAAGACCACCAACACGTGCCTCATAGGAAAGATGAATTGGCAAATGCTCCATAGAGTCGAAGAATCCAGGAGGAAACACCTTCTCGAGCTTACATAGTGTTACCGCAATGTCCTTCTCTTGCTTTTCTAGACGATCGACGAGCAACTTAGTACAACAAAGATCTCTGAAGAATATGTTCAGCTCTTTCAATGGATCCCAAACGACCTGCAGTAAGAATTTCCAAAATGCAATCGGAATTAACCTCTCCATGAATACGTGACAATTGTGGCTCTTCATACCCGCCAGTTTATTCTCCTTGAGGTCGACGCATCTTCTCAAGTTCGACACGTACCCGTTTGGAAACTTTAGACCCTGAATCCACCTATAAAGTCTTCCTTTATCCTCTTTCTCCAGTGAGAAAAATGACTTAGGTTGCTTTAACTTTCCATTCCCCACCTCTATCAAATGCAATGCAGGACGTCTACATATTTCTTCTAAGTGCAACATGGCCTTCGGATTATCTTTCGTCTTCCCCTTTACCTCCATTACAGTATTAATTATGTTATCAAACACATTCTTCTCGATATGCATGACATCAAGGTTATTTCTGATAAGATTGGTGCTCCAATATAGCAGATCCCAGAATATACTCCTCTTCGTCCAGTTATGGGTGCGACCAAATCCGTCACACTTGAACCCCTTAGCAGGCTCTTCGATAGCACTTGGTAAATCTTTTACCTCTTTCCATATCGTGTATCCGGGCCACCTTGGCGGTGGATTGGCCTTCTCCACAACTCCCGCATGAAAAGCATTCTGGTTCCTCCGGTACGGATGATCCTTCGGCAAAAATTATCGATGACAATCGAAGAAGCACGGTTTGCCTCCGTGTTTCAAACGGAAAGCCTTAGTACGGTCCATGCAATACGGATATGAGAGACGACCATGGGTGCTCCATCCCGATAACATTCCATAGGCCGGAAAGTCGTTGATGGTCCACATAAGTGCTGCCCTCATCTGAAAATTTTGCTTTCTAGAAACATCGTACGTGTTGGCACCTACTTTCGAAAACTGATTCAACTCATCTATCAAAGGCTGTAAATACACATCGATGTTCCTCTTCGGATTGTTCGGATCCAGGATAATAACGGTTAGGAATATAGACGGAGTCTTCATGCACATCCAAGGCGGTAGATTGTACGTAGTGACGATCATAAGCCAACACGAATACTGGGAGCTCGAAAGTCCGAATGGGGTAAAACCGTCCTAGGAGAGCCCTAATCTGACATTACGCGGATCTTCGGCAAAATTTGGATACTCTCGATCAAAGTGCTTCCATGCTTCTCCATCGGATGGATGATCCAATACTCCTTCGATCTGTTTTCACTTGTGCCAACTCATGTTTTCTGCAGTCTACTTAACCATAAACAACCGCTGTAACCACGGCGTCAAAGGCTAGTAGTGTATCGAATCGGTAGGCTTCCTTGTACCGACAGACTTTCCTCTAACAGTTGCCTTGTAGCGATCAGCACCAAAGAATCTGCACGCATCTTCATCCTTGTCGTCTTTGTAATACAACATGCACCCATTGCGACATGCATCGATTTTTTCGTATCCCATCCAAAGCGATCTCACCATCCTCTTAGATCGATAAAAGTCTTTAGGCAACTTTGCACCCTCGGGAAAGATCTCTATAATCAAATTGATCAGTCGATTATAGCATTCTTGCGACATATTAAAATCGGACTTGATGCTCAATAATCTTGTAACTACCTCCAACGGTGAATGATCCTTACAACCAGGATATATTGGAGTTACTGCATTCTCCAGCAACTCCATAAACTTTGCAGCATCGGCATTCGGTGCCTCCTCAGCTGCATCATAATTATCCGGATTGAAACTAGGTCCCGCCGTATCATAATTATCTGGATTGAAACTAGGGCCCGCCGTATCATAAACCATGTTCACCACCTGTCGTCGTAAGCATCGTGGTCATAGACATCCATATACGACTCCACATAGGACTCCGACTCCGATGCTACAGATAAAAGTTCTCCGTGCGCGATCCACTGATAGTAATTCGACGTGAAGCCCTTCGAGTACAAATGATATGTAACTTCCACTTCTGGATGATATTTTCTGTTGCGATATCTCACACACGGACACTTAATTTTGGTACCATCCATGTACTGAGGGAACGCCTTGGCGAACTGCATGAACTGCTGTACACCCTCAATAAATTTATCTCGTACACCGCACATGTCATCAGGATGATGGTTGTACATCCACGAACGATGACGCAGATAGTAATTCATATCTATTTCTAGATACTTCTACAAAAATGACAGTATGTATCATATTTAAAGTCAAAAATGACAGTATGTATCTATATTAGTTCTCTTAATACAGAAATTTGTTAATAAGTTAAGCCTTTAATGTCTCTTATATTCCAGATGAGTCTATGAATTCTAGGGAACTGGTCTCATTCGACATGGATTCAACTGTTCACTGAGAGACACAAGAAGATTATAAAAGAAACCAAACATCACTGAGTAGAGTAGAGTATACACATACAAATTCCATAAGTTTCTTAAAGGCTCGTCTCATTCTGAGTTCAGAATGCAGTCTAAAGTAACATGGCAAAAGCACAATATTTTTATTCACTTATCAGTTCTATATATGTATTGCACGAAACGTACTGATGTTGTTTCTAAAAATTGGTTGGCAAAATGTAGGATGAACAATTTCATTAACATCAACAACTAATTGAGCACTAAATGTCTCTTATATTTTCACTCTCAGTTCCGATCCTAGAAACATGATTAGTTCTTTAGGTAGAAAACAAGAATATAAACTTTTCAGATCTCCATGAACTCAAGAATTTCGAGATAAAGGCTTCAGTATTGATGTCTAAATAGTTATTTCACATATTTAAGATTTTCGTTATGAGAACATTAGAAGAGGAGCCTAAACAGTCAAGAAAGCCATCTCACAAAAGCCAAGTTCAACCATGAATACCAAACAATGTCAGGTTGGTTGTCAAATTTTTGCAAAAACAAATATAAAATTAATAGGAAAAATGTTCATTTCCATATAATAAGTTGCAGCATGATGCTTCTATAATCAACTTATTAACCAATGTCTGCATTAAATTAAAGACTTGCATTCAAGGAAAAAAAGAGAGCAGTAACAACGGATTAAGTTCCATAAAGTTGGGAGCAACCACTAACACCAAAAAAAATAAAAAATTTGTCTTGGAAGTTAATTTTTTTATTTTTTTATCTTCTCATTACCTTTGCATTAGAGAACACTTTTCTATCTCATTGTCTTGTGTAAATATAATCTTGCCACATAGGAAAGATATTGTCTTGTGCCTAATGCCACGTAGGAATCACAATACAAAACAAGACAATAGGGTTGAAGATGCTCTAATAATCCGCCATTTTATAAAAATTGTATTCCTATTTTTCCCTTGAGTGAATTGATAAGAGCACAAATTTAAATTGAACGCTTCTACGTAAACCGCATCGGGCATGAACCGACACCACGTGTCGATTTTCCATTGGCTGATTTATTTTTTCGAGACGAGTATTTTTTGTTTTAGCCAATCACCGGCTGACATGTGACATTTCGGTTTTTCTTTTCGGGCTGTCTAGACTTTTCCATTTGAACTTGAACAAAACATAGTACAAATGTTCTTTTTGGACAGACATCATCTCAAAGATTAGGTAACTTAGTGGTAACGAAATTCTTGTAAAAAAAAAGAAAATCAGTAAAATGCAAAGGGTCTCTGTTCACTATTCCCCCCCCCCACACCCTTTTTCCATAGACATTTATCTGGAAATACAATAAATTTTTTTTAGGAAATAATGCAACTACGAACACTATAGATAAATAAATACTTCTACTGAGTCTTAATTATCTTAAAAGAATAAGTGTCTGTATCAAAAACCCTAACTCTAACCCTAACCCCAGGTCAAAAAACCTAACCCTAGGTCCTGATCAGTGTTTGTGTCAGTGTGTGTGTCGTGTCTGTGTCAGTGTCTGTCTCTGTGTGTGTATGTGTGTGTGTGTGTCTGTGTCAGTGTCACATGTGTGTCCTGAGAGAGAGAGAGAGAGAGAGAGAGAGAGAGAGAGTTTACCTAGAGCTCAAGGAGGAGGAGGGGGATGCCGGAGTAGCCGCTGAGGAGAGCCGGTGGCCGGAGCGCGGGGGCGGGGGGGGGGGTATTTTCTTTTAAAATCGAAAAAATTTTGACACCTCGGGAAAAACGAAACCGAGCCCTAATTAACCAAATTTTAGCGACGTTTAGCAACGTTAAATAAAAACATCGCTAAATTAAATTTTAGCGACGTCATAGACATCGCTAAACACGTTGCTAATTATTTTTAATATAAACGTCGCTGTATACGTCGCTAAACGTCGCTAAATTAGACATATTAGCGACGTTTAACGATCTTAATTGAACTTCTAGCGACTTATCTTTTAAAATCTTAAAAAAGTCGCTAAACGTCGCTAAATGTCGCCATTTAGCGACGTCTAGCGACGTTTTTACATGGAGTCGCTAATTTATATATTATTAGCGACGTTTCCTTTGACATCACTAAAATACGTCGCTAATCCCGCTTTTTCTAGTAGTGTGTCACGCTCTAGTCCCAAAATACTGAGGGACTAGCCACGTAGTAATAGCCAACAGCACACTCCAATGGGAAAACCCAATTTAATGGACCCGTTAGAGTGTACTTAAGCTGTAAAACAAATATAATGGTCTACGATACATGTTACTGTCTAATTCTAATCTCATCCACATAAGGTAATCACATTTCAAATGTCAGACGAATCAAAAAGAAATATAATCCAACAAGTCTCAATAAAAATTAATTTGGGGGAACAACCCAAAAATAAGTTTAGTACAGTAATCCAAGAGACAGGAAATAGAGTATCTAAAAATAGATATAACTGAGTATATAACAAATACTCAGGAGAAATCCTCTGGCACCATCCCGTCCTCTGGAGTTGGTACGATTCTAGTGTCTGCTCTTGTCCTGTATACCTCGGGGTAGATCTCCTCTGCTATACCTGGGGACATAATCCGGATCCAGGTCCTCAGGGGACATAGCAAGGTACAAGAATAACTCAAGCCAAATAAAATGCAGTATGTAAAAATAAATATCAATTGGGCAAACTATGTGACCAGCTATGTGATATACAAATGAGAGCATCACTAGTACTCAGGCTGAGACTACTACAAGCTCTGAGTCGGGGAGCCGGTAGCAGTAATATCACGTAATGGGCCTAGCTCTGATATATAGGCTAAAGCACCGCAATAATATATAAATATAATCAGCCCATAGCATGTGTGTCTCTCCCCACCCAATGTAATCACACATCTTATGTCCACGATATCTCATGTCCATAACACGCAAGATTATGACCTTTAGCTAGTACAACGAGTCATAATAATATAAATGTATATACAAGATCTATGTCACGAATCCTGTAAGCCTATACAGAATCACCATGAATAACTCAAGAAATATTCTGTCTCATGAATAGTGTCAAGTGTCCTATGGTATGACGTACTTGATTAAACAAGCATGAAAATATAGGATCGGGTTATTAACTCTCTAAGTGACGTTACACGACTCCATGTACGGCGTCGATACCCAAATATTATTCGAACGTTAAGCAACGCCTCACGGTCCTAGGTTGAATATGTACATCTCAAGAGTATATATATATATAGAAAGAACTCAAGAAAATAATATGATAGGAAATACTACAAGTTGGCAAGGTACACTTGTTTGAGGTTTGAACTCTTCAATTGCTCCGGTAAAAGCAAAATCTCTAAGAATGCCTCCGGATGCTGAAACAAACATTACCATCACTCTCAGAATACATGAAATAGCTACGATTGACTACCCATAAGTCCAATTTGGACACATGGACAAAATTGAAAGTTTATGGTTAAAGCAGGGTCCACATGTGGCCCACTTCGTACCAAAAAAAGTGCTAGAGACAAAATTCTCCAAATTTATCAAACTTAGTGTCTACGAGTCCAGAATGAAGATATGAACCCAATGATCATGCGCTCAATTGAAGGGAAGTTATGCGTCACGCATTATGAACCTGCTATCGGTGTGCCAGGCCAAGACCTGTGTACAAAAATAAATACACATAGGCAAATTGCACCAACTCTTCCTGCGCCACAGAATGTGTGCCAAAAAGGACCAACATCCTCATATTGTGTTGTTTCTGTGCATGAACATGTGAAAAACATTCAGGATAATTTTCCATCCTCTGTGAAGAACAAAGGTGCGAAAGACGATGGATCGTACGCAAATTAAGTCAGCACCTCACTTTACACGTAGGAAACTTAAAAAGTGCATAGGAGGTCTAATGTATCTCAAGTAAAGAGGCAGAGTATGTCCTCCTCATCCTTTTGTCTTCTCCCTTATGACTTACGCAAATTTATTATATAAAAGAGTAAGGAGAAAGATCCCTCGGACCTTGCAACGGTGTTTCCTAATAAACATCATTGCAATTGTCATAAAGTTTTAATTGAATGTTGTTGTGCATCAGCAAAATGGTCTGTATTTTACCGATTAACTTACACTATGTCTCCTAAACATTAAAATACAAAATACGTTGACCACCAGGAGTATGATAACGAACCGCTCCTTGCTTCAGCATACATGGCTTCGCATCTTTTCCGTGGCAGAAGACAATCAAGACGAAGTTCTTCAAGAAAATCCAGACAGAGGAGATTTGACCAACTCGTCGACTCCTTTGAAGGATTATACCAAAATACTCGTTCTTGAAAACGTGAGCTCGGTCTTCACGGGAATCCCCATTCCTTATAATCCGAGGTTGGGTGTATCAATCCACTCGATTCTGAAACTGACAGTGTAGACTTTAACTAAACAGCTCTGTCTACCAATCCCTTTGTTGTACATAGAGATTTTAGCGTTTACACCGTCAGTGATGAATAAGATGTTTCTCCATCAGAAGACACCGAACAACGCCTAAACTTATTAGATATTGCTCTCAAAGACATGCACACTATGATACAAAATATGCATCAAATGATGACAGCTCAATATTCTGCAACCCCAGTACCTGTCCAAGTAGCTTTATTCATATATGCACAGCCTACTCCTGGAACAACACCTCTGCAGGATAACACAAATCCAGAAGCATTCATAAACCAAGAGTTAGCAATGCAAACTCTTAATCCTCTCAATATTGGGAGTGGACTTCCGCCAGTGATAATACCTATTCAACCAGGATTTTATCATTCAATTACACCACTCCGAACAGAAAATCCTCTCAAAACTATTTGGAAGTTCTTGCACAGGTCGATATTTTAAAGAACAAAGGCCAACTCCGCAAGCTGGGGGTGAAATAGTCTTATCCTCCTCATTGTGATAATACTCCATTCCCTCCTAAATACAAGCCTCAATCAATAGTCTTATTTAAAGGGAGGATATCACCGAGCCAATATATTAATTACTTCAATATAATGACGGCTCATCTGTTGAAAGATGATACTTTCCTTACCAGATTATTCGTGAAATGCTTGGCCGGCATAACCTACGATTGGTATCACAGTTATACCTGTAACTGTATATCCTCGTTTGAAGATATGAAGTGTCTTTTTCTCTAAAAATTCTACGAAGGAGGAATGGATATGACGATGTCTTCACTCATCGATATCAAACAGAAGGAGAAGGAATTTTTTTATGAATTAGTAGAGCATTTCAGGCAAGCAACTATGAAGTTACCCCCGGCATTCCAGACTCTGCATTCATTGATACCTATAAAAAGAATATACTACCTATTGTAAGGCTTTGGACAGGTCCAACAAAATTTTAAGACTTAACGGCATTCATAATCGAGGTCAAAGCTGCTGAAGGTAACGCAAAGGTGGCACATAATTTAGGGTTACAAATGACCAATACGGAAGGAAAGCATCCCTCAAATCGTACGAATAATCGCAACAACAAAGAAAATGAGGCATTGGCAATAACCATGTCAAATCCACCCACCTCTCCTCTAGCACAAAAGCCTTCAGAGTCTTTCAGGCCTAAGAAAAAATATTTCTTTGACGAGAGCGATAACCAAAGCATTTTTGAATGCTTGATAAAAAGTAACAAGTTCCAGTTGCCTGACATCAAACGACCAAATAAGGCCGATAAATATATAACCTAAAGTACTGCTTATACCATCGGTATGTACATCATCCTACCAAGGCTTGATATGTCTTGAAAAGGAAATCCAATAATTGAGAAATGCTAAAGCTATCACCCTTCACAATGAGGAGAAGACGGTCTCCGCCAATATGGTGTCTCTTCAATTCGGCCGGCACAAGAAGTCCCAAAATATCGAACTACGATGAAAGTAGTAAATCTTCCATCTCCTCAAAGTCAAACAGAGGGGTTGGTGCCTCTGACCATAGATCATGGCGAGATTATGTGAATTCATCCCGACCTGATGCCAGATTGGGACCAGGGAGCAGCATCTTCCAATTCAAAATCAAAGAAGGGTAAGAAGTATAAATTATACAATATAATTTCTTCAGACCATCACTCGGACAGAGATCAAGATCAACATCAAGAAGATATATCCCTTGATAGCATATTTTAAAATCTAAACATTACCCCAACAAGCTCTAATCGCAAGCTTCGCTTGACACACTGGCAATGGTTTATGATTGGTAGTGTTCAACTGTATAGGGTACAACAAATTTTCAGTGCTTATGAAGGTGTTCCTACACAAATTCCTTCTCCTCCTTCGGCAACCATTAGAGTACCGACCTCAACTCAAATGCTTGAGGAGGATCGTCCCAAATTTTATCAATACAGCTAGCAATCTTTATGCTTGATGCAAAATATAGGGTATGACTTCCAAAAAGCTGAAGGTTTAAACTTTGCAAAGGGGCAACGTATTCCTCTAAAACTCCAAGGGTAGTCCAACAAATCCCATAGTGGATTAGGTTACGATAAAACTACCCCACAAACTCGCTCCAAGCAAAGCCATAATAAAAAGAAACTTAAATTTTGTAACATGGTGCTTCTCTCTCTAATGCCCGAAAAAGAAGCCATAACGGGTACCAGGTCTGGCAAAGATTATCATAAAACTTATGAATCTGTCCCGAAAGATATTCCTTACACTCTTCCTACTCATGTTGCTCCGGTCATAACCGAACCTGGTCCTTCGAAGCTTACTACGGTAGAGAAAGGGGAAAAAAAAGGAAGTACGCTTCGATAAATCCTTGAAGAAGAATATACCCCAAGGACTTGAAAAGTCCTACAGTTTTGACATATTAGCCCAACTGGCCAATACCCAATCCTGACTTTCTATATTCGAGTTACCTCATTTGTCAAAGAAGATTCATGAAGCTTTGAGCGAAGCTCTGATACATGCAAACTCATGCTTAGCTCAACTCAAGACTCCTAATAAAGAGCCATTAGCGTATCCTCAATGCCACAGCTTGATTGAGAAGATTCCTAACATCACCTTCACGGAAGATAATATGCTACTCAAAGATAATCAGCATAAGACCTTTATATTAAACCGGTTATATCAGATCTATCAAGGTGAACTGGATTCACATCGACCATGGTTCTTCACTCAGCATCATTCCTAAGAGTCTACTGAGAGGATTGAAGATACCATGCACAACATCTCTTTTACTAGCACTACCATTCTAGGATTCAACGCTGGAAGGAGTAAACCGCTGGAAAAGATACGCCTAAAAATTTAGATAGGCGATCTACGTACTGAAGTCACATGCTATATGATTGACTCTGACTTATCCAACAATATTTTGCTAGGACAGCCATGGATACACGAACATAAAATTATACCCTCCATCCTACATCAATACTTCAAATATATGAACAGTAGGGGAGAAGGTGTCGAAGCCTATTTCGCTGACTCTGCACTCTATACATCGGAGTATATGAAAGAAGAATCTAATCATGCTTGTAATTAAGCGGATGATATGAAAATCTGAGTCAAATAACGTATTACTCGTCCAACTCCTTCGAAGCCTCTCAACATCAACCTGCACAAATCACCTCCATTATTCATCAACCTTCGATGTAATGAACAACCAGCACTGGAGAATGAGCCCCTTGTTATCGACATTCGTCGTAACAAACAACCGACATCAGTGAATCAACCTCTAGTCATTAATCTCGCTAAGCCTCCTTTCAAGGCTTAAGATTCTGCTGACTATGTGGAAGATAAATAAATTTTGTATTTCATGAATAAAGAAGGCACTAATTTGTACTACATTGATGTTGAACCCTTTGCCGAGAAATTCTTGGAGGCTCTTCATTTCCATGAACCTCTGTCCATATTCGTGGCATCTCTATTTTAATATAGTTTATTATATGAATAATATGACGATGCATACTTCATAGTCCCAGCAAGACAGGACAAGCAACGTCAGATAATTTTTGGCAAAGTTAGAAATAAAAGAGGCATGCAGACTAATGATTCTAACGAGGATAGTGGAAAGATTCAGTCGTATCGTTACAACCAACCAACCAAGAATATTATGCAAAGGATGGACTACAACTTAAAATCTGGTTTGGGATTAAATTATGGAAAAGGCATACGGACTCCTATACGTCATTGCTCTCCAAAGTGCAAGTCAAAAACATACTACCAATGGACTGGTCGTGGTTTGGGATACGTTATACCACTAACAAGTCCTAAAAATTCAAAATTGGAAGAAGAGACATTCTCATTCCTCTGACTCATCATTATGGGATTTTGATGAAAGCATAGGTGACGTATTCAAACATTCTTTCTCTATAAATATGGTGTCAACTGTCCCAGATGATAAAGACGGTGAATTATTAGAACTATTCGAGAATGCTCCATGGGCACAATAAATGGATACTCATTGGGAGCTTCGGTTTGAGCAATATGAATCACCTACAGAGGATGAAATAATCCAAATCAATGTAGGAGAAGAATCTTTCCCAAGACCAATCTTTATTAGCAAGAGTCTTCCTGAAGAATGTCAACACGCTTTACTCCAGCTAATAAAAGAGTATATCGATGTCTTCGCCTGGAGTTTCGAGGATATGCTTGGCCTAGATCCTCAAATAGCCATACACAAGCTCAATATTCTTTCGAATGGTAAACCGGTAAAACAGCAGCAACGACGATTTTGTCCAGATATGATGGATGCAATTGAAAGAGAAGTCAAGAAACTCATAGCATATGTCTTTGTGTGAGAAGAGCAATATCCCGACTGGGTATCCAACATCGTTCCATTCATGAAGAAAAATGGAAAGATCCAGGTCTGTGTAGATTATCGAGATATGAACTTGGCTTGTCCAAAAGATGAATTTTCTCTTCCCATCACAGATGTCATGATCGACAAGACATGTATATTTGAACGTATGTCCTTCATGGATCGGTTCTCTGGATATATCAAATTAAGATATCACCTGATGACGAAAAACACACTTTGAACGTATGTCATGATCGACAATACATGTATATTTGAACGTATGTCCTTCATGGACCGGTTCTCTGGATATATCAAATTAAGATATCACCTGATGACGAAAAACATACTTTTTGTGTACACCATTGGGAGTTTACTGTTATACAGTCATGTCCTTCGGCTTAAAGAATGCGGGTGTAACGTATCAAAGAGCCATGAGTAAAATTTTTCAGAAGCATTTACGAAAAATAGTAGAATGTTACATGGATGATATTGCTGTCAAGAGCAGTCTTAAAGATGATCACCTTCAAGATTTAAAAATTATGTCCGAATTGATGCGCCATCACCAATTAAAGATAAATCCAACTAAATATTTTATGGGTGTCTCCAGTGGCAAGTTCCTCGGATTTGTCATAACCTCCAAAGGCATTCATATTAAACCCGATAAAATCAAAGTAATCCTCAAAATGCAGCCACCACATAATCTCAAAGAACTTCGTAGCCTATAAGGCATGTAGAAGCATGGAAAATCTGATCCATACACCATAGAGACCTTGCTCTGTACTATAATGATGTGCCTCAGTAGTCTAACTCCTTGTGCCTCAAGAATTATGGCAAATGCACCAATAGTTTAAATAGAGTCTCATGTGCCTGCAGTGCCATGCGCCCACCTACATCTAGGTATCTCATGTGCCCGCAGTGCCATGCGCCCCTATCAATCTAAGTGTGTCATGCGCTCATAGTGCCATGCGCCATTATGATCCTGCCAACTCTTATATGCCTACAGTGCCATGCGCCATTCAATTCACATAAATACGCCTTCATGATAGCTTATTGAAGGCTACAAATAGTGGATATTTTTCCACATGCAAAGCATTGGGAGATCCATATACCCATAAGTAAAAGAAAGAGGAATCAGAGCTAGACGCCTCTACAAGAGAAGAAGACAGAGCACCGCCGAAGCCTCGTCGACCCCTCTTGGTCCCAGATCGTCAACGGAGTAAAGGAGCTGCTGTAGTGCTCGATCTCCACCGTCAAGTTTGCCCATATCTTTCTTTTTGTACTTAGATTCTCTTCTATAGGGTTTCTCTTGTACTCTTTGTCAATTTGTAAATAAATAAAAGAAAAATACTTCTTCTTTTTTATGATATCAACAAAAATAGAGACTCTGCTGGGGAAGAGCTTCTCCTCCAACAAGAAATTGGTGACACAATCCGATGTGACCAAGATAGGTTCAACTCAGAGGATGTTGGTCATCCGCTTCGACCAACAGGCATTTAAAGACACGCTGGATAAGCTGAACTCAACCATGAGGCCCGTACGACCTCGCAGGACTCACAAATTTTGGATGTTAGTACCGCTGTGCCAATCCCAAAGTTGGTACCTGATACATCGTCAACCTACGCCACAGTCGCACATGTGGCAGACCTGTACTCCGCCAACAAGTCGAGTTCTTTGCCGAGGCCCGTACGAACTCAAAAAGTTTTCAGGGTATGGGTTGCCAAAGTCGCTGCGCTAGACCCAACGTCTGCTCCAGAAAAGCAGCCAAACTTAGCTGCAGGTGCACACAAGGTGAACGCGCATCATGCCTCTCTCTGAAGCTGCTCCCAAGAAGAACTTTAACAATTCCTATGATGCGCGCATGCAGCACCATCTAGGCCGTGAAGCATTCCCCGATCACAGGCACATGGAGTCTCCTCCGAGCAAGACAACTAGTAATAAGGACTAGTATAGTCCTACACCGGATTCCTTTTACTATGCGTCCAATAACGCTGGTCCAAGGAAGTCCAAAACACCCTGAGGACTAGTATACAACTAGTAATAAGGGCTAGTATAGTCCTACACCAGATTCCTTTTACTATACGCTTGAGGGGCAGCATCATCAGCACTCTAGAAGGATGCACCGTTGTTGGTAACGCGTGCTGCTAATAGAAAATTCTATAGGGCAGACCTAGGCGCACATGCGCCCAAAGTGGGTCGACCCTTAGAGCCTTCTAAAAATCACTTGGATGCCACAATAGCACAAAAACTAAGTTGAGTGAAGAACATCGGGAGGACAGACCTATGCACCCAATCTGGTTGCGGGCATAGAGAAAGTCTATACCATATCAAGTATTCCATTAACGGTCCGGTTGCAGTTTTTGCGGAATAACCGGATCGGGGAGCAAAATCTTTACTTTTACCTCCATGCGCAAGGGTTACCCGAGAACTGAAGTGGGGGTGTAAAAGAAAATTCTATCGTCTGATTTATGTAACGTGATTAGTCACAACCGTAAGACAAAAGAAGCAACACTCGCACAAGATGTCTCCTCAAAAATATGTCTGTGCCAGCATCATCATTAACTGTTGTTGCGCACACGCCCCGATTCTTCTAAAAAGACAGTCGATATTTGATCGATTACAATCAACAATTCCAACCCAACGACGTCACCAGAGTCCACCACATGAAGAGAAGGAATTGTCTGTTGTCTCATGTTGCTCAACATGGAGATCCTCTCCCTTAAAGAAGATCTTGAAGAAAGTCTCGCCAACCGTAAGGGTGTCGGTCACTACTCCACTGAGCCATCCTCGAGGTAGCAGACTGGTACCGACTATGGAGGTATTTCAAGGCACGTGCTCGCGAACGAAGGCTGGGGTGGCCATACCTCCCCGAGCAAATTTTCGATCAAAGTTGGGGTAGAAATCCCTAGTATTTTATTACAAGTCGGCTTCCATAAAGAGGGAGAATCCCTGCAAGCAGGTGACAACGTAGCAGGGGGTAGTCAAACCCTTCAAAATAAACCCTAAGTCGAGACAGGGGGTAGCAACCCTCCGAGTTCTGAAGATGATACAGTAATGCCCATTTTTCCTGAGGACAATAAGACTCAAGCATCTGGGATAGAAAGTAAGGCTTTCACCTCCCCGTCTACCTCATCTCGCAAAATGCAAGTACACATAGCGGAAGACAAAAACGGTGTAGAGTCCAGAAATCAATAGCGCCTGGAGATGCTCGAAGCCATGATGCATGTTCTGAATACTTCAATACATACTCTAACTCACACATTACTGGAACTCAGAGGAAGTATTGCCCCAACACAGCCACAAGTGTCGGGACAAAGAAACGAGGAACCTGATACGCCTGACCCAGTTTCTCAGTTCGGAAGCGGTCATACACTGCCTCGAGCCTTTACTCCCCTTTTGACAGAGGATATCTAGGAGACGTTAAAGTACCTGCGTGCCCGAGTAGATGCTCTGGACAACAAAGATTGGCTCCAGAAGCTTAGGATCCGGCAACCTTATCTTCTCGAGTGGGATAATGTGGTATACCCTCCCAAATACAAACCAATGTCGCTGGCTTCGTTCGATGGAAAGACATCGCCCCGACAGTACATGAGATACTTCTAGTCTATAACAGGCTATCTACCTCAGGATGATGTCCTACTTACCAACCTGTTCGTCGGAGCATTATTTGGGATCGCCTTTGAGTGGTTTTGCAGTCTCCCAAATAAGTGAATTTTCTCTTTCAATGACCTGAGGGCCATGTTCCTTTACCCAATTTTATGAAGGAGGAATGGATATAACTATGTTCACTATCAAGGACATCACCCAGGGAGATCGAGAGCTCACACGAAACAACATCGAGCATTTCTGATATGCAGTGCTGAAATTGTCTCATGGTATTCTTGAGTCCTCATTAATTGACAGGTGCCAAAAGAATATCCTGTCTGCTGTGAGACTCCGAATGGCATTTGGCCCATTTACCGACTGGACAGCATTCATTATAAGTACCGTGATTGCTGAAAATATCATGAAAGATGCTCACTCTTTGGGATTCCAAACTCTCAGCACCGAAGATAAGAAAAACTATCCTCTCATCGCAAACAATAATCGTAACGATAAAGGAAAGAAGGCTTTGACAATAAACTTGGCCAAAAATCTATCCTCACATGTTCCTAAGCTGACAGAGCTACCAGTTGTACATGAGACTTATTCCTTCAATGATGATGATGTCATTGAACTCTTCGACATTTTGATAAAAGGTAACATGCTCAAGATACCCGACGTCAAACGTCCTGATGAGGCGGGCAAGGTGGACAATCCCAAGTATTATTACTACCACCGATACGTCCATCACCCCATGCGGGACTACTATGTGTTGAAAAGGCAGATACAGAGACTTATCGACTCCAAAGTTCTCTCATTGGACTACGAAGACAAGACTGTTACGGTAAACATGGTCTCTCCAGTTTGGAAATTTCCCGACCATATAAGCCCAAGATAGTTTTGTCCCCATACCATGGACAATCATGGAGGTCGTTAACCTTACTCCAGCCCGAGCAGAAGGTTTATTCCCATTGCGACTCCAAAAGGCGAAGTCATGTGGATTCATCCCGGATATGAAACAACCAACAACACTGCCAGCCTCTAAGGCCAAAGGAAAGAAGACCAAGTCCTATCACGCGGTCCCCCCAATAACAAACAAAGCTCTAGTTGTAGCAATCAGGTCGAGGCTAACCTATCAGCGTGATTACAACGCTCCCGATGACTCTGCACCTATAACGGGTGGTCTTCCGGCCTCTAATCCGTGTCCGTCCCAGCTTCCGATGGCAGACAAGCAAAAGCTGAAGGAAACTCGTTATGATAAACCTATGCGAAAGGATGTAACTCAAGGGTTGGAGAAGACCTACAGCTTCTATATACTAGCGCAATTGGCCAACACTCCCGCGAAGCTATCACTCTTCGAGCTCCTGCATCTTTCCAAAAAGACCCGCGATGCTCTGAGTGAGGCATTGCTAAACGCCGACTCCTACTTGGCTCAAGTCAACCCACCATCGAAAAATCCTATAACATCTCCTAAATGCAATAGTGTGATGGAGACAATTCCCAGCATAACATTCTTCCAACAGGATATGCTGTTGAAAAATAATAGACACGATCGTCCCCTGTATTAAATCGGATACATCAGAGCTATTAAAGTAGATCGGATGCATATCGATCTCGGTTAATCCCTCAGTATTATCCCACAGAGCTTACTATAAACCCTAGGCATCTCGATGCATCAGCTAGCATCCACTAATACCACCATCAGCGGATTCAACGCTGGAAAAAGCTATCCACTAGGCAAGATTCGTCTGAAATGCCAAATCGGGGACCTCCGTACAGAGGTAATGTGTTACGTTATCGACGTAGAAGTATCCTACAATGTCCTACTTGGGCGACCATAGATACATGAACAAAAGATTGTTCCATCTACTCTCCATCAATGCTTGAAGTACGTCAACGAAGATGGCATCATCAAAACAAAATTCGCTGATGTGGATCCTTTCAAGGAAATCGAGGAATACTACTCCAACTCGATCTTGTATAAAAAATTCACTCAGACGAAGGTGCCAACGACGTTGACGACAAGTGTACCTTGCCACCACTGGCTGCAGAACCAGGCAATTAAATTATGAAGGAGTGGATGCGGGATCATCTTTACCACCACTGGCTACAGAACCAGGCAAATGTACCTTGCCATAATGTATCACAGTTTCTTGCCTTTATCTTATTTAGTTATTATAGTTATTTATTATGTTTGATGTATGTGTTTACCCTAGGACCGTGAGACGTTGCTTAGCGTCCGAACAAGATTCGGGTATCGACATCGTACGCGGAGTCGTGCAACATCACTTAGAGAGTTGATTCTAGGATCCTATTTTTACGTGCTTGCTTTACCAAGTACGTCATACCCTAGGACACTTGACACTATTTCATGTGATAGAATCTTTCTTAAGTTATTCATGGGGATTCTGTTAAGGTTTACAGGATTCATGATATGAGACTTACATATTATATAGATATCATTATGACTCGTTGTACTAGCTAGAGGTCATGATCTTGCGTGTTATGGACATGAGACATCGTGGATATGAGACGTGAGATTATATTGGGTGGGGAGAGTCTTCATCGTGCTCTGGACATATTTTACTATTACTATTTATGTGTACTATTAGCATACGGAAGTGGCCATTGGGATCTTTCGTGAGTACTTTATATATACATCTTCCTCCTGGTTCTCCCACACGGAGCCTTGAGTTTACTATTAGCATACGAAAGTGTCCATTGGGATCTTTTCTGAGTACTTTATATATACATCTTCCTCCTGGTTCTCCCACACGGAGCCTTGAGTGTACTACTAGCGTACAGAAGTATCCATTGGGATCTTTCGTGAGTACCAGCCCGGGGTACGATACCATACTATTATTTTCATATCACATAGTTGGTTACAGTAGTTTACCCTTGAGTATGTGGTATTATATTGTTTTACTTTTGTCATGTTGTTTCTTGTATCTTGTTACGTCCCTCTGAGGACCTGGTCCCTTGACAGTTTTTGCAGCATAGACGGTTAAGGAGCCTTTGGAGTTGTTGATGGAGTTGCTTGACTTGCAGGCATTGGTATCAGGTACTTATATCATATCTACCAGAGTAATGGTTATTTATTCATCTGCTGATGTAGCCTAGTTTTATAGACTCATATTTCCTTCTCGAGTCTATTCGAGTTTGTGTGTTACTAGGCGGCCAACTTTAGCACATATAGCTCATTCTTGTGTATTCTGTTCATTGTGGATTGAGGCATAGATATTTATATTTACTTGATTATTTAGGTAGTGACTATTATAATACAGCTTATACGTATTCGAGTCGGACCAGAGTCTGGTCGAATGCGTAGCTGGCATGTTACGTATTCCTAGTCCTACGTATTTTGGGACTGGGGCATTACATATTTTTGTGGTGGCCCATACAGGTCAGAGTATATCGTTTCGGTTATATTATTATGTCGAACGAGCCTGCAGATAGGATAAGGTTGTTAGGATCTCAATCCACAATTGCTATTGGAACTTCCTTTGATTCTAATATCGTCCTTGAACCTTAAAATTATATTTATTCATACTTCCTTTGAACTCTTATTCATTGATTCTTATCTTTTCCTATCTCGAAAAGATGTACACTCGTGCGTGGTGATTTTTCAGGAGATTTTTGTCAAGGCAAAGAAGACATATTTGATAGATTATTTGTAAGTGGATGGTTATTTGAGTAGTGAAGATCATGGTAGAGAATTTCTAGATATTAGGGTGAGAATAGATTAAGACATTACCAATAGGAACCTAAAATAAGATGGACTCTATCAATTGCTTAGATTAGAAGTGATGGGTTACTATTTGATAAATATTTTAGATGTATACGAGTGATTTTATTTTAGGATATAATATTGTGTTTTGATAAGAGAGTTTTATCTAAGGTGAGTAGGCTTCTCGACTAGCGAATTGGTTTGGAGATTAATCAATTGATGAAGATGAGAATTGTCAAATTTTGGTGCTTTGAGGCTTACACTTCTATGTAATTTAAAAAAGGGGTATTTCATTTTGAATTGAGAAAAAAATGATGTGATAAGGAGCTAGAGATTTATTTAATTTAAAATTTTAAGGCGATTTTGATGTAATAGATTTAAAATTTTAAATTAAAATATTTTGGATAAATTTAAATTTTGTGAAGTTTAAATTTTCAAGTATAAACATTTATTTAAATAAAGGGTTGAGAATTTGATATGAAAGCATTGACGATTTTGTTAAACCATAAGTTTTGAAGATTATGATATGATTGGATTTGTGTTTAAATTTGAAGGAGATTATGCAGATGGATTTAAATTTAGATTTGAAGTATCTTGAAGCATTTAAATTATGTGGGATTTAAGTTTGAAGATTTTGATAAGATTTGACTTGGAATCTAAATTTGAGAATTTTAGGATATAATGAGGCGGAACGTTGGTGAATCTCAATTTGAAGATTTAATAATTATTTTATTGTTTGAGTATTGTGAAAAATAATAATATAAAGGAAAAGATCAGGAGAATATGCATTGGTTGGATTAAA
The DNA here is from genome assembly GCA_036927795.1 of Iris macrosiphon. Lineage (NCBI taxonomy): Eukaryota > Viridiplantae > Streptophyta > Magnoliopsida > Asparagales > Iridaceae > Iris > Iris macrosiphon. The sequence goes on along the minus strand of JAYESA010000018.1, from coordinate 30,976,584 downwards.
ATTAGAGAATTGGATTTAAACTTGAATGATTGAGATTGGGTTATTAAATAAAATTTTGAGGAATTGTATTTAAATTAGAAATTTTAAATGATAGAATTTAAACTTTTAAAACTTTGAGAAGAGTTTGATAAAATAGATTTATATTCCTTGAGAAAATTTTAGAGGTTAAATAATATTTGGTGAATTTGAGTAAGTTTTGCGATAATTGTTGAACTAAAGGTAACTAGAAATTAGGGTGCAGAAATTGTGGTTGATTATATAAAGAAAAAAATATAGAGGAGTAAAATTTGATGGAATAATTTTTTAAATTCAAAATTTTAGATGAGATTATTTTAAACCTTGTGATTGGATTTAAATTTTAAGAATAGATAGAATTAAATTAAGTTTTGAGATTTGATGAGATAAATATATAATGTATTAAAGATTATAAATTTTGGGGATTTGATTTGATCTTAGAAGGTTGGCTAGAATTAGATATGTCATATATGAATTATTTTGTTATGTAGCTTTATGATTGCTAGGTTTAATGATGTTATAGAGGGTAAAATTGATTAAGTTATCAGTATTACCGTTTCGGAAAAAAAAATTGAGAAGAAGACTATTTGATAATTAAATTTTAAAATAGTGAAATGAGATAAACTTTGAGGATAAAACTTAAAGGTATTATATGGTAAGATTGAATTTTAAATTCTGAAAAGGCCATGATATGGATTTGATTTTTTTAAAAATTTGAAGGGCTTAAATATAGCAGAATTTAAATTTAGAGAATAGAATTTTGAGATTGGATTTAAAATTTTGAGTATTGGGTTATTAAATTTAAATTTTAAGAAAATTAAGAAGATTGACATCATATATAGTGAACTACAAGATTTGGATTCAAATTATATTTTTGAAGATTTGAATTAAATTCAAATTTAAGAAATTGAGGACTTGGGATCTTATGAATTTAATTTTGAGGATTTTAAAGAAATTTGAATGAGTAGAATAATAATAATTTTTAAAGGTGAGAATTGAGTTTAATTTAAATTTGAGGAGTTTAAATCTTGAAGTAGTTAAATTTTGAAGATTTAATCTTAAAATTTTAATTAAAAGTTTGAGATATAATTCAAGGAATTCAAGGATAATGTTGAGGATTTTGAGTGTTAGGAGTTCAATATAATATTGAGATTTTATTTATGGGTTGGGATATACCAATAGAATAATAATATAAAGATTGACTTTATCACTTATAGAATTGACTTTTAAAGACTTAATTTGAATTCAAAATTTGAAGAATTTTTTTTTAGAGAAACGCTTGATGGAGTATATTCCGAATTCAAATTTTAATGACGAGACTTTGAATATTTAAATTTATTCATGAGATATGCATTAGTAGGATTTAAATTGAGGAATTATTTTTAACTTTTAAATTTTTAGGATTGACTCATTAATTGATGTTTGAGGATGACCATTAATTTAAATACCAAAAATTCATATATACGTAATGGCAGTGAGAACAAGACAAATTATGGCTATAAGGACAAATCGAATTATTAGAAAATTTTGAGAAATGACTACAATATGAGATACAAATTTTCAAGGATGAAAATAAATTTTTGGATTTGATTTTTTTAAGTTTGGATATGAAATTAAATTTGAAGGATTGAAATATTAAATTTTTGAAGACTCTTATAAATGAGATTTAAAATCTTGAGAAAATAATGTTAGATTGTAATTAATAGTTACGACTTGAGAATCTGATTTAAAAAGAAAATTATTAGATTTTAAAATTTTGAAAATAAATTTAAATTTCAAAGATTTACTTTAAAATTTTAAACTGTAAGGATGAAGTAAATTTTGAGGACTTTGTTAAATAACAAAAGTGATTTGAATACATGATTATATAACTTGAATTTTTATGGAGAAAAAAATATTTATGCTATTGAAGATCTTAAATTTTGAGAACAAAATTCTTTTAAGGTGGGTAGATTGTAAGCCTCCTCATTTTAGAATAGTGATAATTTGATAATTTTTAATTATTTTTATTATTTTAATTTAATTAGATAGATTTAAAGAATTAATTTTTAAAATTGTTTTTAATATATATGACACTTTGTCATGGCTTCGATATTTTGAGCAATGCACGACCTTTTTCTTTCCAACAAAATTTATAATAATAATTTTAATTGAGTCTAATATAGTTGGAACATGAATGTTGCATTTATTTGATCTCCCCCATCTTCCAAAAATATTAAAGAACGTCAAAAATTACAGTTACCGTAAAATTGCCTCATTTTGACTAGAACATGACCCAAACCCAACCCAAACACATGTAGGCATGTAGTGCACCCCAAATATTCCCATGTAAATATATTATATATATATATATATATAAATAATATTTAAATTAATTAATTTATATTTATAGGAGTTCTAACTATAGAAAGTGGTATAGGTGGCATCCTAGTTGGCAAATAACTACCTAACCACTTCTCTAACTAACCCAACAAACAAACCTTATCCAAACCTAACCATAACAACCAACCTCACCCTCAAAATTTTGTCCAAGAACAGCCCCCCCTTGGCGTAACCCCTTAGCAATAGGATAAACCACCTCCTTTATTTAAATCTATTTAAAAAGCCCATATATATATATCAACTTATCACCAAACTCTAACCCTAACATCTACTTCCCTCTTTGTGGCCTCCCCTATATCCTCCCTCCTCTCTTCCATGACCCCTTCAGCCTTTCCCTCTCCTTCTCTAATTCCTTTTCACTCCTTCCCAACCTCCACTTCATCCCCCACAAGTTGACAAACTTAGAGCAAGAGATTAGTCACCGTAGAGGCCGACAACTTACTGCTGGTTGCAGCTACTATCCAGCCCATCACAGCCCTACAAATCACCTCCAAACTAAATATTTACCTCCTATATGAATCTTCCAATCATCCTCTCAAGTTTCGTGGAGTTTGGAGTCCGTTTGGTGCTCCGAATGGTTCGTGTCGCGAGAAAGGACCACGTTGTAATCACATACGGGTAAGTCTTCCAACTTTGATTCTTTTTCATATTCTCCATGAACCAAAGATTGTGTTACTCATGATAATATTAGATAATGAGTAGGATTAACTCCATACATGAGAAACATATATTTCTATGTAGAAACTATTCCAAGTAAATCGAGCAATCATGACACGGACACGACGCACCAATGGTAGACAAGGTTCAATGAGTATTGCCATGATAAATATATATAAAATAATTCCAGAAAATCATATATTATTAATTCAGAATATAAATATTATAATTATATAATTAATCATGTTTATGCTGACGGGAAGATTGGATGCAAAGACTACTTGGCCAAGTTGCAAGAATAGCTAGATAGCCTAGTTGAGATGGTTGCATGAATGATGTGATAGCAATGTCTCGAACAAGTTTTGGACAAAACTAGTCAACCTAAAGTGGCCAAAATCTTGAAATATGATATTTTGTCAAATCTGAAATTTATTGCTATAAATTCATATAAATCATGTTTAATTCTGGAATATATAATTTATTATGATTTATTTCCATGTCCTTTAATTAGGGACTTAAACTTAAATTTTAGAAGTCAAAAATCAAGAAACTAGGTCGTGATACCCTGTAAAAGTAAGCAAAGTTGTTAGAAATAATAACGAGCTTGATTTTGCATGGCATCGAAGAAATTATAGAATTAAGTTATAATTACAAGAATTCATGATTGGACCTTTAAGTATTTAATTGGTGTTTAGGTCAATTGAATTCTGAAGGAGTGGACGCGGGATCATCTTTACCACCACTGACTGCAGAACCAGGCAAGTGTACCTTGCCATGATGTATCACAGTTTTTTGCCTTTATTTTATTTAGTTATTATAGTTATTTTTTATGTTTGATGTGTGTGTTTACCCTAGGACCGTGAGATGTTGCTTAGCATCCGAATAAGATTCGGGTGTCGACGTCGTATGCGAAGTCGTGCAACGTCACTTAGAGAGTTGATTCCAGGATCCTATTTTTACGTGCTTGCTTTACCAAGTACGCCATACCCTATGACACTTGACACTATTTCATGTGACAGAATCTTTCTTGAGTTATTCATGGGGATTCTGTAAAGGTTTACAGGATTCATGATATAAGACTTGCATATTATATAGATATCATTATGACTCGTTGTACTAGTTAGAGGTCATGATCTTGCGTGTTATGGACATGAGATATCGTGGACATGAGACGTGAGATTACATTGGGTGGGGAGAGTCTTCATCGTGCTCTGGGCATATTTTACTACTACTATTTATGTGTACTATTAGCATACGGAAGTGTCCATTGGGATTTTTGTGAGTACTTTATATATACATCTTCCTCCTGGTTCTCCCACACAGAGCCTTGAGTATACTATCAGTATACGGAAGTGCACGTTGGGATCTTTCGTGAGTACTTTATATCTAAGTAGTCAAAAACGGTTATATATCGGTTATATAACCGATATATAATGGTATCGGTCTTGGACCGATATTTTTTTGCAGAAATATCGGTAAAATATCGGAACCGATATTATCGGCCGATATGGCCGATATTTTTTGAAATATCGGTTTATAAAAAAACTGATTTCTCACGGTTTTGGTTTTGCTACAGAAAAACCGATATTGAATGATATGACATTCTAGTTTTGCTACAGAAAAATCGATATTGAATGATATGACATTCACATCAATGGAGAATGGAGATTACATCTTCTGCCATCAAAATCTTATTCAGAGATGTAGTTCCTCAAGTGATCTCCTTTATTTTTGATCTCTTGGATTTCTCGACGATATGTATACTTTCTGCATATTTTATAATATAAAACTATTAAGTGTATTGTTCATATATAAAAATTGTGTTAAAAATATAAACCGATATTTACCGCTATAAAACCGATATATCGGTGATATATTTATAACTCTACTAGACCGTTATCATAAAAAAATTGTTATTAACTGCATAGCTTTATATATACATCTTCCTTCTGGTTCTCCCACACGGAGCCTTGAGTGTACTTTTAGCATACGAAAGTGTCCATTGGGATCTTTCGTGGGTACCAGCCCGGGGTACGATACCATACTCTCATTAGCATATCACAAAGTTGGTTACAGTAGTTTACCCTTGAGTATATGGCATTATACTATTTTACTTTTGGCATGATGTTTCTTGTACCTTGTTACGTCCCTCTGAGGACCTGATCTCCTGCCAATTTTTGCAGCATATACGATTAAGGAGCCTTTGGAGTTGCTGATGGAGTTGCTTGGCTTGCAGGCATTGGTATCAGGTACTTATATCATATCTACCATAGTTATGGTTATTTATTCATATTGTTAATTCATCTGCTGATGTAGCCTAGTTTTATAGACTCATATTTCTTTCTCGAGTCTATTCGAGTTTGTGTGTTATTGGACGGCCGACTTTAGCATATGTAGCTTATTCTTGTGTATTCTGTTCATTGTGGATTGAGGCATAGATATTTATATTTACTTGATTATTTAGGTAGTGACCATTATAATACTGCTTATACGTATTCGAGTCGGACCAGAGTCTAGTCGAATTTGTAGCTGGCATACTACGTATTCCTAGTCCTACGTATTTTGGGACTGGGATATTACACCACTGTCGTTAGAAGACGTTCCCTCCGATTCTATTATGATACAGCAACTAAAATAATGTATCATTATTCGTATAACGGACTTCTACTGCAATGCCTATCAGACACAGAATTAAAACAACCTCTCCGCGAACCTCATGACGGTATTTGTGGTGCTCACCAACCTGGCCCTAAGCTTCAAGACTGTCTCCGACGTATGGGCTATTACTGGCCAACAATGGTGGCAGACGGTATAGAATATGCAAGGAAGTGCCAAATGTGCCAAATCCATGCAGACTTCATCCACCAACCCTCGGAGTTTCTACACCCTACCATTGTGTCCTAGCCATTCGAAGCTTGGGGGATGGATATCATAGAACTGATTAGTCTGCCCTCATCTAAGGGGCATTGGTTCATCCTAGTTATTACAAACTACTTCTCCAAATGGGCAGATAAAGTTTCACTCGCGAAAATAAAGACATCCAATGTGATCGGTTTCCTTAAACATTATGCCATCTACCGCTTCGGCTTACCCTGTAGGATCATTCATGACAACGGTTCATAATTCGTAATCCACGCTCTCTTCTAATTTTGTAATAAAAATTGAATCAAAAACATAGCTTCAACCACCAACAATCCAACGGCGAATGGATTAGGCGAAGCATTCAACAAGACGATCATCAAGCTACTCAAAAAATTTGTTTCAACTAACAAATGTGACAGGAATAAGAAGATGGGTGAATGTCTATGGTTCTATCATACGACGATCTGAACTCTGACTGGTAGTACGTCATTCTCCTTGGTCTATGAAAGTGAAGATATACTTCCTTTGGAGATCCAAATTCCTTTCCTTTGGGTGGCACTTTTCAATCAGTTGACCGATGAATACAACCACTGGCAACGCCTACAGGAATTAGAGGCACTCGATGAAAAATCCCTCCTGGCTCAATAACGTATTGAGCTATATCAAGCTCGACTTTCTGGCACCTTCAATAAGAAAGTGAAGGAAAGGACTTTCCAAGTCGACGATCTTGTTCTAGCAGTGAGAAGACCAATAACCAGACCCACAAAAAAGTAGGAAAATTTTAACCCAAGTGGGAAGGTCCCTTTGTGGCAGAGACGGTCTACTCCAATGGCGCATAGAGGCTAGCTAAGCCTAACGGTGACTTGCTCATGATGCCAATCAACAAAAAGTTTCTGAAGAAATACTATGCCTAAAGCTTGGCATGGAAAAAAACCCTAGCAAAAGGACATGAAAGTGTACTACTTATAACCAATCTGTAGTATACAGATAAATCTTGTATCCTTACCCGGGAGTCCCGAGTGCGTAATGGATAACGGATCCACGAAAATCCTTCAAGGCAAAATGGTTCACGTTCACATCACCTCTGAACTATAAGTCATTATTTCCGTCAAAAGAAGACAGTCACATCCATATTACCTCTGATTCATCCATTTTGATTGATATCTCCCCCAAATCTTTATAAATCAAGTAGTTCACCTCTGAACAATAACCTTTTCATGTTCCCCAAGAAAAGAAGGCAGTTACATCCACACTATGTCTGACTCGTTGCCTGAGCTATTGGTCCTACACTACAGTATCCCTACCATCCCAGATGGTGTCCCCACCAAAGTTCCTTAATGGAACTAATCTAATGTAAACCCCCTGAATTTTTTTCTGTAGATAGTTAGAGTGGGCCAGGAAAATTTTGATAGAAGATATTGAGGTTTAGAAGTAGAAGATATTTACCTGGAATTTTAATCCAATTTATTTAAACCATTGAAACACCCGATCTTTGTCTAATTATTCGGAGCCCAATATCAGCTCGTAAATTCCGTACAAATATTGTACACTCGACTCAACTTGCCAAATTAGGCACTGGACTTTTCTGACCGTTAAAATCAGTTTTTGTGTGCTCTAAATTAATTGTGCGACATTCTGAAAATCGTAACCCGTATTTAATTCTGTGTCGGACACCTGTGTTGTTACCCTCGATTTTGGGGTACCAACTTAACCCATTGAGCCGGACCAACTAAAGGGTCCAAGACTAACTCCAAGCCCCCACCATTTTTGGCCTTTGTGCCATTTCCAGATTTTGACCCCGCGGGCCCCAATTAAATTAAATTCACGGGACGCGCTATCTTTAATTAAATCGGGATTTACCAACTCTGTAAATTCTATTTTAATATTAAATTAATCCCAATGCCCTTCAAATTTGACCTGCGCCTAACGCGCAACACCTCCCATACCATGACATTTTTTAAATATATTTTCTCCGCAATTTTTACGTCATCTCATGTGTCCATGCAAATTCTCGAATTTACGGGGGCTTATTTGTAATTATTGAATTGTTGGCAACACCTCATTGGTCATGATTATTTATTGGGTCCCAAAATGGGGTCCCAAGTCCAATTCTCTCATGAAGAAATCCCACCCCTATTCATATTAAATCCTAACCACTCATTTTTCCTAGGAGAATCCCAACCACACATTCAAACCTCACATCTCCCTATAAAGTAACCTTTTCTCCCCACACCCTCAACACTCCACCGGCCCTAATCCCAACACCACTCTCTCTCCTCCTCCATTTATTACTCCCCATGCAAAGTTCCATCATTCTTCATTCTTCTTCTTCCTTTCTTCTCATGGAAGAAGCAACTCCTTCCTCTTCCTTCATCCACCTCTCTTCCTCCACTTGAAGAATACTCGACCGAAGACTCCGACCCCAACCTCCGGCCGCGTCAGCCGCCGACGCAGCCACCCTGCTCCAGCCGGCCATTCCCGCGGCTACTGTGCGTCCGGCCGTTCCCGCAGTTCGTGTGCGTCCCCTCCGGCGAAGCACGCTGCAGCGGCCTCCCCACAGCTCGTGTGCGACCCCGCCTGCCGGCCTGAGATCCCCCGCTGTTTCAGCTTTACACTACTGCCACCATCACCACCGGTTTACACTACCACCACCTAGCCACTCCGGCCAACCCCCGGTCGACGTCGCCGCGTGGAGGTCGATTTTCTTCCCCTCTCTTTGTGTATATTCCAGATTGTGTTATTGTTTTATTAGGGTTTTACTTATGCATATTCATGTGAGTTTTATCTAGGGTTTCTCTATGTCTTGTTGGTATGGAGGTGTAGTTTGATGAGCATGGGATATTGACATAAGATTAGAATTTATTCTATTTTTTTAGGTAATTTGTTTATGGAGATTAAGGTTCTGATCTTTAAAATAAGGATCGGGATATATGTTACATGGTGGTATAACGCTAATTTATTTGACGAGGATTAAATTGAGAAGGAATAAGATTTTGATTTATTGAACGTTGATGAATATTGAGGAGCAGGTGATTGATAGTGTAGTAGTGTGTAATATCTAACCAATAACCATAAAATGAGAAATAATGGAAAATGATGGATATGATTGCGTAGTAGTTTTGTTGAGAAATGGGAAGGTTTGAATATGTTTAAAGGTTGAGAAAAATAATTATTTAAATCAAGCATTTACGGTTTAAGTAGACAATGGATTAAGGTATGATATACATGCAAAAAGGAGGACACGTAAATTAATCCGGAATGAGTATTATATCAGATCACGAGACAAAGAATTGAGGACGGGAAATTATTAGATAATTTTAGAGACTGAGTCTAGATGTAGTAGTGTGTAGCACACCTGTCGGTCTTAAGAAGATTATTGATTTAGATTTGTATCTCTTCTCTAGGCATTGCGGGACCTGAGGACTTGGATGCAGTACCCGATCCCCGTCATCAGCAGCCGCACGCAGGCAAGTGTACCTTGCCACCCAGTATTTTAGTTTACAGATATTGTTTTTCTTATTGTACATTGTGCGCTTGTTTACGTTGATGTTCGATATTCCGTGTCCGGTACACAACCGGTTGTTGACATTCGACTTAACGACTTAGATTAATTACTGTTGCTTCATAGCACCTCGATGCACGTACCAGAGTACATCGATACCCCAGGACACACTCATACACTGTGTTCGTGCCAGATTCCTGTATCCTGATACTGATATCATGACCAGAGACTGGGACGACCTTAGGGTCGCGTCTGTTGAGTTAAATTCTGTGTGTGTCAAGACTGTAGTTAGAGGTTCAGGTTCAACGCACGATCGTTGACCGCTTGGGAAGGGGAAGACAGTTACTAGACGTTTGGGCTACTCTGTATGCGCTTATAGATGTAGTGATCCTGTTTCATAGTGTAGTGGTAGCACCCGTGTGTCTCTGTGCTCGGAGCTGCGGTACGACCCGTGTGTCTCTGTGTTCGGAGCTGCGATTTTATTTTCGACGGCCCACGCGTCGAACGTTGTCTTTAAACTGTGTCACACTTGTTTGGCTTTGATAGAGTACCCTGTCGTGCACTTGTACTTTCTGTTTACTTGGCATATTATTTTTTTGTACCTTGTTACGTCCCTCTGAGGACCTGATTCCCTTCCAAGTGTAGGTCACGAGGATTACCCGGAGGAGTACGGACCGGGCATCTATCCAGCAGCTGTTCTCACTGCCGAGGACGAGGTCATCCCTGAGGACTTCGCCTGATCGCTGGTAGTGACTCTTTCCTTGGGACGGTATCTTTATCTAGTTACCTGCTACCGTCCCAAGTTATCTTATTGCTTATTTTCATTCCAGTTTATTTGTGCTAGCGGGTTTGTCCCCGTGTGACTACTCTAGTGTTTGTACTTGATACTATTTGGACATTTCCTTCCTGCACATTAGTCGTTGTATTTACTTCTATTGTGCTCTTACATTTCTGCCTGTGGATGAGATTTAGATTGAGTTTACTTGTGTTATGTGTTGGGTTATTCATTGTACTTCACAGCTTAAGTGTACTCCGAAGGGCCCATTGGATTGGAAAGCCCGCCGAAGTACACTGCTGGCCATTGCCACGTGGCTCGGTTCCTTATCCATGGAACCGGGGTGTGACAAGGTTTTTGTGGTGGCCCATGCAGGTCCGATTTTAAATCGTCTTGGTCACCTAACTGTGCCAAGCGAGCCTGCAAATTAGGAATAGAGTTAGAAATCTCATCTTCAAAGTTTGAAATCTTCACATGACACCTCTATCTCGTTATCGTTTACCAAAATTGCATCTTGGTTATTTTCTACAAACTCTGATCGCAGTCATAACTTCTTTTCAGAGTTATGAACCTCCGCATTGGACGTATCGCACAGCCTGGCGACTTTCCCTGAGACGCTGGATCTTCCGGGGAACCGGATCTGGAGCAGGTACTTCTACTGACTCCAGCCCCCATGGGATAGTCATCAGGACATCCCGAGATGCCATCAGGCGGACACCAGACTCCGCATCAGGCAGGACCTGAGGATCAGAGGATCTCGAGTCAGGAGGAGCAGCAGTTACCACCTCCTCCACCATTTCTGCCCCAGATGCCCTATATGCCATTCCCCACAGGGCAACCGATGGACGGAACCCAGATGTTCCAGATGATGTTCGCGATGATGCAGGCCCAGCAGCAGGCCCAGCAGCAGGCCCTGCAGCAGGCTCAGCAGCAGGCCCAGCAGCACCAGGCTGAGACTTTGAGAGAGAGCATCGTGACGGCCTTGGGACAGGCGATGCCACCCGCATACGCACCGACGCGAGGGTCTGTCATAGACTTTCGTCGTTTGATACCGCAACATTTTGCGGGCACCGAGGAGCCGACGGAGGTCCACGCTTGGCTCACCGGCATTCAGCACCAGCTAGAGGCTACTGATCTTCCCCGACACGATGGATGACAGCTGTCAGGATACAGCTCACCGGAAACCCTCATCACTGGTGGCTTTTCGAGGAGGAGCGTTTGGGACCGGATCACGTCACCAGGGAAGAGTTCTCCAGACTCTTCCAGGAGATGTACATACCCTCTACCGCCCGAGCAGAGCTTCGGAGCAGATTTCAGAACCTCATCCAGGGGAGTATGACTTTAGAGGAATACAATTCTGAGTTCCTCCGCCTGAGCAGATTTGCACCATACCTGATCCCCACTGAAGAAGCTAAGGCCGAGAAGTTTTATGAGGGCCTGAGATATGAGACCCAGAGGCTTATCGGGTCCACAGCCCCCACCACTTACTCCGAGGTACTACTTGCAGCACGACGCCAGGACCGTATCAACAAGTTGGAGGCTAGCCAGAAATGCCCCTTTGCGTCATCATCAGCAGTCCGAGCCCCGCAGGGAGGACCTGCGAAGCGCCCTCTCGTACAGCAGCAGCAACAGAGGGCAGCACCCCAGCAGGGAGCAGTCATTCCCACATGCCATTTCTGCAACAAGAGGGGACATTTGATGAGGGACTGTAGACGGAGGTTGGGCGTATATTTGAGATGTGGATCGCCCCAGCATGCCATCAGAGATTGCCCTGAGCAGAGAGATCCAGTACAGATGGTACACCGTCCAGCCCTGCCAGCGCCGAGGCCTTATCAGCAGCCTCCTGGGCCGAGGCCACCCTACGTAGGAGCTGGAGTGCAGTGACCCCCAGCACCAGGAGTGAACCAGAGGAGGCCACCTTTGGCTCCACAGGGAGAGCAATACCAGCAGGTTCAGCAGCAGCAGCAGAGGGCACCGGCACCGAGGCAGGGACAGGCCTATGCTATGACCATCGAGGAGGCTGAGACAGCAGGAGAGGTGATAGCAGGTACAATCTTAGTAGCTATATTACCAGCATTAGTCCTATTTGATTCTGGTGCCACACACTCTTTTATAGCTGCTAGTTTCGTGGCTACCCATAGAATAGCCACTACACCCCTTTCGAAGGTCAAGAGGATTCTTACGGGAGGTGGAATAGTACCTGTTAGTGACACTTGTAGGTCATGTTCAGTAGTTGTCTGCGGGCGAGAGATGCATGCCCGATTTTTGGTTTTCTCCATGCCGGACTATGACATTGTCCTAGGCATGGATTGGTTGAGCCAGTACCACGCAACGCTAGATTGCCATCGTGGTTGTGTCATCTTTAGACCACCAGATCTCCCAGAGTTTGAGTTTCTTCGGGGAGCCCAAGAGCATGGTGTCCAACCTACCCTAGCGACATACATTGCAGAAGGTGAACCGATGTATCCTCACTTTATAGCAGAGTTCGAGGATGTGTTCCCAGAGGATCTCCCAGGACTGCCACCTGACCGAGAGATTGAGTTCACTATAGAGTTGACTCCAGGAGCCGAGCCAGTTACTTCTCCCGTTTACAGACTAGCACCGAAGGAGTTGGTTGAGCTGAAGATTCAAGTAGATGATCTCTTAGAAAAGGTTTCATACGGGCTAGTGTATCTCCATGGGGAGCACCCATTCTGTTCGTACCGAAGAAGGACGGGACGGTACGTTTGTGTATCGATTACAGGGCGCTAAATGCTGTAACGATAAAGAACAAGTATCCACTACCGCGCATCGATGATTTGTTTGATCAGCTTAGCGGTGCATGTGTATTCTCGAAGATCGACCTCAGATCCGGATATCATCAGATCAAGGTACGGAAAGAGGACATCCAGAAGACGGCCTTTCGGACGAAGTATGGCCACTATGAGTTTTTAGTCATGCCGTTTGGTTTAACCAACGCGCCAGCAGTATTCATGTGTTTGATGAATAATGTCTTCCACCAGTACTTAGATAAGTTCGTGGTGGTATTTATAGACGGTATCCTGATATATTCCAAGAGCCAGGAGGAGCATGAGAGACATCTCAGGATTGTGTTGGAGACGCTGAGACATGAGAGTCTGTACGCCAAACTCAGCAAATGTGAGTTTTGCTTGGATAGGGTACCATTTCTGGGACACATAATCACCGGAGATGGACTATCAGTGGATCCGGAGAAGATAGCTGCAGTAGAGACCTGGCCTACCCCTATATCAGTTATAGAGGTTAGGAGTTTCCTCGGACTTGCCGGATATTACCGGAGGTTCGTGGAAAACTTTTCGAGGATAGCTGCGCCTATGACGCGACTGACGCGTAAGGGCGAGGAGTTTATCTGGACAGACGAGTGTCAGGCGGCTTTCGATGAGCTGAAGAAGCGTCTGACATCAGCACCAATTTTGATACTACCTTCCGGATCAGGAGGATTTGTAGTGTACAGTGATGCATCAGGGAGCGGATTGGGATGCGTACTGATGCAACACGGCAAGGTGATAGCCTACGCATCAAGACAACTGAGAGTACATGAGAAGAACTATCCGACGCATGACTTGGAGCTAGCTGCGGTGATATTTGTACTAAAGCTATGGAGACATTACCTTTATGGTGAGCGTGTTAAGATTTATACAGATCATAAAAGCCTGAAGTACGTCTACACGCAGAAGGAGCTCAATATGAGGCAGAGACGGTAGCTAGAGTTGATGACAGATTATGACATTGAGCTACAGTACCACCCTGGCAAGGCGAACGTTGTAGCAGATGCCTTAAGCAGGAAGCCCATGGCATACTTTTTGACGACGCAGCGACAGTTGCTAGAGGATCTCCAGGAGCTTGGGATAGAGATCGTATTGCCAGGCATGGATGGACAGATGGCCAGTCTTGAGGTTCAGTCTACTTTGATTGAGAGGATCAGGGCAGCATTGCCTACAGATGGGAGATTTCGACGTCTGCGAGAGAGAACAGAAGCCGGCCTGCAGACGGGACTCAGGATTCATGAAGACGGAACGCTGAGGTACGGAGATCGCCTATATGTTCTGAGTGGCGAGCTACGCCAAGAGTTGATGACAGAGGCTCATAGCTCGATATATTTCATTCATCCCGGGGGTACGAAGATGTACCGAGACTTGAGACAGCATTTCTGGTGGCATGGGATGAAGAGAGAAATTGTAAGATTTGTGGCGAAATGTTTAGTGTGTCAGCAAGTCAAGGCTGAACATCAGAGGACTGCAGGATTATTGCAGCCACTCTCCATTCCTGAGTGGAAGTGGGAACATATTACCATGGACTTCGTCACAGGATTTTCGCGCAGCCCTAGCAGGAAGGATGCAGTTTGGGTTGTCGTAGACAGACTCACCAAGTCTGCACATTTCTTGCCCTTCAGAGTTAGGCAATCCACAGAGATACTAGCTGACATGTATATGAGGCAGATAGTACGATTACATGGAGTGCCTGTCAGTATCATATCGGATCGTGATTCCAGATTCATGTCAAACTTTTGGCGGAGTATGCAGGAGAGCCTAGGAACTCGTCTCAAGTTCAGCACTGCGTATCATCCACAGACTGACGGACAGTCAGAGCGCACGATACAGATATTAGAGGATATGTTGAGAGCGTGCATGATTGATTTTGGAGGATCATGGGAGGACCATCTACACTTGGTAGAATTCTCCTACAATAACAGTTACCAGGCCAGCATACAGATGGCACCTTATGAGGCACTGTATGACAGGAAATGCAGGTCGCCAGTTTATTGGAGTGACGTGGGAGAGCGTCAGATACTTGGGCCCGAATTGGTGACACAGACAGTAGAGAAGGTCAAGCAGATTCAGAGCCACCTGCGCGCAGCAAAGGACAGACAGAAACACTGGGCGGATGTGCACCGTAGACCATTGGAGTTCAAGGAAGGTAACCACGTATTTTTGAGGATATCGCCCACTCGTGGTACTATCAGATTCGGAGGCAGAGGCAAGCTGAGTCCGAGGTATATCGGACCTTTTGATATTTTAGAACGAGTTGGCGAAGTGGCTTACCGCCTTGCATTACCTCCATCATTAGAGGGAGTACATGACGTATTTCACGTATCGCAGCTGAGGAGATATGTCGCAGACCCTAGCCACGTGCTTGATTATTTGGAGATTACAGTCGGGCCTAGTCTGTCTTACGAAGAGCAGCCAGTTGAGATCCTCGAT
The DNA here is from genome assembly GCA_036927795.1 of Iris macrosiphon. Taxonomy (NCBI): domain Eukaryota; kingdom Viridiplantae; phylum Streptophyta; class Magnoliopsida; order Asparagales; family Iridaceae; genus Iris; species Iris macrosiphon. The sequence goes on along the minus strand of JAYESA010000018.1, from coordinate 30,961,172 downwards.
CGCAGCGAGAAGACTTTGAGAGGGCAGACAATTCGACTGGTCAGAGTGGCATGGAAGCACCATTCACCAGGCGAGTCTACTTGGGAGCGCGAGGATTCTATTAGGCAGCGATTCCCGTACTTATTTGAGGAGCAAGGTACGAATTTACGTACGGCAATTTAATTACTAGTTATTTTATTTTCTGTTAGATATTATCGTGCTTTACTTTTAATTTCGGGGACGAAATTTTTCTAAGTTGGGAAGAATGTAAACCCCTGAATTTTTTTCTGTAGATAGTTAGAGTGGGCCAGGAAAATTTTGATAGAAGATATTGAGGTTTAGAAGTAGAAGATATTTATCTGAAATTTTAATCCAATTTATTTAAACCATTGAAACACCCGATCTTTGTCTAATTATTCGGAGCCCATTATCAGCCCGTAAATTCCGTACAAATATTGTACACTCAACTCAACTCGCCAAATTAGGCACTGGACTTTTCTGACCGTTAAAATCAGTTTTTGTGTGCTCTAAATTAATTGTGCGACATTCCGAAAATCGTAACCCGTATTTAATTTCGTGTCGGATACCTGTGTCGTTACCCTCGATTTTGGGGTAACAACTTAACCCGTTGAGCCGGACCAACTAAAGGGTCCAAGACTGACTCCAAGCCCCCACCATTTTTGGCCTTTGCGCCATTTCCGGATTTTGACCCCGCGGGCCCCAATTAAATTAAATTCACGGGACGCGCTATCTTTAATTAAATCAGGATTTACCAACTCTGTAAATTCTATTTTAATATTAAATTAATCCCAATGCCCTTCAAATTTGACCTGCGCCTAACGCGCAACACCCCCCACACCATGACATTTTTTAAATATATTTTCTCCGCAATTTTTACGTCATCTCATGTGTCTATGCAAATTTACAAATTTACGGGGGCTTATTTGCAATTATTAAATTGTTGGCAACACCTCATTGGTCATGATTATTTATTGGGTCCCAAAATGGGGTCCCAAGTCCAATTCCCTCATGAAGAAATCCCACCCCTATTCATATTAAATCCCAACCACTCATTTTTCCTAGGAGAATCCCAACCACACATTCAAACCTCACATCTCCCTATAAAGTAACCTTTTCTCCCCACACCCTCAACACTCCACCGGCCCTAATCCCAACACCACTCTCTCTCCTCCTTCATTTATTACTCCCCATGCAAAGTTCCATCATTCTTCATTCTTCTTCTTCCTTTCTTCTCATGGAAGAAGCAACTCCTTCTTCTTCCTTCATCCACCTCTCTTCCTCCACTTGAAGAATACTCGACCGAAGACTCCGACCCCAACCTCCGGCCGCGTCGGCCGCCGACGCAGCCACCCTGCTCCAGCCGGCAATTCTCGCGGCTGCTGTGCGTCCGGCCGTTCCCGCAGTTCGTGTGCGTCCCCTCCGGCGAAGCACGCTGCAGCGGCCTCCCCACAGCTCGTGTGCGACCCCGCCCGCCGGCCTGAGATCCCCCGCTGTTTCAGCTTTACACTACTGCCACCATCACCACCTGTTTACACTACCACCACCTAGCCACTCCGGCCAACCCCCGGTCGACGTCGCCGCGTGGAGGTCGATTTTCTTCCCCTCTCTTTGTGTATATTCCAGATTGTGTTATTGTTTTATTAGGGTTTTACTTATGCATATTCATGTGAGTTTTAGCTAGGGTTTCTCTATGTCTTGTTGGTATGGAGGTGTAGTTTGATGAGCATGGGATATTGACATGAGATTAGAATTTATTCTGTTTTTTTTAGGTAATTTGTTTATGGAGATTAAGGTTCTGATCTTTAAAATAAGGATCGGGATATATGTTACATGGTGGTATAACGCTAATTTATTTGACGAGGATTAAATTGAGGAGGAATAAGATTTTGATTTATTGAACGTTGATGAATATTGAGGAACAGGTGATTGATAGTGTAGTAGTGTGTAATATCTAACCAATAACCATAAAATAAGAAATGATGGAAAATAATGGACATAATTGCGTAGTAGTTTTGTTGAGAAATGGGAAGGTTTGAATATGTTTAAAGGTTGAGAAAAATAATTATTTAAATCAAGCATTTACGGTTTAAGTAGACAATGGATTAAGGTATGATATACATGCAAAAAGGAGGACACGTAAATTAATCCGGAATGAGTATTATATCATATCACGAGACAAAGAATTGAGGACAGGAAATTATTAGCTAATTTTAGAGACTGAGTCTAGATGTAGCAGTGTGTAGCACACCTGTCGGTCTTAAGAAGATTATTGATTTAGATTTGTATCTCTTCTCTAGGTATTGCGGGACCTGAGGACTTGGACGCAGTACCTGATCTCCGTCATCAGCAGCCGCACGCAGGCAAGTGTACCTTGCCACCCAGTATTTCAGTTTACAGATATTATTTTTCTTATTGTACATTGTGCGCTTGTTTACGTTGATGTTCGATATTCCGTGTCCGGTTCACAACCGGGTGTTAACATTCGACTTAACGACTTAGATTAATTACTGTTGCTTCATAGCACCTCGATGCACGTACCAGAGTACATCGATACCCCAGGACACACTCATACACTGTGTTTGTGCCAGATTCCTGTATCCTGATACTGATATCATGACCAGAGACTGGGACGACCTTAGGGTCGCGTCTGTTGAGTTAAATTCTGTGTGTGTCAAGACTGTAGTTAGAGGTTCAGGTTCAACGCACAATCGTTGACCGCTTGGGAAGGGGAAGACAGTTACTAGACGTTTGGGCTACTCTGCACGCGCTTATAGATGTAGTGATCCTATTTCATAGTGTAGTGGTAGCACCCGTGTGTCTCTGTGCTCGGAGCTGCGGTACGACCCGTGTGTCTCTGTGTTCGGAGCTGCGGTTTTATTTTGGACGGCCCATGTGTCGAACGTTGTCTTTAAACTGTGTCACACTTGTTTGGTTTTGATAGAGTACCCTGTCGTGCACTTGTACTTTTTGTTTACTTGGCATGTTATTTTCTTGTACCTTGTTACGTCCCTCTGAGGACCTGATTCCCTTCCAGGTGTAGGTCACGAGGATTACCCGGAGGAGTACGGACCGGGCATCTATCCAGCAGCTGTTCTCACTGCCGAGGACGAGGTCATCCCTGAGGACTTCGCCTGATCGCTGGTAGTGACTCTTTCCTTGGGACGGTATCTTTATCTAGTTACCTGCTACCGTCCCAAGTTATCTTATTGCTTATTTTCATTCCAGTTTATTTGTGCTAGCGGGTTTGTCCCCGTGTGACTACTCTAGTATTTGTACTTGATACTATTTGGACATTTCCTTCCTGCACATTAGTCGTTGTATTTACTTCTATTGTGCTCTTACATTTCTGCCTGTGGATGAGATTTAGATTGAGTTTACTTGTGTTATGTGTTGGGTTATTCATTGTACTTCACAGCTTAGGTGTACTGACGGGCCCATTGGATTGGAAAGCCCGCCGAAGTACACTGCTGGCCATTGCCACGTGGCTCGGTTCCTTATCCATGGAACCGGGGTGTGACATCTAACATATCACGTCCATATTACCTCTGATAGGGCTTGGCATTATCACCATTATAACGTTGTACCACGTCCATAATACCTCTGGTATAGTACTCATAAACCATGATATATAGCAAAGAGAAAAGTTCTAAACAGGAAGGGAGGCAAAAAATTTATTCAAGATCATGAGTACATATGGAAGTCCATTACATTTAAGGATTTTTTATTAATATTCAAGATCATGAGTATATTTGAAAAGTAGGACCCCCACTATGATATTTCTGGTACCAATGCGTACAAAACCGGCAGCTCAACAGATTATGGGTCATCACTTCAGAAAACTCCTCAGTGCGAGAAAAGAATCCATACTGATGGATAACAAAGGAGCTCACAACACATAGTTGAACCACTACAGGCCCAAATCTATCATATAAAAGAACGCGACTAGAAATCCCTGTTAGGATAACTAGCCCTGTTGTTGCCACTTAGATAGGTTGTCAGGACTCGACCCAAGATCCAGCCAACACATCATGAGTCATGACCCGCACCCGAAAAATCGGGCATGAGTCGTGGGTACGTCCAGCCTACACCGCAGCATCGGCGGTAGAACGCTGTCTAGGTCAACTATCTAGATAACAATCTCACGCAATCAATATATAAACCTGTCAAGATCTCAACTCCAAACGGAGGAGCAATATCATAATGATAATCAAGTACTCAATCACGAATCTAAGCACGATAAGATAACAAAGAAGACTAACAACTCCAAAGTCTAACCAACAACAACTACTACAACAACCACAACATCAATAATAATAATACATCATCCAAAATAATATACAAAATAAGGTCTCAATCCAAAACCGGAGACAAATCCGGTGCTAAAAGCTAATAAAAACAATAACAAGGTCCTAGTGATCCCGGCTACCAACCCGGAAATCACCCCTAAACTAGAGGGTCCCTGTCTGCACCATCGACAGGCTCAGGTCCATAAAACGTCGGACATCACTCCTCCGGATACTCTAAAAAAATATGTCCAGTCAGGACTGGAGCAAGTACATCTCTAACAGCAGTTCCATTTAAATGATAAAAACTATAAAATAGTTATAACAAGTAGCAAGAAGAATGAAATAAGTATGAGACAAGAAATATATATATCACTGGTGCATAAAGGCAAAGATACAGGAATATCATAAACAAGATAGTAATGACTGCAAGATACAAGAAATCTACACTAAGAGTAAGTCTGTGCACATGAACGTGTAGTGAGTCCAGCATAAAATACATGTAGTGAGTCAAGTCCAGAAATATGTAAGTGAGACCAACAAGAATACAAGTGAGTCCAGACTATAAAGAATGAACTTGGTGTCTTTGAAATACTTGTTTCGACATGTAAACGACTAGGGGTAAGTTCGGCTCACTGCGCACTGGGTGCGCGGCTGCTATCATTCCAGATTAGACCAGAGGGAGTGATTCCTGATGATTCCAGATAGGAATGTTTACATGTCTACTCGAGTATTTTCTCGCCCTGACTAATACAAGTGAATCCAAGACCCGACACGCAAATCAAGTATGAGTCCAGCCTAAAACATGAGTGATGCCTGTAGTGATGCTTGTAGGTGATGCCAGTAGTGATTCCAGAATAGAGGCCAGAAACATGAAATGTACGTGTCGTAAGTAAATAAATCCAGAAATACCAGTCAGTGTCCCGTGTTGTGACAGAATAATCATATGTTACTATACTAGAAGCTGAATCATAATAATCATCAGATAATGAAAACTATCAGAGAATGTACTCGCTTGACGTCCTGAGCAACTAGCGATCTGAACTGGTGTCGCAAAGACCTATTACGAAAAGCAAGGTTAAATAGGTTTTTAATGAGTTAAACAGATATAAAATAACTAAAAATAGGCTTCTAGGGTCGTTCTAGGTCAAACAGGTCAAACCGGTGAATTCTGGGTCAAAAAGTCAACTCTAGGTCAAAAAGTCAACCTTGGGTCAAATCTAGGTCAAAAGTTGACTTTGGTGGTCAACTACGATCAAGTCTAGGTCAAACTAGGGTGCTCCTGAAATTCTAGGCCAAAACTAGGTCATTAAGCTAGTAAACCCTCAAACTCGCCTCCTTGAGATACCGGGATACCCTCGGTATCTGATACCTCGCCCTAGGCCACGCACCCCGCCTAAATCTGCTAAAATCTATGCTAGTACGCGTAAATATATACACTTAAGCATATAAAAATTACTCCAATACTATTCCTAGGCTATTGCTCAAATACCCCGCTCGAAACTCAATACCTTGGTGAGATACCTTAATATCTCAAGGTATTGGGATACTCTCCAATACCCCTCTAACTACCCCTCTATATATATGTGCTATATATATATATATTTTCTAGCCTAGATTAATAGCTAGGAATATATTTATAAGCCTAGATTATATATATATATATATATATATATATATATATATATATATATATATATATATATATATATATATATATATATATATATATACACACACACACACATAGATATCTATAGCATATACATATATATTCACAAACACATACACATACCCATACATACCTTACCTTACCTATACATATATATATAACTATATGTATATAGATATCTATATACTTAGATAGATATATATCTAATACCTAGCTATCTATCTATCCATCTAACTATTATCTATCTATATATTGATCTACGTATCTATCTAACTACCTATTTAGTTATCAATCTATCTATTTCATAATCCATCTATCCCTCAATCTAACTATCCTATCTAGTATCTATCTATCTATGTAACTATCTATGTATTTATAAATATATCTATCTATCTAACTATTTATGTATTTATATCTATACCTATAGATACATCTATCTAACTACTTATCCATCTATCTAATATCTATCTAACTATCTAACTATCTATATAGATATCTATTTACCTAGATATCTATCTATCTATTCATGTATCTATCTATCTAATATCTATCAATCTATCATCTATCTATCTATATTTCTATCTATCTAGCTATCTATATATATATCTAGCTAGCTAGCCATCTATATACCTATTTATATATCCATACCATGCTACCCCTAGCTACTGCTGCTCTTGCTTTAACCTGCTGCTGCTGCTGCTTAGGACTGCTACTGCTTCTGCTTTAAATTGCTGCTGCAGCTGCTGCCTTACATGCTGCTGATGCTGCTGCATTTTATTGCTGCTGCTGCTGCTGTATAAACCTGTTGCTGCTGCTGTCCCTCTTCTTCTGCTGCTGCTTGCCTACCCCCCTCTCACTCTCACACACACACGACTATACACACACACAAACACAAGGACACACACACATATATACATATATATATATAACTCTATATATATATATACACACACTAACTAACATATATACTTATATACACATATTAACACATATAAACACACACACATACTCATATGCACAAACACACACACACTTACCTACACATACACTAACACCAACACACACTCACACAAACACTCACTAACACACTCACATATACATAAAAACACACATACATATATAAATATATATATAGAAATACACACACAAATATATATATACATATATATATATATATATATATATATATATATATATATATAAACACAACACACACACAACACACAACACAACGCACAATGCCCCACCAACGCTCACCAATGCACGCCCAACGGCCCCGACACGCACAAACACCTATAAATATATATAAAATATAACCCGAGAATTCTAGCACACACTCCCCGAAGCTAACCCAATGCGCGCACAAGCCCGAAACTAAGAAACCACGCCGAAATGGCCGTTTGGTCATTTCGACGAACACGCGGTGTGCGGTTCGGAAAACCTCCTGAAATGCACACCAAACCAACTCAGAATCGGCCCAAAATTTACCCACGGGTCCTAAATAATGTCTAGATCCTAGACAAAATACTACCCCATCGATTCTAGGCCCGTGGCGAAAACGCGCACGCACTTAGAACCGGCGACGACGAAAACCACAAAAATGTCCGAAACGCCCATTTCTCCGCGACACGACTTTCCATGTCTGAACGGAGACACGCACTAATCCTCAAGACACCCGAGCTTTTCTATCTAGGTCCGTCTAACCTAGGGCATCATCCAAAATTGGGCCAATCTCGGATTCCACCCAAAATTGACACAAACCTAGTGTTAAAGTCTCCAAACTCAACCAAACTAGTTCCAACTTCCTCCCACGGATAGCCTAAGGGTCTAGAAAGGTTCTAAACTATTAATTACACTACATAAGAGTAATTATAAGGGAAAAAATTAGGGTTTACCTCTTGGGAGTTGGAATTCCAAGCCAAAATCTCCAAAAAGCTCCAAATCCACCACAACTAGCTTCCAAGCTCCCAATCCAAGCTCCAACACAAAATGTAAGCTCTATTCACCTAGGTTGGGGAAGAATGTAGGGTTAGAGTTCACAATCATGGAGAATAGAAGAAGCAAGAAGAGGAATAGGGCACTTACTTGAAGTTGGGAGAAGAAAGGAAGATAAAATAAGTAGTGGAGAAGAAGAAGAAGAAGAAGAAGAAGAAGAAGTGAAGATGAAGAGAATGGAGAGGGGGAGCTGCTGTGTGCGGGTGAAAATAGGGCAGGCCAAGTGCAAGGAAGGGGTTTTACAATAATACAAAAGTCCAAAATGCCCTCCCCTTTAGGAAGCAACTTGGGTTTTGGGTTTCGGGTTCTAAAAGTACTCAAACTAACTCCAAATCTCTTCAACTAACCCACTAAAAATATAATAAATATTCTAAACCCCAAAAATATGTCTCACAAGGGTGTGGGCTGGGTCGAACATGGGTCCACTAGGGTCTGACATGGGTCCAGACTAGCCAAAACCCTAAAACAATCAATAAAAAAATAATACAATCATTAATTAAATATAAATACAATTAAATATAAATAATACACAATTAACCCAAATTAAAATAAAAAAAAATACCTGGCTATGGAAATGGGGTGGTGACATCATGGCTGCATACGGAGAGAAGCTACAGTGAGCTAGGTTGGAAGATCAAGGACAATCCTTCGAATAATGTGCCTATTCACCACGAAAATGGTGACTATGATAACCTTCCATGCTCCATCACATTCAGAGTAGTCTGAGACAGGTCCTGCATAAACGAACACACCAAAGTCAGAATGATTACAAGATCATACAAAAGTGTGCATCAGTGTCATGTGCAAGCAGCAGATCAGCCAGAGAAGATGTGCACAAGCGTCATCAATGTCATGCGCATCAGTATTAAGGTGCACTACCGCCACAGTGCCAAGGTGGCTGCCGTAATGTAGAGGCCAATATACCCCGCTGCGGGATCGCGCACCAAATTTTGGCGCATGCCTCAGGTGCGTGTCCAAGAAAAACTTTACCCATGCTGCCAAGAAATAAGCCTCACTGTCAGCGCATCCTCAAGACGAAGCGCTTTGGCTACGACCATGCACGTCGGGCTGAGAGATTCATACAATGCCTGAGTAATCCAGAAAAGAGTGCTCCATACCTTCTTCGACGGCCGACAGATAATCAATCATCAGAAGAAGAGGGTCGACAAACTGCTCAATGGGCCTCCCTACGTTCAATTACAATAGAGACATGAGGAAAAGAGAGAAACACACTATTCTCTTCCTCCTTAAAGCCCTCTATTTATAGCAGGTAAGATATTAATGACTAGGCGTTAAAATTGAGGAATGAACCTAATGGTCAAAGAATGAATCTTCTCCCCAGTCCGTTGCACCCAAAAGTCCAATGCGCCAAGAAGTTCGTTGCGCTTCGCCAGGCTACTCTATGAACCCAATAACCAGATGCGCCAAAAACGTGTTGCGTTCAAGAAAATATACTCCACGGATGTGCCAAACATAAGAAGGTTTGTACATGTGTGCCAACGTATTTCCTGCACCTATATCCTCCATGCTTTTGTTTAATATATTCTGAACTTTAAACTTACAAAGTTTTAAAATTCAGAAACTTTAAAGGGGGTCTTGTAGAAGCATAAAAAATATGCTCCATGCGCCCTAGAGACCTTGCTCCATGATCCATAATGATGCGCCTCAGTAGTCTAACTCCTTATGCCTTAAAGATTTCGGCCAATGCGCGAATAGTCTAAGTAGAGTCTCATGTGCTCGTAGTGCCATGCGCCCACCTACATCTAGGTGTCTCATGTGCCAGTAGTGCCATGCACCCCTATGTATTTAAGTTTGTCATGCACCCATAGTGCCATGTGCCTTTATGATCCTGCCAACTCTTATGCGTCTGCAGTTCATGCGCTATGTAATTCACGTAAATGCGCCTACGTGATGCCTTATTGAAGGCTAAAAACGTGGATATTTTTTCCACATACAAAGCATCGAGAGATCCATACACCCACACGTAAAAAAAAGGAAGCAGAGCAAGCCGCCTCTATAAGAGAAGGAGATAGAGCGCTGTCGAAGCCTCGTCGACCCCCCTTGGTCCCGGATTGTCAACTGAGTTAAGGAGCCACTGCAGTGCTTGATCTACACCGTCACACTTGTCCAGATCTTTTTTTTGTACTTAGATTCTCTTGTACTCTTTGTCAATTTACAAATAAATAAAAGAAATATATTTATTAATTTTTTTGTGATATCGATAAGGCTATCTGGCATATCCTTTGTCTAGAACGGTGCCGACCCTTCACTCATTTAATGAAGAAAGGTGTATCCTTTGTATGGAACGGAGCATGTCAACAAGCATTTAATGACATCAAATAATATTTAACAAACCTGCCAGTTCTTGTGTCTCCGATCGTAGGGAAACCATTTTTGTTGTATGTTCAAGCAATGGATAACTCCCTAGGAGCTCTTCTTCCACAGAAGAGTAACGAAGGCCTTGAACATGTGATCTATTATCTCAGTCGCATGATGGTCGGTACTGAATATCGATACAATCCAGTAAAAAAATAATGCCTCACCTTGATGTTTGTTATTCAGAAAATACGACATTACGTGTCAGGTCAAACCATGCATGTCATATCCAAAGTAAATCCTCTCCATGTATTAATGACTAAGCTAAGCACACTCAATTCCCGTTTAGCCATATGGGCAATGTTGTTATCACCTTATGACATGGTATATATCCTATAAAAAGTAGTGAAGAGTCAAGCGCTAGCTGACTTCCTGGCAACTTATCCTGTACCGAAACTTTTAAACTGTAGGATGACATCCCGGATGAAGTCTTAGAGTCTAATATGGCCATGGAAGATGACACCTGGCAACTATTCTTTGATGGCGCATCAAGAATAGGACCCAAAGGTAATATAGTAGCTGGAGTTAGCATAGTCCTAGTATCTCCTGACAACCTACTCATTTATCGAGCATATTCTCTCAGTGAACCATGTTCCAATAATGTGGCAGAATAGAATGTTCTACTCATTGGTCTCCAATTAGATAAAGAATTTGACATTGAATATCTTGAAGCCTACAGAGATTCTAAGCTGATAGTCAATTAGATCAGGGAAGAGTACGGGGTTCGACATGAAGACCTCATCCCTTATCATCAAGCGGCAATCGAACTAGCTTTTACTTTCAAAGGATTCTTCATCGACCATGTACCTCAGTTACAGAATATGGAAGCAGATGCTTTAGCAGGCTTAATAGCATCATAGGTCATTCTCCTAAAGAGACGACACACAATTATGCTAACAGGACAAGCATTATTCTGTATAAAAAATAACTTGCACGTTGAACAGAGTTACGTCATAAAATTGACTTCCGTGGATAAAGATTGGCGAGACCCTTTTATAGACTACGCTGCTTATGAGATTCTTTCAGAAGATCCGAAAGAAGCCTCTTCTATTAAAAGATGCTCATTCCAATTCTACTACGATGTCTCATCCAAAATATTATATCGTCGTTCTTATGAGGGATTGCTACTATGTTGTATTTCTACCCCTGAAGCAAGACAATCACTCCGTGAAGCTCATGATAGCATCTGTGGAGCACATCAGCCATGTCATAAATTACAAGACCTCCTCAGAAGAATGCGTTATTATTTGCCTACCATGATGGCAGATGCCGTAGATTATGCTCGTAAATACAGGTCATGCCAAATCCATGTTGATTTTATCGATAAACCAATAAAGTTCTTACACCCTACAGCTGCCTTCTAGCCTTTTGAAGCTTGGGGAAAGAATATTATTGGTCCAATCAGCCCATCTTCTTCTAAAGGACATCGGTTTATACTTGCAATAACTGATTACTTCTCCAAATGGACAGAAGTAGTCCCGCTCATCGAACTTAAGACGTCCAACATAATTAACTTCGTCAAACACCATGTTATCTATCATTTCGGTATTCCCCGGAGGATAATACATGATAATGGGCCACAATTCAAAATTCAAGCATTTTCTTAATTCTGTAATAAGAATCGAATCCAGAATGTAGCATCTACAGCCTACAATCCAACAGCCAATGTCTTAGCAAAAGCCTTCAACAAGACCATAATCAAACTCCTTAAAAAGTTTGTCTCATCCAACAAACGTGACTAGAATGAGAAACTAGGGAAGTATTTTTGGGCTTATCGTACAACAGTTCGTACTCTAACTGGTTGTACACCATTCTCTTGGGTCTACGGATGTGAAACAGTTTTTATGCTCGAAATCCAGATACCTTCTCTTAGAATAGCCATTGCTAATGAGTTAACAGTAGAGAATAATGATCGATTATGCCTGCAAAAAATAGAAGCATTGGATTAAAACTGTCTGCACACTCAACAGCGTATTGAGCTATACCAAGCATGTATTTCTAGAGCTTTTAATCGAAAGGTCAAGGAAATAATATTCCAAGTCGGTGAATTGGTCCTTGCAATAAGGAGACCTTTGATCACAACCATAAGAGCAAAGGTAAATTCTAAGCTAAATGGGAAGGCACTTATGTGGTGGAGACAGTATTCTCCAACGGAGCCTACAAGATCGCTAAGCCTAATGGAGATTTGACAATGATGACTATCAATGACAAATTTTTTAAGAAGTATTATGTTTAATCAATATTCTTCTCCATCTCCAGCAGATTAAAATAAGATGTATAGCAAATACATCTTTAATCCTCTGCAAATCGTAGCCTACACAGCCTCTCAAACTATTCCCAATATTCATTCTCGAATAAGAAATGGGTAATGGGTCCTCAAAGTTCCCCAGTGGAATAATACTCAGATCTAACGAAACACTTCCGTTGATATCATCTAAACGACTCTCTCCAACAAAAATATTCTATTCTTAAAGCCTAGTTGTTTTAAGAAAGTCATATTCCTGATCCCTAGTTGGGTCAAGAATCACATATTTATTCACCAGTCAATAAGTGTAATCTGATTCATGTCCATATTACCTTTGAATCATATTTTATTTATTATCCCCTGAAAAAAAGACAATAGTTCACCCTTAAACTACTCTTTCTTCTCTTCCCCAGTGAAGTAGACTAAGTGAGCTATCATGTCCATATCACCTCTGATAGTATTGCATCCCACAAAATTTATCATTTGTACTCAGCATGAGTATGTCTTAAGTGATAAATCTACCAAATTTTCCCACATAATTATTTTGTCATGTCCATAATACCTCTGAGCAGATATATATTCAGTAGGTCTCGATTTGAAAGTATCACTGAAGTAAGACAAAATTTCTTTATTGATAGAAAACAAGGAAAGAAAAATACAAATACTTAAGGAGAGGATGAGTCAAAATCTCCCAAATTATTTACAAATATTGTAAGAGCGTGAAGGATACAGACGTTAGAATATGTAAATTTTTGACGGATAGTCATTATTCTGGCCTGATCTTATTGTTCTTCCACGACAGATAACAAAACAAGGGGATCACTTACATTAATCTGAGGTTTGGTAGGTCCACCCAATGAAGGATCGATAAGATCCTAGAGAACATCTGTTTTACCCGGTTGGACAGTAGACACGTCTTTCTTTTCTTCAGCACAAGACGACTTGATAGCAGAACGAGAAACAATGGTCTCATAAAATTCCTCGTCTTTCCTCTTTGAAGTAGCCTCAGAAGTCATTTCGCAAGTCTTCATGAGAATGGAACAAGCAACTCCAGTATCTATAAGATAGGAAATGATGGTTTGAGTTCCCAAACACGACTCTTCAGTGAAATGAGATGACGGTTGGTTTTCCCAAGCGAAGAGCAGAATACAAAACATAAAACCATTTTTTATGTTAGTCCGAGGATTCCCATATGCGCGCATTTGTTTGATTGATAGAAAATGTTACATAGTGCGCATGACCAAACAATTTGCAGAAATGGTTACAAAAGTGTGCGTGACAAACCACACAGTGTGCACAAAACCCAGTTTTCTTTAAGTACATATTTGTGCCCTTATCAGTGGGATGACAGGGGAAAGTCAATATATTCAATCTTTTTTTATGTACGTCGACCAAAGTCTTTATTCAGTAACACACATATAGCACAATGAAGTCAAAGCTAAAATTTTATTGAAGCTTAATCATGATTACAAATGATGGAGATCTTTCACACCTAGATTTTTATTCTAAAATTATGATTATACATATGGATATATATTACAACTAGATTTTTATACGATGAAAATCTATCACAGAGCCATCACCATCTCAGTGTCCCATCTTCTCCTTTATTTTTATTTTTTAAGGCACAGAAGAAATGAGCAACTCAGTGCAAACCATAGTACATGGAGAAGAAATTCATGTTGTGAGCGAGGATGCTACACAGAACTGGGCCTGTTTAAATTAGCATGGACCCATTTATGTCTTGACTCGATGGAGGACATGGTGACTCAAATGGAATATGTTTCGCTGTCGGCATCCAACACCACCGCTACAAGTCTCGGTTGGGGATTCCAATCCCAACCATGTAATTAACACAGGGGCCATATTAAAAGAGTAATTCCAGTGAGCTGGGTTTGAAGACAACGAACAGTCTTCTGGTTAATTTGTTAGTTCATCATGAATGACATAGCCTATGATATCCTTCCATGCTCCATCACACAAAGAGCTCAGCGATAATAATCTCCAGAGGAGCCTCTCACCCATCGTTAAGAAGCGTCTCCTCTTATATCTTCTCGGTGGACAGCAAAGCCAATAAATCCATACTGATGAGCCTCCCACCCTTCGTAGGCTCACACTTAATGGTGGCCATGCTTAAGTCTCACAACAAGAAAGAGATTAGTTTGGGATTGTTGGTAAAGTTTTGCTCTAATTTAAAGGAGAAAACATCCCAAAGTTCGGCATAGCTCTCAAAAATTATTCCTGAAAAGCAACTTGCAACTCCTAAAAAGTCGCATGTGTCTCCTCAAAGACCGCATCAAGACCTAAAATCAAGTCAAAGATACATAGATGTCAACCACGTCAGCAAATCTGTTAGGATTCTGCCCAGAGTGCGCACAACATCTTAACAACTTTTATGCTTCTAATTCAAAGTATTTTGAATACAGTTGAACAAATTCAAAACCTTTGAAGGGGGTCTTGTAGAAGCATAAAAAGTGTGCCACTTGAAGATGGCATAATTTTTCTACAAATAAATCCAACAGTGGAAGGATAGCGCACCCTCTACTTATTTCAGAAGAATGATGCACACATTCTTACTTTGGCACATTTTCTTGAAACTTCAGAAGATGGCACACTTTTTTATTGTGGCGTGCTTTCTTAACGTTATGAAAGTTAGCGCACAAACGCTCAAAGACGTGCACTCTCTCTCAGCATTTAATGTAACAGACTCACAACTGACAGATGCAGAAACAAAGAGTTAGAAGTCATAATTATAGCTGTGCTGTGGCACGCAGACCCAGGTTTCGTTTAGTGACCCAGTCGATGTGCCAATTCCTTCAAAAGTGCGATATAGTGCCAATGTCTTCAAAAGTACGTCGTTGTGCCAATTTCTTCAAAAGTGCGTCGTTATGCCAATTTTTTCAGAAGTACGTCGTTGTGCCAATTCCTTCAAAAGTGCGTCAATGTGCCAACTTCTTCAAAAACACGTCATTGTGTTAATTTTTTCAAAAATGCACTACAGTGCCAATCTTTCCAAAATTGTGCCAGTCTCCAGACCACTTCTAAAGAGCGCATAATATTCTAACTGACAGTGAACAGTTATGAGTGTGTGTCTTATATGTTATTCTTCTCGTAAAAAGTGTACAAATAACTATTCCCATGACCTATGATTTCCTTGTATAGAAAGCTATGTGTCAAGCTGGCAGTAAGTAAGTTGTGCACCCACTCATTCAGAACTTGGGGTGTTAGTCAACCAAAAGTGCGTGCACAATGATAAAATAGTACAGAATGTCCAAAGTGCGTGCACCCTCTTATAAACGCTCCTAAACTCTATAAATAAAGGATTAGTACATCCATTACAGAGGGAATTTTTAAGTCTTTGAAATTCAAGAACAGAAGAAGAGAAATAGAAGCTTCTCGTGTCGTTGTTGCCAGAGCTTTCTTATTGTTGAACTCTCCAAGTTATTCACGACGTTCCTTACATTTTTTATCGTCGTGTACATTTCTTCATCGTTAAGTGGTCCAAGGAGTAAAGTGATCATCCGCAGATCAAATATCCACATCTATACTTTCCTAGAATCAACCCTACTTAGATTCTTGTTTAGGATCTTTTTTACTTTTCTTTCTTTTCAATAGTTTGTAATACAAAAGTTTAGTATAAACTTTTCTTCGCAAACAAGGTTATGTCGACATGTCAGAACGACGAAGTAGATAAATAAAGGTGGGCAGGCCCTGACCCTTATTCTCTAATCCTTCATGCTTAATAAAATACATCAGTTGTGTGCTAGCGATATCATAGATTCAGCGAGCATGGTTCAGAGAAACACAAGTCGGAACATATATTGAACACTAAAATAGAACAATAAAACAAAGTATATCGAGACGTGCATAAAGCGCACGAGTATCGAATGGGAACGCTTCGTTAAATGAGGCGAGCAGTTGTGGCACATTGCCACAGAACTGCCAGTAGACGAAAGATGGAAACGTGCATCCATGCAGGAGAATATCATCAGAACGTATTATTAAGTGATGTATACCGTTGCAGTTCAAAACCGTACGACAGTGTCGGAACGAGAATGGTGCCACAAAACTATCGATAAAGGATAGGGCACCATAGAATATTGTGTTAAGAAGCAGCATTATGACTCAGTACCTCAGGGCTTTCAGGTCTAAGCGAAATATGATATCAGGAAGGACATTTTAAGTCATAAATATTTAGGGTGCCTACTGGGTACTAATCGAAATATTTAGTGTACCTATTGGGTACTAATCAGAATATATTTCAAACATCGATTGGGGCAAGGTACCTTGGAATATTTGATGACTACGAGTTGCTCATATGGAACAATAATTTGGAGGACAGAAGAGAAAGATGCAGGGATTTAGAGGGGGCGAGTAGACTTTTTCCTCAACCGTACTTATAAGTTGGAAACATTGCATAAAATGATACTGCTAAATTCTTCTTCGAGTTGTGCATTTGCGTCATAGATAATAATTCATGCATTTGAATGGTCATGGACAACTTGTGCACAAGGTAGGATGTTTCCCAGACTCGAGTAACCAGGGCACCGGAACCGTGATCAACTATGGGTAGAGATAAAAAAAGTCGTATAATGACATGTGGCATTGCGGACCTCTAGAGGGCTCGCAACTCGACTGGGAGGACTACCGTAGATGTTATGTAATAGTCCTTTATGGTATCAAATTTATCACCAATGACCTTCATATAGATGAAGAGTATGCACTCTGCCATATGCAAGGGTGGGCGTGCTAATGAACGTCTACCTTTGCCTCGGGCAAGTGCAGTTTAAATCGACTATGGTAAGCGACAAGGAACAAAATGATGTGATTCAATATGTTTTAAGCATTACGATACGATTCAAGAATAACATGCTTAGTTACGGAACAAGATTCGAGTTATAACATGCTTGTTTGCTTAAGTGAATTCAATGCCTATATACTAATGTGCTTTCATAACTTCAAGTTTGCATGCGAGCATGATTTACTACATTTGAGTCGTGCCTCAACATGAACTAAAATTTATCTAAGTTCTAATAGAAAGATCATTAAAATCTGTATGCTTGCCATGATCACTTAGTGTCGATTTAGACGAGTGAATTATCCCGTTTACCAATACAAATAAGTACTGGCCCACGTTTGGGGGCACCCTATTTCAGGTAATCGGTGTGAGGCTTTAGCCGGATATACGAAGGCATGATGAATGGAACGGTGGAATCCTTTGCGAGCAAGAGAGATCAACGAGTTTTGTAATCCAACTTGGCATATTCAATGGAGCTATTCAAGCCTTTGTAACCGCTGCTATTATTAATAAAAGAGCTTTGCTTCGCATACTCTGAATATTTTATATGACTCTATCAATATTTTGCCGAGACTCGGTATTTTCTATAAAAATTATATATTTTATCTTCTTGCATGTGCATTATGCAAACTAGGCATGCACGATATCACGTCTAAGGGACGATTATCGACTTTACAGAGTCGGGGCATTGACAAACTAGTATCAGAGTGCCCAGTTAACTTCCTTGGACAAACATCATTTTATTACAAATTTAAAGTTGCTTTCGCGTATCAAATGACTCTTGACTCTACTCGATGCTACACTGGATGTTCCATACAATGAGTCTATATAAACTTAAAATATATATATTTTTTGATTTTATAGATATTATCGATCGTAATACCGAGTAACACTGTACGACTTTATTGGATAGCGTGCGATAAGTCGATTCGTGCGATGTTTGATGCATAATGTATAACAAGTCGATCTCTCGAATGATATCATATACGTGGTAACATCAAAATGATAACAAACGGGTTGAACAGTTGAGTAATAGCTGGGAATATCAGGAAGGAAATATTACACGAGATTCAACTGACGGGATCAACAAAAATAGTAAGGTATGGTGTATGTTGGTTGGGTTTTATATCAGACTTTGAGCAAGCGAACCTCAGGTTCATAGTCGGTAGGATCACACAGGATGGAAAATTCGGAATAAATATTGGTTCAAGTCAGAGGAAGTGTGATACAGAGAGTGGCTTAATTTTTTATTGGTATATGACATACCACAAAGCGATCGTGCATCAGAACGCATCGCATGGACACCGATAGAATTTCCTCCAACGGATGGGGTAGTGTCGAGACTCATTAAAAAATTGAAAGCCAGTGTGTGACTCAAGTATTCTTCGATGCATTATATTCGAATGACCGAGAACAGACTCTCGAGTCGAACAAATGTTAACTCGGATGAGAATTTGATAAGTACAAGACGGACAGTTGGCCAAGAATAACGGAGGAAATTGATAACGGCTAGGTGCACACACGTGCGAAAGGGATCGATGCAAATCTAGGAGTAACAAGCGTAGTTCATGGATTTGTAAATAGAAGGAAATTATTGGCCGAGCAGAGGGACTCGTTTAGGAATAGAAGATTTGGAAACAGTTTGTGTCACATAAAACATCGAGGACCTGATCGTTGTTGTTTGTGACTCGTGATCGCTAACTAGGTTACGCGATCGAGGCATTGACGGATGTGGAGATTGCGAGATGGTGTAAAATTATGGCGTATCGAAAAGGATATAGTTGGAATGACCCTACATCAGGAATTGGTGCATAATTCGTCGGGACTGTATGGCACGTCAGAATGTAAGGGGATTAATATAGAGTCAAAATAATCAAAACAGGAGCAAGAATCATAAGGGATGGATTTTGAGAAAACTCGATGGGACTTGACATCGGAATGTATTACAATATTTGCTCAAGAAAATAGTCGCGCAGATAAACTTAAGCGGAATGTAGGAATACGAAACGGAGCAAGGCTACGGTTCAGAAATTTTACGAGTTGCGATACGAGAAGTCGTATCGAACGATCAAAAATTTACTTGATGGATTTGTTTGCCATCAATGTAAGTTTGGGAAATTTTTGTTCAATAACAAACAAAAAAGTACAAAGAAATTCTAGACAGAAAATCTAAGTATAATATTTTTTATCTAGGAAATGTGACGATGGAGATCGAGTACTGCAGTGAATCATTTACTCTGTTGACGGTCCGACGAGAGAATTAGGATGCTCTCTTCTCTTTTCTCTCTCTTAAGCTTGTGTACATGTACATAGCTCGCCTGGGGGTATGGTCTCTGAAAAGAGGACCCTGGAAACGTCCAAGTTCCTCTTATTTATAGACATCATGCTAATGGGCTATAGGTACCACATATGCCTCTGTTTGGTGGCCGTATAGGACTCATTTAACATAATATGGTTGTAAATGTAGCCGCATACCACGGGCATGCTGCCATGTGGCCTTGGTTGGGATATATTATTGATAAGATCTCAGGATCATTTTTAACTCCATTGTGTGCGTGACTCGGTCAGCTGGACACATGGTCTGCACTGATTGTGTAAGAATCCCTTTAGTTGCAACGGAAAGATCTTGTATAACACCTTGGCCGCATAACGTCTTGTCCACATATGTGCTCTTCTTTGGCCTTGGCCTTATGGACACTTCGGCCGCATGGCATTGTGGCCGCATGCAAGATCTTTTGTGACCTTGGTCGGATGGACACTTTGGCCGCCTGATGACGAGGCCGTATAGGGTTATAGACGCATATGAGGGAACATGTAGCATGGCACATCTGACAAATTTATTAAAGTACAGATGTAACTTTTTGTCTTTTTATGAGTCATCGCCTCTCTCACGATTCTCGATGCGCTCTGGGTGATGAGTGGTGTGTCAAAACTTTTGACAGGCATTGAATATCGTATCAGGGGATCTTATGCGGCCCCTTACTTCATAGTTGTTTAGTCCACATGGATTATTCTTATGTGGCTTCCAACTCCTTGGTTGTTTGGGCCGCATGGGCTCTATGTCGCCCCTATGCGGCCTGCTTTAACATTGAGGGGGCATGAGCTCTATACGGCCTGCATAATTTTTAAGCTTCTACAAGATCTCATTCAAAGTTACTAAACTTTATAAGTTTTTTAAATTTAGAATACTTTGAACAGAAGCATGGAGGAGATAACAGAAGGAACTACAATGGCATATATATGAAGTGTCCTTCTGCTTAGAACATGGGGATGCTTGAGAGAGTAGTGGCGTATGGCACTGCTGGCGTATGCAAATACTAGTTACTTAGTGGCTTATGGCACTGCTGGCGCATAAAAACACTATTTACTTAGTGGAGCATGGGACTGATGGCACTTGGGAACACTAGTTATGAAACGGTAGGCGTATGACACTGGATCATTATGGCACAGGGGGCTTGATCACTGCGGTGTATTGCCTTTGATTAATATTGGCGCATGGTAGAGATTTTCCATGCTTCTATAAGATCTCCTTCAAAGTTTCTAAACTTTAAACTTTGTAAGTTTTTAAGTTCAGAATACTTTGAACATAAGCATGGAGGAGAAAACAGCAGAAACTACAACGGCGCATCTTTGAAGTATCCATCCGCTTAGCATATCTGTTCACTTGGCTCATCGGGTAGTGTTGCCACATCAGATATGGACACTTAACTTGCGTAGCTGACTATTCGGCGCAGCTGACTTGGTTTTTTTATTCGTGCTTTGAGCTGTTGGAATGAGCGCGTTTTATCAAGGGGCTTTCTCGGAGTGCTCGAGTCCTGATAGAGCATAGAACGATATCATAATTGTCATTACTCATGACAAAAAGGCACATTACCCGGAGGATTGTCCATAATCTTCCAACCTAGCTCACTGTAGCTTCTCTTCATATATGGCCAGGATGTGTGGAAGTGACGGGGCTAGTCATCCCACCCGGGCTTTCCTGTTTAGAACTCTTCTTGTTGTTGTGGCTATCTTGGCTATGAGTATCTATACCAGAGGTAATATAGACATAGAACAACATCATAATGGGGATAACTCTAAGCCCTATCATAGGTAGTATGAACGTGATAAGTAAAAATAGTTCCATTAAGGAGGTTCAGTGGAGACATTATTTGTGATGGTAGGGATACTGTAGTGTATAACCGATAGTCAATCAATTTGCTAGGTACAATCATGGTAGGATATTTTTATGGAAGAAAACGAAAATGAGCCAGAGTTAATATGAACATGGATGTTTTCTTTGGATGGAGAACATGGGTAGCTCATAGTTCAAAGGTAATATGGACGTGAACTGTTTGCTTTTGTTGAGCATATCCCACTGGGGGATCTTTGGTAGACATATTACTTCTTGCACACTGGAGTGCATGTAATAAGTTTAAAATAAAACCATATCAGAGGTGATATAGACATGATAGGTGTCACTACCACATTCTAAAAATAGGAGTATTTTCTACTTTTTTATGTATTATTAATATTATGGTATTTATATTAAATGATTTCTCGATAGGTGTATTTAAATTAAATAATTTTGTGAGATGTGTAATTAAATATATTATTATTTATAGTGTGCATTAATGTTTGAGCAGATAGACTTGACCTAGAAGCCCACTAGACGAACACTTGACAGAATTATGGGGATTGTGTATTTAATTACATTATTTAGGATTTAATTATTGGATGTCGTAATTAACTACCGTAAATTTATTTAATTGTTGCGCGCTGCCGTTGCTTCAATATTTGGAGCGCTACCCTAGCTTTTGCCTTCCAACAAATTTTACAACCTTGCCCTAGACATGTCCGCCTTCCATTCTGCCATTTTTTGTAATTCATAATCATGCTCTCTTGTGCTCCATTTTAGCCGCACAATATTCGTCGCGGACGTTTATTTAAATTATAAATAAATTTCCATTTTGTATCGTTGTGCATTCCAATCGAAATTGGAGGCAATCTTGACCCATTTTTCGTGCGGCCCAAATTAGGGTAATATTCTGTTCTGAGTCTTCTTCATTAATGATATTGGTGACCCGACCTAATTTTGGCCCCATGTATTTCTAATTAATTTTAGAACGCCAGGGGTATAAAATTTTAATTAATTAAATCCAGTGACCCACTCCTGTGCAATTTTCTAATTGTTGGGGGTTTAATTGCAAAATTTCAACGAGGTGTCACCATCCTATTGGTTTAGCCAAATGAAGAAAGCAATCCCCTCATTTTTCTCCATATCGAATCATGGCCACCCATTCTAGATGGAAGCCATCACCACCATTCATTCCCTTTCACATCTTCCTATAAAATATCACATCACCCACACTCTTCCCTGGGAAAACTCTAATTCCCAAAACCTAGGCTAGCCCACACCCACCCGTAGCTTTACAATTTTTTCTCCATTTCTATTCTTCTTTTCTTCTCCTCTTCTTCCTCTTCCCCACCTGGCTTTGCAGCTCCACACACTTCCAGCCTCAGCCCATTGCTCCTCCCACAAGCAACTCCTCTGTCAATGGCACCAAGAATCCAACTTTGGTAGCAACCCATCTCGAGGAGGCCACCGGCCCGCAGGAAGCAGCTCTGGGCTCAAACAGCGGGTGGAAAGATATAATCTTGGCTGGAGATTCTTATGAAGGAGCTCTGGATTTTGCCAATGGGAGGAAAGATGAAATTTTGACAGTGACCCATGTTGAGGAGGGCACTAGCCCACCTGAAGAAGCTCCCGGTGAAGCCAGTGATGGGAAAGATGGCATCTTGGCTGGTGATTCTCCTGGAGGATCTCTAGATTCCATCATTGAGAGAAAGAGTACAGATGTTGTAGATGCGCGTCCCGAGGAAAGCATGGGAGCTCCTCCCTTAGTGCTTCTATGAATATAGAGAAGAAGAGCGAGAAGGAGAGTGCAAGTGCGTGTGATATTTCTTCAGGAAAATGGGTTTTTGATGAGAGTTATCCTCTGTATACAAGTAGGTCATGTCCATTTATAGATGAAGGGTTCAGCTGTGAGGCTAATGGAAGAATGGATGGAGACTATATGAAGTGGAGGTGGCAACCACACCAATGTAGAATCCCAAGGTTCAACCCTGTGGAGATGTTGGAGTTGATCACAAAAAAAAAAGAGGCTAGTTTTCGTCGGAGATTCTATTAACAGAAACCAGTGGGAATCCTTGCTTTGCTTGTTAGAAGGAGCCATTTCAGATCCTAGCAGGCCCTATGAAGCCCGTGTTCGTAAAATCACAAAAGGGAAAGGATTTTACAACTTCAAATTCAAGGACTACCATTGTAGTGTTGAGTACTATGTAAGCCATTACTTGGTTCATGAGAGTAAGGCGAGAGTCGGGCAGAGGCGTGTGAAGACACTGAGAATTGATACGGTGGATCAGAGCTCATCGTGATGGAGAGGAGCTGATATCATTGTATTCAATACATCTCATTGGTGGTCACACTAAAAAACCAAATCGGGGACTGTTGGATCATCCGGGCGATGCACTGGAACAGGATATCGGTAGTACCAGCTAAGGACCCAAGGCGAGTACATTCTCTGATTAGTTTCTTGTTTATGATATCCCCTATGTTCATTGTATCTATTGTAAATATTCATACTCATGACACGATAGTTACACGGATTGGTATATAAGGATCTCGTCATGAGATGTTATTCCTTGTTCATGGTGTAGCTTGTACAAGTCTTGTTTCATTGTTATCTTGTACATGTACAGACACTAATTTCCGAGGAGATTTGCTACCTCCCTAGGGAATCCCGTGCCATAGCGTACCATGGTTGGATCTACTATACCAGTCGGGGGTGGGGAGTATTTTAGTATAGATATATGATCATACTCAACTCTACATGCATCATAGCTCACCCCACATCTCACGTCGGGTGCGACCTGACCATTTATATGCTTCATAGCTGTTATGTGTGATTAGCTTGACCTCTACATGCATCATAGCTAACCAACGGTTAGCCTGACCTTACATGAATTATAGCTAATCACATGTAACCAGCCTGATCAAGTTCCCAAGCCGATCACATGTTAAAGCTAGTACTCACACACTTAGTCATAGTATTCTTGCTCATTGACATATTGTTTTCTTTCATGCATTTACTTATAGTATTTCCAGTATATCCTTTATTGTATGTTTCTCGTACATATACATGCATCTTATATATTTCTATCTATATACTGCTACATAGTTTATATCATTGATATAGAACTGCTACTTAAAAATGTACTTTGCTCCTTCCTGACTGGAAAATATTTTCCAGACTATGCCTAGAGGACTGGTATCCGACACTTGTGGACCACAGGGTGAGTAGCTGAGACTTTGCTTAGTAGTTCAGTCATGATTCCGGGAGGTTTAGCCGAAATCACTAGTTCTAGTTAGTTCTTTTAGCATATTATTTGGTACCGAATTTGTCTCCGGCATTTTGTTGAGACTTGGATTTATTGTTGAGTTAGATTTATTTACATTAGACTTGTGTTGTATTTCTTCTTATTTCATCGATTCTTATCGTGTTGTAGTTGTGTGATTGAGTATGTTATTTATTTATTACATTGTGTTATCCGTGTCTCCTAATGGAGTTAGATACTAGTGCGAGATTATTTAGATAGTGCTTGACCTAGACAGTGTTCTACTACCGATGCTGCGGCGTAGGCTGGACGTACCCACGCTCTCGTACCCCTATACCGGGTACGGGTTGTGACACATTTTTAGTGGTGGCCCATGCAGGTCAGACTTTGCAAGATGTGCGATGTCGTGGTAGTGCGACATTATAGTTGTACTACTGCGTGCCTGCTATAGAATATAGGATACTAGGATGAGAGAGGATACTCAATCATAAAACTCTTGAGAGATTCCTGGGACGACTCCTTGAGAATCTTATTATAATTCCAATTTAAAATCCTTCGCCCTTGTTTCCGTCCGTCCTCACTCGTTGATATTAAATTTGATTATTGTTGATCAGTTAATTAAATTAGGATCTTGGTTTCATTGTAGAGTATGATTTCATACCGAGATAAATTTTACGGACTAAACTTTACGATATCATCTGATGACATATATTGATGAGAACAGTGAGAAAGGTAAAACGTCTACTTGGGTCATGGAACCTAGAGTTTATCGCAGCCATACCGGTTGGCGTGGCGAAGATTCTAGATGACATGATTATAGGATTGCGTACTTTAGTTACGGAACCTGTCGTTTATCGCACCTATGCTTACTGGCATGGCGAGGATTCTCAGCATCATGATTTCTGACCGACGTGTATGATTATCAGGTTGTATCTTAAAAATTGGTTCTTAAAGTATCATCTCAACACTTATCTATTTCTGTTATACAGAATTTTTTCCATTGTTTCTTTTTGTTGCTAGCAGTAGGAACACCTTTAGTCCTCAACCCAGTCTTTTTGAGCTCCTATTCCTTGAGGATTCCTTGTTAAGTATGATAATTAAGTGACTTGTAATTATGTCTGTGTCTTGAGTATTAGTATTGACTGAGTGAGTTGTAAGTGTTTTCTAGTTGGACATGTGAGCAGTAGGCCTTAATCTAAAGTTAACCCAAAGCATAGTACCTTGTAGCAATAGTTCTAGGATAAGTGTCATTATAGTACTGTGAGTAAAGGAGAGTATAGAGTATCAGCGATAGTTCAAGAGTTAGTATCAGAGTCAACATACCCGTCCTGGATAATCATTATTATGTAATTGGATGATCTATGTAAAAAATTAAGTGTCCAGGAATTATGTTAAGGATTAATGGAGCATGATGTTCAAATTTGATAATTGATATCGGAAATGTTAAAGGTAAGGAAAATATATATGCATAAAGAGTTATAATGAGGTGTTATGAGTAGAGAAATATCAAAATTGGTAAGAAAAATGGTGAAGCGTATCCCAGATTAGTTTAACAGGCTTTAAAGGATTAAAGGGAAATACCTATACAACAATCGAGATGAGGAACCATATACTTGCCTATGAGAGTAAAGAAACATGAGTGTTATAGAAGGTACAGATAATCATGAGTTCTAATAAGTTTGATGAGATGATCCAATAATGAATCTAGTGATATCATACCAAGGGTACTAATGATTCTATATCGAGGACGAGTCGAGAATGATGATGATAACAGTAAGCACTTTGCGTGATGATAATTAGATGATATATCAGTTGATATAGATTGGAAAATCATGGAAGAAAATACATGTGATGATAACTTTGATCATTTGGAGGTAATAGTGCAAGTGATTCGGGCAGTACAATTTTAGTACACAGTTGCAGACAATGGGTATAATTGAGTGCACCTCGAGTATTAGAGACTGTGAGTATTTATATATATGCTTGTGGATTTAAGAATTTGAAGAGTGGAAATGAATTTTAATTTTTAAGAATTTTGAGGAGTTGAGATTCTATGTTATTAAATTTTGAGGATTCCAAATTTGATTCAATAAACATGGTCAAGGCTATAAAGATTTTAGAAGTAATTAAAGTTTGATTTCAATATTGAATATTTGACCCTTGAGGAAAGTATACACTTTTATTTTAAATTGTTCAAAAGTTAAATTTTGATGATTTTATTATGAGGATAAAAATTTATGGTGGATGAGAAATATATATTAGTATATGAGTAGATGATATACATGTGTAAGGATCTGTTGACTTGAGCATGATTGAGATGGCACCGCAGACAGACTTGGGTGTCCATCTAGAGTTGTATTAGAGAGAGTTTAAAAGAAAGGGCTTAGTACTTAGTATGGTGTGTTGCACTTGACGTGCATTTGAGTGATAAGAACAACTAGTATGAACAATTGTAGTAGGAACGAGAACTAGCAGTAGGTGTACTTATGGTAGAACAAGAGGTACCTAAAGAGATGGAGGTATCAAACTTTACATGCATCATTGACCTATGATTGTGTTAAAGGTTCTTGGTATCAGATTTTGGTATTAATAGACA
Source organism: Iris macrosiphon (assembly GCA_036927795.1). Classification (NCBI taxonomy): domain Eukaryota; kingdom Viridiplantae; phylum Streptophyta; class Magnoliopsida; order Asparagales; family Iridaceae; genus Iris; species Iris macrosiphon. Next base: position 30,933,830 of record JAYESA010000018.1, on the reverse strand, counting down.
GGTGTGTGCAATATGGATGTATTCATGGATGTTGTGGACTAATGATTAATTGATATGGGTACCAGTGTACAAGGATAGGAATTAGTTAGTGAATGTGCCAGAGTTAAGTGTATGTTAGAGATAGAAGATACTACAAGAAATATGTTAGCAGGTTCCTTCTTTTCTTTCCTCATGTTTGTTTTCGTCTTCTGATTGATTGATTCCCTAGTACCATAGCTTGTATTCATGATTTTTCTGTTAGAATGTAATTAGTAGTACACCCTGACAGAGACTGCAATACCATGACGAAAGACACATGACCTACATATTTTCTTAGATTGAATGGCTGTAGGTAGAATTTTCTTAAATCATGATTATTGGGGTTTGACATAGTAGATTTATGAAGAGGTTATGACTTGACAAGAGAAACGAGATACTAAAATTTTGGAAGATAAGCATAAAGAGTTAAGGATTTAATATGGCAGATTTGATGAATCATTGATTTTGTCAAGATTGAGATATGGTTAAATTACCGTTAAAATTCAAGAATAAACATTAATTTAAATGAGAGGTAAAGAATTTATTATGGTAGGATTGATGATTATTGATTATGATATATCTATCAAAAAAAACTTAAGAAAATTTAGGAGATTGTCATTATATTTATTTGACCACAAGTTAAGAATTTTAAAATTTTATATTGTGGACGTTGCATTGAAGGATCTATAAGTGTCGCATTATTGAGTATTTTGAGGAAAAAAGAAACCGAAGAATAAGATCATTGGTGGATTATTGTTTGGATTCAGACTTTTTGGGACGAGATTCAATTTTTATAAATGCATTAATTGAAATTAAATTTGAGGAGTAGATATAAAATTTTGAGTATTTAATTAACTTAAAAATTTGGAGGAAATTGTGAGGAAAATGGAGACTGATTTTAATTCGAGGATTTTCAGGGATACGATAAATTTCAGAATTTTTTTGAAAATCGTGAAATGACAAGGTGGATTATTTCAGGATTATGTGAGTTGGTGAATTTAACCGTTGATGAAAAATAATATAATGAATAAACACTACTATGAAGATTTTAAATTTTGAGGACAAAATTCTTTTAAGGAGGGTAGACTTGTCACTACCACTTTCTGAAAACAGGGGTATTTTTGACTTTTTATGTATTATTAATATTATGGTATTTATATTAAGTGATTTCTCGATAGGTGTATTTAAATTAAATAATTTCGTGAGATGTGTAATTAAATATATTATTATTTACAGTGTGCATTAATGTTTGAGCTGGTAGACTTGACCTAGAAGCCCACTAGACGAACACCTGACAGAATTATGGGGATTGTGTATTTAATTACATTATTTAGGATTTAATTATTGGATGTCATAATTAACTACCGTAAATTTATTTAATTATTGTGCGCTGCCGTTGCTTCGACATTTGGAGCGCTACCCTAGCTTTTGCCTTCCAACAAATTTCACAACCTTGCCCTAGACATGTCCGCCTTCCATTCTGCAATTTTTTGTAATCCATAATCATGCTCTCTTGTGCTCCATTTTAGCCGCACAATATTCGTCGCGGACGTTTATTTAAATTCTAAATAAATTTCCATTTTGTATCGTTGTACGTTCCAATCAAAATTGGAGGCAATCTTGACCCATTTTTCGTGCGGCCCAAATTAGGGTAATATTCTGTTCTGAGTCTTCTTCATTAATGATATTGGTGACCCGACCTAATTTTGGTCCCATGTATTTCTAATTAATTTTAGAACGCCAGGGGTATAAAATTTTAATTAATTAAATCCAGTGACCCACTCCTGTGCAATTTTCTAATTATTGGGGGCTTAATTGCAAAATTTCAACGAGGTGTCACCATCCTATTGGTTTAGCCAAATGAAGAAAGCAATCCCCTCATTTTTCTCAATATCGAATCATGGCCACCCATTCTAGATGGAAGCCATCACCACCATTCATTCCCTCTCACATCTCCCTATAAAACATCACATCACCCATACTCTTCCCTAGGAAAACCCTAATCCCCAAAACCTAGGCTAGCCCACACCCACCCGTAGCTTTACAATTTTTTCTCCATTTCCATTCTTCTTTTCTTCTCCTCTTCTTCCTCTTCCCCACCTGGCTTCGCAGCTCCACACACTTCCAGCCTCAGCCCATTGCTCCTCCCACAAGCAACTCTTCTGTCAATGGCACCAAGAATCCAACTTTGGTAGCAACCCATCTCGAGGAGGCCACCGGCCCGCAGGAAGCAGCTATGGACTCAGACAGCGGGTGGAAAGATCTAATCTTGGCTGGAGATTCTTATAAAGGAGATCTGGATTCTGCTAATGGGAGAAAAGATGAAATTTTGACAGTGACCCATGTTGAGGAGGACACTAGCCCACCTGAAGAAGCTCCCAGTGAAGCCAGTGATGGAAAAGATGGCATCTTGGCTGGTGATTCTCCTGGAGGATCTCTAGATTCCATCATTGAGAGGAAGAGTACAGATGTTGTAGATGCGAGTCCCGAGGAAATAATGGGAGCTCCTCCCTTGGTGCTTCTGTGAATATGGAGAAGAAAAGCGAGAAGGAGAGTGCAAGTGCATGTGATATTTCTTCAGGAAAATGGGTTTTTGATGAGAGTTATCCTCTGTATACAAGTAGGTCATGTCCATTTATAGATGAAGGGTTCAGTTGTGAGGCTAATGGAAGAATGGATGGAGACTACATGAAGTGGAGGTGGCAACCACACCAATGTAGAATCCCAAGGTTCAACCCTGTGGAGATGTTGGAGTTGATCAAAAAAAAAGAGGCTAGTTTTCGTCGGAGATTCTATTAACAGAAACCAGTAGGAATCCTTGCTTTGCTTGTTAGAAGGAGCCATTTCAGATCCTAGCAGGCCCTATGAAGCCCGTGGTAGTAAGATCACAAAAGGGAAAGGATTTTACAACTTCAAATTCAAGGACTACCATTGTAGTGTTGAGTACTATATAAGCCATTACTTGGTTCATGAGAGTAAGGCGAGAGTCGGGCAGAGGCGTGTGAAGACACTGAGAATTAATACGGTGGATCGGAGCTCATCGAGATGGAGAGAAGCTGATATCATTGTATTCAATACATCTCATTGGTGGTCACACTACAAAACCAAATCGGGGACTGTTGGATCATCCAGGCGATGCACTGGAATAGGATATCGGTAGTACCAGCTAAGGACCCAAGGCGAGTACATTCTCTGATTAGTTTCTTGTTTATGATATCCCCTATGTTCATTGTATCTATTGTAAATATCCATACTCTTGACATAATGGTTACACGGATTGGTATATATGGATCTCGTCATGAGATGTTATTCCTTGTTCATGGTATAGCTTGTACAAGTCTTGTTTTATTGTCATCTTGTACATGTACAGACACTGATTTCCGAGGAGATTTGCTACCTCCCTAGGGAATCCCGTGCCATAGCGTACCATGGTTGGATCTACTATACCAGTCGGGGTGGGGAGTATTGTAGTATAGATATGTGATCATACCCAACTCTACATGCATCATAGCTCACCCTACATCTCACGTCGGGTGCGGCTTGACCATTTACATGCTTCATAGCTGTTACGTGTGATTAGCCTGACCTCTACATGTATCATAGCTAACCAATGGTTAGCCTGACCTTACATGAATCATAGCTAATCACATGTAACCAGCCTGATCAAGTTCCCAAGCCGATCACATGTTAAAGCTAGTACTCACACACTTAGTCATAGTATTCTTGCTCATTGACATATTGTTTTCTTTCCTGCATTTACTTACAGTATTTCCAGTATATCCTTTATTGTATGTTTCTCGTACATATACATGCATCTTGTATATTTCCATCTATATACTGCTACATAGTTTATATGATTGATATAGAACTGCTATTTAGAAATGTACTTTGCTCCTTCCTGACTGGAAAACATTTTTCAGACTATGCCTAGAGGACTGGTATCCGACACTTGTGGACCACAGGGTGAGTAGCTGAGACTTGGCTTAGTAGTTCAGTCGTGATTCCGGGAGGTTTAGCCAAAATCAGTAGTTCTAGTTAGTTCTTTTAGCATATTATTTGGTACCGGATTTGTCTCCGGCATTTTGTTGAGACTTGGATTTATTGTTGAGTTAGATTTATTTATATTAGACTTGTGTTGTATTTCTTCTTATTTCTTCGATTCTTATCGTGCTGTAGTTATGTGATTGAGTATGTTATTCATTTATTACATTGTGTTATTCGTGTCTCCTTATAGAGTTAGATACTAGTGCGAGATTATTTAGATAGTGCTTGACCTAGACAGCGTTCTACCGCCGATGCTGCAGCGTAGGCTGGACGTACCCACGCTCTCGTACCCCTATACCGGGTGCGGATCGTGACAATAGGTTTTATGGTCTCATTATTTCTTGCGCACCTAAGTGCAAGTAATAAGTTCAAAACGGAAACCTATCAGAGGTGATATGGATGTGATAGATTTTATAGCCTTAACACCGTTGGCATACTTAGATTTAAGTACATATGATAAGTTTAGAAGATGACCGATATCAGAGGTATTATGGACATGATAATCGATAGTCATATAGAGAGGTTTGCTTATAGGTAATATGAACATGGCAAACCCAGCTGGGGAGAACTTTTATGACTGTAGTTCAGAGGTGATGTAGACATGAACCAATACATAATAGAACTGATTATGGGTGGTCTACCTGAAAGTATGGATAGACCTGAGAATTGCTCCACTGGGGAGCTTTTGAGGATCCATTATTTGTTGTATATTTTGGAATCCTGGAATACAGATAATAGCTTTTACAGTGATTCATGAAGAAGAAGTGTATATACTTATACACTTGCTGGGGATGAAGAACGGGGAAGGTATACTTTAAATCTTTGTTGTCCAGCTAATAGTATAGGGAGTACAAGTCTAGCTTAGACATAGTACTTTTTGAGGAACTTGTCGTTGAAAGGCATCATGAGCAAGTCGCCATTGGATTGTGCGAGCCAGTAGGCGTCTTTGGAGAACACGAATTCTATGATGAATGGACCATCCCATTTAGGTTAGAATTTACCAGTCGTCTTATGGGTCATAACCATCGACTTTCTTAATGTCAAGACGAGGTCACCCACTTGGTAAGTTCTCTCCTTGACCCGTTTGTTGAAGGCTCCTGAAAGGCATGCTTGGTATAGATCAATGCTCTATTGAGGTAAGAGATATCTCTCGTCTAGTATTTCCAATTCTTGTAGTCATTGGTGATAGTTGTCATCAATAGTTAACTGGTTGGAGGGAGCCACTCGTGGTGAGGGAATTTGGATCTCGAGTGGGAGGATCGCTTCGCTTCCGTAAACCAAGGAGAATGACATACTGCCACTAGGTATCCGGACCGTTGTGCAATAGGTCCAGAGACATTCACCCAGCTTCTCATTTCAGTCGTGTTTATTGGATGATACGAACTTTTTGAGCAGCTTTATAATGGTTTTGTTGAATGTTTTTGCCAGACCATTTACTGCTGGATTGTTGGCAGTCGAAGCCACGTTCTGGATTCAATTTTTGTCACAAAACTGGTAGAAAATATGACTTACAAACTATGGACCATTATCATAGATGATCCTCCATGGTAGGCCGAAGCAGTATATAATGTGATGCATGACAAAGTTGATCACGTTTGAGGTCTTTACTTCAGCGAGTAGAATAATTTTCGTCCACTTAGAGAAGTAGTCGATGATAGACAAGATGAACCGATGTCCTTTAGAAGAAGGTAAACTAATTGGCCCGATAATATCAATTCTCCATGCTTCAAACGGCCAAGATGCTACCATTGGGTGTAGGATTTCTGAGGGCTGGTGGATAAAGTTTGTGTGGATTTGGCAAGCTTGAAAATTCCTTGCATAGTTTACAGCATCTGCTACCATTGTCGTCCAATAGTAACCCATTCTCCGGAGACGGTCCTGTAGCTTAGGTCCGAGCTGATAGACATCGCAAACCCCATCGTGAGCCTCGCAGAGATCATGCTTCTCTTCTGTATTCGATAGGCATCGTAGCAGAAGTCCATTATAGGAACAACAATATAGCATTTTGGTAGTTGTATCGTAATAGAACCGTAGGGAATATCTCCTAATAGAAGTGGCCTCCTTTGGGTCATCTGAAAGAATCCCGTAGACAGCATAGTCTATAAATGGGAGTCTCCAATCCTGGAAGCTGGTGTCTATCTCTACTGAGAAGCTTAGGCACAAACAGAGGTTGTTCTTCGGGCAGACTAGTTCTTGGCTGACCATGGTGATCAGTTCATTAGTATCGCCTGGAACAGCTAAAGAGGCTACGAGGCTGGCCAGGGCGTTGGCCTCAATATTTTGTAATCGAGGGACGTGCTTTATAAAGAATCCCTCGAAAGTAAAGATTATGTTGAGCGCGACTTGGTGGTAGGGAATCAAGATTGGGTGGTCTCAACGAGAATATTTTGCTGGACCTGAGAACAGCTCCAATGGAGAATTTTTTTAGATCCATTATCCATTGTAGATCCACCTTCGATGGCTTCCTTATGAAAATATCCATTTGTATATGGGTATAGACGGTATTTCATTATTCTTCGTGATATTGACTATATTTCTGATCCCTATTTGCATATCCGCTGCGTATTCAGGATCTCCTGAAATAGATAAAAGATTTGGCAAGGAATCATGGAGGAACACATATCCTCTTATGCATTTATACTTGCTGGAGAGAACAAAATGCAAATACTCTATATTTTGAATTAATCTGCTAGAAAGTACTAGCTTAAACGTAGTACTTGTTAAGAAAATTGCCCTTGATCAGCATCATTGGTAAGTCTCGGTTAAGCTTTGCGAGCCTGTATGCATTATTGAATCGAGGAGACATTGTCCTTGATAAAGCATCGGATTAAGAAAATACTGTCCTTGGTGGGTTCGAGAATACACTGTCCTTGATTAAGAGTTCAGGTCTGCTCATAGTTATTGACAGAGTCTGGAGCTCAAGCTTTACGGACTAGAGTCTTGCTGGAGAGACGATGCATTATAGCACCTTTGTATCCCATCCTACTGCGAGTGATGTTGTAATAGCTATCGGATTATAAAGGAATATGTCATCCTTTACCAAAATTTAGACATTCAGCTTTCTGGAGATCATAGCCCATCTTCTGCATAAGACAGAGTAACTATTAGCTGTAATAATGAAACTGTGTTCACTCATCATTTATTGCACCGGATACTACTGATGCTTTGGCTTATGACAAATGGGGAGTCTGGTATAAAGGAACACTGTCGTGTACATATGAAGGATTTGGGTGTATTATGTGCGTAGGATTACTGCAACGTGCGCACGATTGCTTATCACACAGAGGACCACCGCCAGCTATGCGTATATGCGTAATACGTAGAGGGACATTTCCTGCTGCTAGGGATTTATTTCGTCGAGAAGCATTATCTCGCCATTGATGATGAGTCATACGAGGCTTGGATTTTGTGCAAAAGGAGACTTGTTGAGCTGCGGTGGGCATCCAAGTCTACAATTTGCGTTTTCTGAGGAGAAGATCAAGTGGCACGGCCTGCATTTCCTTTTTTTGACCTGGTCGTTGAAGGTGCTACTTGTTGTGCCAGGTCTTAAGCAATGTCAGGGTTAACCCACATGACTTTTTCTCGTGGGGTGCTGAGAGGTACCAGCCCGGTTGTTTGGCCGCGAGCTGGTGGAAGATTGACAACCTCCATTGTTGCCCTCGGGATCGAGACAACACCGTTCTGGGCCTCTATCCCCGAAAAGTCACCAAACTTGAGGGACACTATGTTCGTAATGACTGTCTTGTCCTCGAAGTCGAGGGTGAGCGTATTGGCATTGATCAAATGCTGGATACACCACTTCAACACAGAACAGTCTTTGGTTGGATGATAGATGTACCGGTGGTAGTAACAGTAGTTTGAGTCATCGACCTTGTTTGCCTCCTTAGGGTATCTGATGTTTGGTAGCCGGAGTTTGTTTCCCTTCATCAATACATTGAAGATTTCAATAACGTCTTCGTTATCGAAGGAGAAATTCTATTTTAGCTTTGGGGCTTCTGATTCCTGAGTCGCACAGTCCTCAGGGAAGACCATTAGTTTTGCATCATCTTTTGACTTGGAGGAAATGCTACCCCCTGCTTTGGATGCTGCTCTGACTTGTCGAGGGAGACTACTCCTATACTTGTCATTGTCTATTTTATGGGAATCATTGTCCCCACGGAATCTGTTACATCCGTGTGGAAAAGGGTATCGGCAACACCTTTTTCATCTTTGAAAGGATGAATACTTGTGTTAGGTCTTGCAGACGAGGATGGCCTCTCAGATCAAAACCTAAATGTGCTAGGGGTTGATCATAGGTTTGGATCACAGGAAGATTGCTACTCCCGGGTTGCAGAGTTATTGTAGGACCTTAGGATGGCGGAACCATGTTCGCATGTCTCCAGTATCGCTTGGACCAAAGTCTGTATTATGGCACTCATGGTGTGCATTATTGCATCCAGAGCATCGAGACATTTTTAATTAATGGTGCCTTCATTATCCTTCCATGCCATGTACACTATCATGACATGGGGGGAGTCGCACTGTCCTCGAAAAAGGTAGATATTATTGCATCTTCCTCTTCCTCGGAGGAAGAACTACCCCCAGCGTCGGAAGGTGCTTCACTTTGATTAGGGTGACTACCACCAGTTTGTGGAGTCATCTTAGGTCTTGGGGAAATATTACCCCCAGCTGAAGACAATTTTGTCCCTAAGTGGGTACCCAGGAATACTCCTTCTATAAGCACCGCTACTTGCCTCTGGTTCCTCAACACGCTGGCTGAGATTGTGGGGTTGGAGGTGCTAGACTTCTGACCTCCCTTCGTAGAAGGATACATCCAAGTGGAACAACATGAGACGAACGGCAACTCCTCATCTTCTGGTATTTGCACATATTTTCTGGAATGCTGTCGGACGGGTGCCCTTAGTCACAGTCGTTGGAATGCTGACTGCCCCCGCAGTACCCTTCCCTTTTTAGCCCGGGGATGCCCGCCTGTAGGGCCCTGCCTGCTTCATGCCCAGTCTGTAGGTGCTGCTACCTTGGCACAGCAGCAATGGATGACGACGTTGGCACAGTGATGCCCTAGAGAGGACACCTCACATGCCATAGTTATTTTTCTCGTTTTGCACTTCTGATTGATCACGCTGTGCAAGTCGATCAAGGGGTGCTTCATGTTTATACCTTTGTTATAACCATTGGTAGACCGAGCATATGGGTTTGTGGGCATTGCCTTTGCTTCCTGGCCTGGGGTTCATACAAGAACATTCCTCGGGTTGTCAGTAGAATACTTTCGAGATTGACCCTGTATGTTTGTCGCTGCGGACTTGACACATGGGTCAATTTTCTACAGCTTTCCATTAGGGACACGCTTAACATTTAACGGTGCCTGCTGACGGTCTGCCGGGTAAGCAGTCGCTTGAGCTTGGCGACCTTGCACTGCCCTAGACTTCTCCGTTCTAGCACGCACCGGTGCATAGTATGAAGAGACAAAGTTTGAATTTTCTTCTTTCTCAGGGCGCATGGAGTCAGAGCAGCATAAAATTTGGTCAAAGATCGAGCTTTTGTTGTTGTCCTGGCCGCATGCAGCCATCTACCTGCGATTGTCGACCGGTGTCACATAGTCCTTATCAGCACCCGAACTTCTAATATCGTAGTATTTTTCTCTGCCAGAGTTTGAGTGTTGAGCACCTTTCTTCTCAGCCAAGGTTGTTGTATAACCAGGGGCAGTCTGGGTAGACGCGTGATATGCGTCTTCAACAAAATAGAGAGAGAAAATGAGAGTGCATGCTCCGCAGTTGGGTGAGGCACAGCAGCCTTTGAAATTAGTTATTTAGTGATTAAATATTTATATATGTTCTACTAATTATTTATATTGTATTATACTATTTAGTTATTAGTTAATAGGCTAGCATATTATTGGACTTGTCATTAGTGGACCCAAATTAGATTGTCATGACACATTGAGCCCAACATTGAGTTGGGCCCATTAAACCGAATCCCTTAATTAATTAAAGAGATTAGATTAGTTTCATAAAGAATTAGAAATTTTCTAATATAGCCCTCCATAATTAGACCTCATGATTAACTGTAGGGGCATATTGGACATTAAAGATTGCATGGAGAAGGGAGAAAAGGGGTCGGCCACTTAAGGGACTCCCTCTCTCTCTCTCTCTCTCTCTCTCTCTCTCTCTCTCTCATTAATTCGTTCATTCCAGATCCCTAATTGTGTTCTTTCCTAAATTGACTCATCCATCAACTAAATTCACCTTAATTTACTCTCATTCCCTTCCAATTATATCATCTAAGGAGTATTTGAGCTTGGATTTCAAGTACTCGAAGAAGACGGAATTGACATGGAGCGTGTGTCCTAATTGTGTCCTATTGAGCATTTTATTGGGAATCTATTTTTTAATAGGTAAATTATGATCCTATAATTTGGAGTCTAATTCATGCATTTAACCATTAGGAAACATTCATTGGCTTAGGGCTACCCATAGGAGCAAGAACTAGGTTCATAGGACCTCTATTATGATTTCTACTTGGAGATTTATGCTCATTTTGGAGGAATTTTGAGATTCATACATCAAGTGAGTGTCATAAGACTAACTAGATCTAATTAGACTTAGATTGATGCAATGGGACTAGGTATGTGTCCACAACTAGACACCAGTAGAGCGTATCATGGTATTTTGTGATACGGTATGATAGTGAATTCATTTTAGGAGATTTGTGTAATCTTGCTTCAATTTCTATTGTAACTAATTAGTTTAGTTGTATTACTATGTAATTTAGATATATTATTGATATTAGTTGATAATTGTGAGTTTTGACTCTTTAGTTGGATGCGTATCATGAGTAACCTAATGATACACTATAAGTGTTTGTTGAATTGACTATTAGATAGTGCGGTTGCCATTGTAGGTCTATATATATATATATATATATATATATATATATATATATATATATATAGTATATGTGTATGCAGTATAGTGTATCAGTTGTTGTGTCAGTGAATGGAAGAATCATAGAGGTATCAATATCATGGAACTAGTGCCAGATGAGATATTGTGAGTGGGATGAGGAATGTCCAGGTGTACTCGAAGGAAGGGGAGGAAACTGTTTCCAGTTTGCAGGGGAAAGTTTTATCAACCCGACATTAAGCACTTCTTGTGTAGGTTGTTGCTAGCAGTGTATTAGTTAAGCCACTACTGGAAGGTATCGGGCAACACAGGGTTACTATGGCTGTGCATATTTGTGCAGTGCACTATTTCAGTTGAGAAGGGGAGCTGTTGGTGTATCAGCCGTGTGGTGTGTGTGCAACATTTAGAAGCAGTAACAACAACATTAGCTATAGTTGCAGTAGCAACACTAGAGTTACAAGTAGTAGTGAAGTATATTTGAGAACATATGTGTGTATGATGTAAAGGGTTTAACAGTGGAGCTTGGTAGCAGCTACAGTACATGTGTGGAGATACTGTGAGGAGTATATATGGGGGAGGGGGTCTGTTTGATACTCAGAGAAGTATCAGTTAGTGAAGGGTTGGAACCTGAATTTGACAGTAGGAAGAGGATATATCAGTCCAGGTAGTGAAGGCTCATGGGTTATTGCAAACTTCAGTGAACAGGTTGGAGAAGTGGCAATATACTCTGTGTGTATCACAGCAGGCACAGAACCTTGGTGTAGTTCTTTGCTCGGCCTGTGTTGGTTGGTGTAATGCACACATAAGTATCAGTATCAGTGGTCAGTATAGTTGGGGGTGATATCAAGTTAAGGACCATCTCATTGTATCAATATAAACTGATACAACTGGAATGTATCAGTGGTGTTAGGTGTTCTCTAGTAATGTGAGGTTCAAAGTATTGGACGATAGTAGTAGGTTGTAGCCTTGATGTACTAAGGTAGTGAATGCCTAATATTGAGTCTAGAAAGTATCTTAGGGAATTAAGATAACTTAGGCTTGGAGCTTACTGAATTAGATGTTGGAGTTAGGGTATTAGTTTTATATCTATAGATATATGAATTTGTACTAGAGTAAACTGAGTATCAGTGATAATTAGCTAGTATATATATCAGTAGCTAAGTTACTATACATAGGATAGGGTATTAAGTTAATAGATATTAGTTAAGGTATTACTTATACACTAAGGTAATAACCTAGTAATAACTAGTTACCTTGGTAATCACCCTAGGAACTAGTTATGGATCTAGAAATCTAGATAACACCTAGTTTGACCTAGTTTAGCTAATGTGATCTAATAATGGCCTAAAAATCATATTTACTATATTTTAGCTCATTTATCACTTTATTTCATCCAATGACATGATATTCATATATAGGGGTGTGTGTGTGTGTGACACCAACTCGGACACCGAGTTACATCTTTTTTTCATGACCACAAGCGAGTATATTCTCTGATATTTTTCTTATTTGATAGTCTTTATATACATGTATATAATACTGAGATATTTGATTCCTGACACAATGGTTACACGGATTGGTATATGTGAATTTTGGCTATGAGATGTTATTGTTGTGATTACTCAGTGATCGTCGTGTCTCTCTTCGTGATTACTCAGTGATTACCATGATATCTTAGTGATTACATAGACCGTGGTCATGGTGCATAATATTATAGACCGTGTCGTGTGATATACGTATTATAACGTATCATAATTTGGATCCGTGTACTACTCGAGGGTTGGAGAAGTATTAGTGGATATGTGATCATACCTTATAGTCCGTGATTTAGTGTAGCCCGTGATAGCTAGCAGATCATGCAACTCACGTGTGATCACGCTAGCTCACCTTTTATATATAGACCGTGCTAGGCCCATGCCGATAAAATTATCTTACTAATATTTGAAGGCATATTTACTATTATGTTTTCTTTATTCCAGTTCATTATATTGATGTTCCTCACCATATTGTTCTCATATTATTGTTATTATTTACTATAATGCTTCTTCTCGTGATATTTATTAGTTTAGTTATTTCCATCATTTATTTTCATTACTATTGTTGTTTCATAGTTTTTTTCAATTATTAGAACTGTTATTGGGTTGTACTTCGCTCCAATCCTGACTGGATATATTTTTAGATGATTCATTAGAGGATTGTTGTCCTATACACTATGGGTCACAGGATGGTGAGTGTAAAACCCCTGATCCTAAAATCGGTATTTACCTTTTTTTTATTATTAATTATTAATTTAATTGTAGTAATTATGTGCTAATTAGGAGAAATAGATTTTTACTTAATTTTTATTTTGGGTGTTTGTGCATTTAGAGGATTTATGGAGCCATCATAAATTTTTCCTAATTTATTTCATGTAGAAGACCCTTTGGACAATTGCTAGCTTAATGGTCTGCATTAATACAAATTCTACATTTTTCTATATGTATATATGAATATATATATATATTAAGGGAAAATAGAAAGAGAAATAAATAAAAGAAAAAGGAAAGAAAAAAGAAAATAAAAGAAAACAATTAAATCTCTATTGGATCCTAATCTACCCCAACCCATTAGCCCACTTACCCGCTACCCCCATGACTCCTACCCGCTAGTTAAACCAACCCCGCATGCAATATAGAATAGGAAGCAGCAGCAGCAGCAAAACAAACCCTTTTGCAACCCCGCGGCCTTACGCATATCCCTCCCCCTCCCCGCGAATTGTTAAACCCGCAACCCTCTCTCCCTTTGCTATATAACATTTATTTTTAACCAAACCCTAACCCTAGATCATCCTTTCTCCTTCTCTTCCCATCTAGACCTAGAGAGCGCCGCCTCCTAGCCGAAAAACCGTCGTCCAGACCACCCAAACCGATCCCCACGACCGCGACCCCGCGCAACACCCCAACTACAGAATTCAACAGTAACTTACCTGTGTTCCAGCGTCATTTTCCGTCACCTCGCTGAACCAAACTCGACCCCGTCTTCACCGGTATGATCCTCACTTAACCCTCTTCAATACCTGTACGATAGTAGACCTCGAATAGTGCGTGACCCTAGGCGAAAACAGCATCAAAGTTGGCAAAAAATGACAATTTTTGGGTATTGCAGAAAACTGCGGTGACCACCTATGTTCCCAGATTCGTATCTCCCACCACAGAGATCCGAATCTTATTTTTCTTTTTGGTATGCGGAGACCACTTGACCTAGTTTAATTTCTGTTAATTAATATTAAATTATTAACTGTTGTATGTAGAATTAAATTCGTTGGAAAACCTCAAAATATACTTTTTCCAGATTTCCAAAAATTGTGAAACGGAGCGCGCCCCGCCAAAAGGGACCGCCCCGCTGTGTACCAAGTATACCAAATGGTGCATGCAGTGTACCCGGACACGTGAGAGTTCGCAGAAACTGATTCGAACACGTGTTGCGTCGAAATCAGCCCGTATCCGCGGACAATCCCCGTATCGCAACTTTTGTAAAAGTCGTGCATATTTTGTGCACGCTCGTCAGAATGCGACGAAACTTGTTCCATTGGACTCGTGGTATCGCGCTGGACCTGTGACCCAAGTTTCACGCGATTCTGAGACAGTTGACCAAATTGTCAATTGGCGGGCCCTACGGTTGACTTTTTGAGCGAATTTGTGTTCGGCTCACCGGAATCCACATCTGGACATACCGTTGAGTTCGTATTGACATTTAGAGTTTGTTTGACCTATAATTTATCATATTTAGAGACCTTTACCCTTGGCACACTTTTTGGTGTAAAGTGACCCACGTGTGGAGCCGTTTTGACCCAAAATTACCGTTTTGCCCCTGTGTCCAAATTGGATGAAAGGGGAGTGCTTTCTTGCTATTTTGCTTATTTTGGGAACGTTGGTGATGTTTATTTCAGCATCCGGAGACGTTCATTCTGAGGTCGTAGTTTCTGACTCTTGGTGTTTGATATCTGGACATTTTACTCTGCAGCTCTCTTTCCAGGCATGTATACCTTGCCTTGTTGTACTGTTTAAATTTTATATTATTATTTGCATATTTATATTATAAAATTGTGCGCGTCCGAGAGAGACTCGGGTGCAGTCAACGGAGGCGTTGACGTTAGGACTTATGTCTGACCTAGTGTCTAGTAGACCCACCTAAAGTTGAGAAGTTATCGGTATGACTCCCCAGACCTTGACACGTATCATTATACGTCACAGAGTGAGTTCATATAGGGACGCGTGCCTCATACTCGACTGGCCATCAGTGTGAGCAACACGTGTAACGGTATTTAGCTTAGTGTTTATTTCTGTAGAGACTTGCATTATAGTACGAGATGTCCACTCGTGTTCACGACTTGTATATCTACATTGGGCGGGGAGGATGACTTGTAGGCGTATGGGACACCTACTTCCTCTATGCAGATTCTACACTCGACGGAGTGATATGGACGTTATATACTATGCAGATTCCCCGTTCTTCGGAGCGGTAGGACGTTATTACATTACATGGCGCCCTTGTATTGGGGGCATATGTGGCATATACTAGCCAGTTGTCACGATTGGTGAATTACGTTCGCATATGTCTAGCCTACACTTTTCCATACACTCAAGTTGTCCTCAAGTTGTATTTCACTTAGATGGTTAGGTCACCCTGGAGTTTTTACAGTATTTACTTTATGGCATGCTTCTATGTATCTTGTTATGTCCCTCTGAGGACCTGGTCCCTTTCCAGGTGTATTGTTCATGAGTATTTGCAGGAGCGCAGATCCGGACTAGCTACTTATATTGCGAGAGGTCTACTCTTCGAGCCTCGTGATTGTTAGAGGTTGTATTTATATTATTTGTCTTGTTTATTCTTTATTCTAGTTCGGAAGTGGATTTGTTTCCATCTGACTGTCATCTTTAGATACTTCATTTTGGGATCTGGTTACAGATATTGGTTATTCATTATATTTGATTTTCTGTAGATGAGATTAGATTATACCCTGCGATTTATGATAGTTTATACCACTGGTGAATTGTTATTCATATTACAGCGTACGTGTGATATGGTTTCCATATATTGGAGTGCCATATTCATACGGCTGGCATGCTCATGTGTCCTAGTCCTATATATTTTGGGACTGGGGCGTGACAGTGAGCCAGTTGAGATAGCATTCGTAAAGCCTATTGAGATAGTACCAGATGTTTATAAGACTTAGCTAGTTCACTTATGATATTTGAGATCAATGTGTTGATATTGGACTTGGACTTGTGATGTATTTGACTTTATATTTCTTTCCTTCTATTTTATATCGTACCATAGTTTATATTGGTGATTGAGTATTATTTACCATTATCAAATTATTATATTGTCTTCATTTGGGAGTTAAGTTATCTTGACATGCACATTATATATATTGTGTGAGATATTTAGATAG
Organism: Iris macrosiphon; assembly: GCA_036927795.1. Taxonomy (NCBI): domain Eukaryota; kingdom Viridiplantae; phylum Streptophyta; class Magnoliopsida; order Asparagales; family Iridaceae; genus Iris; species Iris macrosiphon. The sequence goes on along the minus strand of JAYESA010000018.1, from coordinate 30,917,435 downwards.
TATTGTTGACCTAAACAGCGTTCTAATGTCGATGCTGCGGCATAGGCTGGACGTACCCACGTACTCGTGCCCTTACACCGGGTACGAGTCATGGCATATTTTTGTGGTGGCCCATGCAGATCTAATAGTAGTACTCAGACTTGGAGTATTACTATAAGCCTGCTATAGGATATAGGACTAGGAACATAGGATGAGAAAATACTCAATCACTACTAGGAACATTTTTAATCTATTAAATTTGTTACCTTTATCATTCGGAATAATTGCTTTCTTTGAAATATAATTTTCCTTTCTTGATGCTATCGTATCTTGAATAATATTGATTCCTTTGTTTTGAATCTATCTTCGGGATGCCGTCGAAGACCCGATCGCAGTGCTCTAGAGAAGTTTCAGTGAGGTCAGTTAGTTCGTCACCTCAGAGGCAGACAGCAGCTACAGTTTTGCCTTCTTCCGCTCAAAGGGTTGCCTCACCAGTCCAGGTAGAGATTTTAGCAGCAGCTTTTGGGGGTGATCCACCACCAGTTCCGAGGGCTGTTCCAGCAGTCACGGAGGACCTTTCACCCCTACCACCCATGCCAGCAGATAGGACGCAGATGTTTGCGATGTTCCAAGAGATGATGGAAGCACAACAGGGGAAGACAGATATTTTATATCAGGGTATCGAGAGTGCTCTCCAGTTAGCACTAGCAGCTGTGGAGAAGGTAGCACTTGCTCAGCCACAGGTGGTACAGCCTCATCCCTTCCGCACCAGTCGAGGCCGGTTACCATCATTGATTTCAAGAGGATGGGGTCCAAGGACTTCAAGGGTATAGAAGGAATTTTGTACGCCGATGATTGGATCGAGGACGTAGAAAGGACCCTGCGACTACCACAGATTCCCGAGAGTCTACATAGAGGCAGCGGGCAGCCAGATGTTCGATATTATTTTGACATGGTTTTGTACAGACCAGAGGATCACGGTGCTAGGACAGAATTAGAAAGCTTTTAAAGAGCTTTTCAAGGAGAAGTTCTTTCCAGGCGTAGCACTGAGTGTCCTAGAGAGCCAGATCCTAGACCTCGTCTAGGGGAGCATGACGGTGGACGAGTATGTCGTAGAGTTTTACAGATTAGACAGATTTGTAGAGGGGCATAATCCCCTAGGAAAGGCCAGGAAGTTCCGAAAGGGTTTGATCAAGGAGGTCAAATCCCTCACTAGAGGACACCACACAGTGATATTCGAGGAGATCCTGATGGATTCACAAAGGACTAAGGATAACTTGGAGATTAAATCTAAGAGGATAAGAGACACATCTGGTGGAGCTAGTAGTAGTGCGGGTCTAGCCAAACGAACCCACTTCTAGCAGAGGACCTTTCAGCCGCAGAGGCAGCAGTTTCATACACCATTCTGAGAACCAGTGCATCAGGCACATCAGGCCCCAAAATCGGTGCAGTAGGCCCCACATTGTACTCACTGTTGAAAGATTGGACATACACGGAAGGTTTATAGGAAGAGGCTTGGAGTGTGTCTCTATTGTAGAGAGCCAGGCCACCAGTTGAGGGAGTGTCTAGTGACTCTAGTTCGAGCAGGCCAGGGAGCAGCACCGGCATAGAGAGCACCAATGAGGCTACCTGCAGGACAACAAAGAGGACCTCCTTTACCGACTCAGCAACAGCATTTTGTCCAGCACTAGTAGCAGCATAGAGGTGCACCACGAGGGCGAGCTTTTGCTATAAAAGTTGAGGAGGAGGAGCCAGTCGAAGGTGATATCAGGTTCAGTTCTTCCTATTATAGCTTATACTTTATTTTATTTTGATGCTTCTTGTAGTTTGTATCTGTATCTTTTGCTCTTAAGCATTGCTTAGAGGCTGAACCTTTGGCTAAGACTTGCAAGATCACGAATACGGAGGCATTATCCTGGTCAGTGATGTTTTAAGGATCGAAGAGATACTGGGAGGCCGGGAGTTGAGCACGTACTTACTCGTAATACCACTTTCGAGTTACGATATTCTACTCGGGATAGATTGGTTGAGTAGGCACCATGCTAGTATAGATTATCGTGGAGGCAGAGTTTTGTTTAGACTACAAGGAGAGCCAGAGTTTAAGATTTCCAGAGGAGCAGCGGAGCAGAACAAGGATGTCATCTGTGGACCCTTGGTGGAAGAGAAGGAGTTGCCATATCTGTTGATAGCAGAGTTCATGGATATTTTTTTGGAGGAGTTGCCAGGTTTACCGCCAGACCGAGATATTAATTTCTCTTTAGACTTGGTGCCAGGCGCAGAGCTGATATCTCAGCACGTCTATAGAGTTAACAATAGCGAACTAGTAGATTTGAAGAAGAAGGTGGATGAGTTACAAGACAAAGGCTTTATTAGATCCAGTTCATAACCATGGGGTGCTCCGGTATTTTTTTTACCGAAGAAGGATGGGTCGGTATACATGTGTATCGACTACAGGGCTCTAAACAACCTCACTATCAAGAACAAATACTCGCTGCCGAGGATTGATGATATCTTCGATCAGTTGAGCGGAGCGAAGGTATTTTTGAAGATAAACTTGAGGTCAGGTTACCACCAGGTAAAAGTGAAAAAGGAAGATATTCCAAAGATAGCTTTTCGGACTCGGCATGGCCAGTTTGAGTTCTTGGTGATGTCGTTTGGGTTGACCAATGTCCCGACGATATTCATGAATCTGATGAACAAGGTATTCCACCAGTATCTTGATAAGTTTGTGGTGGTGTTTATTGATGATATTATGGTGTATTCAAAGACCCCAGAGGAGCACGAGGAGCACCTGAGCATAGTTTTGGAGACTCTCGGGAAGGAGAATCTTTGTGCCAAGCTTTTGAAGTATGATTTATTCCTTGACAAGGTTGAATTCCTTGGTCATATGAATACAGGTGACGGAATCTTAGTGGACCCGAAGAAGATCGTGGCATTGGATTCGGGGGATACTCTAAGTTAAGTGGCAGAGATCAAAATTTTTCTGGGGCTAGCAAGTTATTACCGAAGGTTTGTACAGGACTTCTCTAGGATTACAGAGCTGATGACTAGGCTGACTAGGAAGGATGTAGAGTTTTTCTGGATAGAGGAGAGTCAAGCCACTTTTGAGGAGCTGAAGAAGAGAATGATGACAACTAAAGTGTTGGCGTTACCAACAGGATTAGGTGGATTCGCTAGCTATAGTAATGCTTCAGAAAAGGGTTTGGGTTGTGTCTTACAGGCAATTATATCCTCATGAGAAGATGCTTCAAGAAGAACGGGAAGGTGGATTCACTATCTATTGTGATGCTTCAAGAAAAACGGGAAGGTGATTCCTATGCTTCCAGAAAATTACGTCCTCATAAGAAGAATTACCCTACCAATAATTTGGAGTTGGCAGCGGTCATTTTTCTCTAAAATTGTGAAAAAACTTTCTGTATAGAGAGCGTATGGAGATCTTTACAGACCACAGAGCTTAAAGTACGTGTTTACACAAAAAAAGTTGAACATGAGACAGCGGTGGTGGTTGGAGTTGATAAAGGACTTCGATATATCATTGCAGTACCATCTAGGGAAGGCCAACGTAGTCGCAGATGCCTTGAGCAGGTATCCAGTGGCTATGTACTTGACTATGGACAAACATTTATTGGCCAATTTTGAGAGTTTGGGTATTGAGGTACTGGTACCTAATGTCAAGATACAGATGTGGGGATTACATATATAGTCTGATCTGATGGACAGGATCCTAGCTATACAGTATGATAATGAGTTTCTTAGGAGCATCAGAGCACAAGTTCAAATGGCATTATCATAGGACTTCACTATTGCTGAGGAAGGATTATTGCGTCACGGTACCAGATTATGTGTGCCAAGTCGGACATTACGTGAGAAGATTCTTCAAGAGGTGCATCAATCGCAGTACTCCAGACATCCAGGTGCCAACAAGATGTATAAAGATCTGAGGGAGCATGTATGGTGGTATGGTATAAAGCAGGAGGTGGCGCGCTTTATATCCAGATGTTTAGTTAGCCAGCAGGTAAAGGCATAAAGGCAAAGGCCAGGTGGTTTACTTCAGCCTTTACCCATTCCAGAGTAGAAGTGAGAGCATGTTACCATGGATTTTATTTTTAGGCTTTCGCGTTCTCCAAGTGGTAAAGATACGATTTGGGTTATCGTAGACAGGTTGACCAAATCGGCCCACTTCTTGCCATTTAAAGTGGGTATGTCTACGAAGAAGCTAGCAAAGATGTATGTACGACAGATTATCAGATTGTATGGAGTTCTTGTGAGCATCATCTCAGATTAGGATAGTCGCTTCGTATTCTACTTCTGGAGGAGTTTGCAGGCTAGCTTGGGCACCCAGCTCAAGTTCAGTACCGCAGATCACCCCCAGACAGATGGGCAGTCAGAGAGGACTATTCAGATGCTCGAGGATATACTTCACACTTGTGTTTTAGATTTTAAAGGCTCTTGGGAGGATCAACTTCACCTGGTAGAGTTCGCTTACAATACCAGGCCAATATCGAGATGTCACCATTCGAGGCTTCATATGGACAGAGATGTCGCACTACTCTATCTTAGAATGATATTGGTGAGAAAGCCTTGTTGGAAATGGAGATGATTGTGGATGCAGCTGAGAAGGTAAAGATCATTAGAGATAGACATCAGGTGGCGCAGGATAGACAGCGGCATTGGGACGATAGCAACCGGAGACCTTTGGAGTTTGAGGTATAGATTTTGTTTATATTGATTGTGATTGCTTTTTTAGATTGAGTGTTAAGGCTGTATTTTCTTCTAGGTTGGCGATCTGGTGTTCTTGAAGATTTTTCTGACACAGGACACGATTCAGTTTGGTGGAGACGGGAAGCTTAGTCCACGGTACATCGAACCCTTCGGTATTATTGCGAGGATCGGTACAATGGCCTACAGACTAGACTTGCCGCCTGCACTAGAGGGAGTGCATGATGTGTTCCATGTATCACAGTTGAGATGGTACATGACAGATCCTAGTCACGTATTGGATCACTCGATTATCAAGGTGGGTCCGACTCCCAGCTACCCAGAGCAGCCACTAGAGATTCTGGATCACAGGAAAAAGGTGTTGCGGAACCAGACGATTTTTTTCTTACGTGTCGCATTGAGGCATCAATCTCCAGTAGAATCTACCTAGGAGAGGGAAGTCGAGAAGCGCGAGCGATACCCTTATCTTTTTGAGCTGTGAGGTATCGTTCTTTCTTGCTTATTGTGATTGCTTGTTGTAGTGCTAGTTCTTTCCATAAATTTTGAGGACAAGATTTTTCTAAGGAGAATAGACTTGTCACTACCATATTTCTAGATGAGGGTACTTTTTTATTTAGCATATTAATTATTTAGTAATTAAATATTTATATATGTGCTACTAATTATTTATATTGTGTTGTGTTATTTAGTTATTAGTTAGTGGGCTAGCCTATTATTGGACTTATCATTAGTGGACCCAAATTAGATTATCATAACACATTGAGCCTAACATTAGGTTAGGCCCATTAGACCCATTTCCTTAATTAATTATAGAGATTAGCTTAGTTTCATGAAGAATTAGAAGTTTCCTAATATTGCCCTCCCTTATTAAGCCTCATGACTAACTAGTAGGGGTGTATTGGACATTACACATTGCTTGGAGAAGGAGAAAAAGGGGCCGGCCACATAAAGGGACTCTCTCTCTCTCTCTCTCTCTCTCTCTCTCTCTCTCTCTCTCTCTCTCTCTCCTCTCATTAATTCATTCATTCTAGATCCCCAATTGTGTTCTTCCCTAAATTAACTCATCCATCTACCAAATTCATCTCGATTCACTCTCATTCCTTTCCAATTATATCATCTAAGGAGCATTGGAGCTTGGATTACAAGGAGCACTTGAAGAAGGAGAAATTGATAAGGAACTTGTGTCCTAATTGTGTCATATTAAGAATTTTATTAGAAATCTATCTCCTAATAGGTAAATTATGATTTACCCTATAATTTAGACTCTATTTTATACATTTAACTATTATGAAATATTCTTTGGCTTAGAGCTACCCATAGGAGCAAGAACTAGGTTCATAGGACCTCTATTATAATTTCTACATAGAGATTTATGCTCATTTTGGGAGAATTCCGAGATTGATACATCAAGTAAGTATCATGAGACTAATTAGATCTAATTAGACTTAGATTGATGCTATGGGACTAGGTACATGTCCACAATTGGACACGAGTAGAGCGTATCATGGTATTTTATGATATGGTATAATACGGGGTTTATTTTGGGTGATTTGTGTAATCTTTCTTCAATTTCTATTTTAACTAATTAGTTTAGTTGTATTAGCATATAATTTAGATGTATTATTGATATTAGTAGAGAATTGTGAGTTTTGACTCTTTATTTGGATGTGTATCATGACTAACCTAGTGATACACTATAAGTATTTCTTGAATTAACTATTATATGGTGTGGTTGCCATTGTAGGTCTAATTGTGTACTAGAAGTACTTAGAGTAAACTAAGTATCAGTGATAATTAGCTAGTATAAATATCAGTAGCTAAGGTACTATACATAGGCTAGGGTGTTAAATTAATAGATATTAGTTAAGGTATTACTTATACACTAAGGTAATAACCTAGTAATAACTAGTTACCTTGGTAATTACCCTAAAAACTAGTTATGGACCTAGAAATCTAGATAACACCTAGTTTGACCTATTTTAGCTAGTGTGACCTAGTAATGGCCTAAAAAATTATATTTAGTGCATTTTAGCTCATTTATCACTTTATTACACCTAATGACCTGATATTCATATATAGTTGTGTGTGATACCAGCTCAGACACCGAGTTACATCTTTTGCTCAGGACCACAGGCAAGTACATTCTCTAATAGTTTTCTTATTTGATAGTCTCTATGTACTTGTACTTAGTATTGCGATATTTGGTTCCTGATACGATGGTTACACGAATTGGTATACGTGGATCTTGGTCATGAGATGCTATTGTTGTAATCACTCAGTGATCATCGTGTCACTCTACGTGATTACTCAGTGATTACCGTGATATCTTAGTGATTATATAGACCTTGATCTTGGTGCATGATATTATAGACCGTGTAGTGTGATATACGTGTTATAACGTGTCATAATTTGGATCCATATACTAGTCGATGATGGAAAACTATTAGTGAATATGTTATCATACCTTATAGCCCGTGATTTAGTATAGCCCGTGATAGCTAGCAGAACATACAACTCACGTATGATCACACTAGCTCACCTTTTATATATAGCCCATGCTAGGCCCAAGCCCATCAAATTATCTTACTAATATTTCAAGGCACATTTACTATTATGTTTCCTATATTATAGTTTATTATATTGATATTTCTCACCATATTGTTCTCAGATTATTGCCATTATTTACCATGATGCTTCTTCTCATGATATTTACTATTTTAGTTATTTCTATTATTTATTTTATTGTTGTTTCATAGTTTCTGTCAATTATTAGAACTGATATTTAGGTTGTACTTTGCTTCAATCCTTACTCGATATATTTTTTAGATAATTTATTAGAGGACTGGTGTCCTACACACTACGGGACACAGGATGGCGAGCCAGTTAAGATAGCATCTGTAGTGCCTATTGAGATAGTACCAGCAGTCGATGAGACTTATCTAGTTCACTTATGATATCGTATATGTTAGTTAGATACTTTTGGCATGTATTATATTTGAGATCATTATGTTGAGAATGGACTTGGACTTGTGATGTTTTTGACTTTTTATTTTTTTTCTTCTATTACATATCGTGTTATAGTTTATATTGGTGATTGAGTATTGTTTACCATTATCATATTACAATATTTTCTTTCATTTAGGAATTAAGATATCTTGACAGGCACATTGTATATATTGTGTAAGATATTTAGATAGTATTGTTGACCTAGACAGCGTTCTACCGTCGATGCTGCGACGTAGGCTGGACGTACCTACGTACTCGTGCCCCTATACCAGGTATGGGTCATTACAACGTTGTGCACAAAGATTCATGGCATAGAATCAGATGTTCAAAAATAGTGCACATGCGAATAAATTTTGGAAATGGACGCTAATGCCAGTTTAGTAGGGGAAATAAAATTGTTGGTATTTTCGAAAACAAAGTCACACCTGCAACTTGTTCGACTTCGCTATCACTATCATACCCCAGTCCCAAAATACAAGGGACTAGGCCACGTGGCAATGGCCAAGTACGTAACAAGGGGACTCCAGTCTAACTCTGAATACGTATAAGCTGTAAATAAGGGTTACTATCTAGATAACACGGTCTACATGTCTCTATCTCAAACCACAAGGATATGTAATAAAGAAAGGACAACATATATCATGGTGTGCACTCCACACTACACTCGTCCGAATAGACTCGAAGGAAATAATATGAGTCTACAAATATTGGGCTATACTAGCAGAAAACAAGCAAAGATCACAATAGCTGAATACTGAAGAAGTGGATACAAATATCGAGTAACAATACCTGTATAAAACTCATGAGCAGTTCCAACCTCCCGTCAACAATCGACCTACAATCTGGCAGGGAACCAGGTCCTCAGAGGGATGTAACAAGGTATAAAAATAGTATGTCATAGTAAAACAGAAAGAAAACATGTGATACGCCGATGTAATCTAGTATAACTACCTAAGTGAGACGCAACTATCACAAATCTAGGCTGAAATGCATATATTTCAAGAACGCCTAAAATATGTCTACGAATACAAACTAAAGGATATGCTGAACTCGAATGGAGTTGTAGGAAAATGATATGAAGTTAGGAAAATTTTATGAGCATTGCACACGAAACAGTTAGTAAATTTTGAGGCAGTGTTTGAAACGAAGGTTTGGTAATTATAGAAAAGAAACGAGCATAGGCTTTGGTTCGAGGACGGTCCTTATTTTGAGTGGTATATTATGTAATGCTCCAATATGCATGGTGCATTATGTTGAGTCGGATTGAAACATTTAGGTTGGATGCATAACATAAGTCAAAATGGGAACGAGGTATTGAGTTGCTTGAAATTAGATAAGACGGATTCGAGAACAAATATTGATTCAGGTTTTGGTTTCAATTGTAGGATTTTATGCAAGACTTTCTAAGGTTAATTTATCGTCTCGATGCAAATAGATGCATGGAGTCAAGTATTGTGCAACAAATCAGTGGGCTAGTTCAGAATGGTGCAAAGATAGTGAGACTTAAGCGATGGTGTAGTCTTCCTTGAATCCGGATGGTTCGGATGATTGAGAAGCATGGCCTACTCGCATAGTTATACCAGTTAAGTAAATCGTGCTTCACATCAGACTACGAAAATTAGGGATATGCTATATTGACTCAGGTGGAGCGATAGGTTATGTCGGCAAGCCAGAATGGTAAAACAGATAAGTAAATATGGGAGGACCCTGACCCTTCTTCTCTACTCCTTCATGCTTAATAAAATACATCAGTTGTGTGCTAGAGATATCATAGATTCAGCGAGCGTGGTTCGAAGAAACATAAATCGGAACATATATTGAACATTAAGATAGAACATTGAAACAAAGTATATCAAGGCATGTATAAAATATAGGAGTATCGAATGGGAACGCTTCATTAAGGGAGGCGAGAAGTTATGACACAATGCCACAAAACTGTCAGTAGGCAAGAGATGGAAACGTACATCAATACACGAGAATATTATAAGAATGCATTGTCAAACGAAGCGTACAGTTGTGGTTCAAAATTGTACAACTGTGTCGAAACAAGAATGGTACCACGAAACTATTGATCAGGGAAAAGGCACCATGGAACACTATGTCAAGAAGTGGCATGGTGACTCAGTACCTCGGGGCCTTCGGGTCTAAGCGAAATATGATATCGAAAAGGGCATTGTGAGTCAGAAATTTTTAAGGTGTCTACTGGGTACTAATCGAAATATTTAGGCTGCCTACTGGGTACTAATCAAAATATTTAGGGTGCCTACTAGGTACTAATCGGAATATATCTAAAATATCGATTGGGACAAGGTACTGTCACGCCCCAGTCCCAAAATACCGAGGGACCGGACGCGTGTCAATGGCCAGCAGTACGCACCGATGGACCAACTCAATATAATAGATCCATCAGGGCATACTTAAGCTGTAAAACAAGTCTACGACAATCATGGCACAACTAGTCTCATCCACACAAGATATAAAATATGATCCACAGAATAAATAAATAAGGAATGTAAATCATCAGCAAGTCTCACAAAGTACTTCGGGGAACAACCCGATAAAAATCTAGTACAATGGTTCAACAGACCAGAAAGTAAGTGACTGAAATAAATGCTAAAAGCTGAGCATGAACATGGATGCTCAAGAGAAGTCTTCAGCTAAGACCTCGTCCTCAGATGGTGGTACAGCTCCTGGATCAGCTCCTGCTCCGGTCCCGTAAACCTCGGGATAAACCACGTCTGCAAAATCTGGGGACAAAATCCGGATCCAGGTCCTCAGGGGACATAGCAAGGTACAAGAAAGCTTATGCCAAATAAATACAGATAAGCAGTGCAGCAAATAAATAACTAAATGATCAATGGGTAAATATGTAACCATCTAAGTGAAATGCAAGTGAGAGTAACACTAAAACTCAGGCTGAAGCCACTACAAGCTCTGTGTCGGGGAGCCGGTAGCGGTAATAAATACGTAATGTGCCTAGCTCTGCTACGAGAGTCTGAGGCCTCACAATAGTAGTAGATAGATATATGAAACAGCCTGTAGCCAGTGTGTCTCTTCCCACCCAATGTAACCACGCATATCATGACCATAACGTCTCATGCCCATGTCAAGCGCGATCATAGCTAATGCAACAAGTCATAAGTATCTAAGAGTATAATGTCCATGTCCTGTATCCTATACAGAATCACCACGAATATCTCGGGAAAATCCTGTCTCATGAATAGTGTCAAGTGTCCTGGGTCATATGGTACTTGATAAGACAAGTACGAGAATAAAGTGTCATGAATGTCCATCTCTAGATGACTGTACCCAACACTGCGTACAGTGTCGGCACCCGACTGATAATCGGACGCTAAGTACGTCACACGGTCCTAGGTTGAGCATGCACAGCATTATAATAAAGCAAGGGAAATATATAACAATACTGTAGAGTTTGGCAAGGTACACTTGCCTGATGTTTGAATATCAACTGTCGTCCTGGTATCGGTGGATCCGGTAGGGACTACTCCAAAAGCTGTAATAAATATCACCAACAGTCTCAGAAGGTATCAAACCGCTAGGAACGCCTGTCCTTACGTCCAATTTGGACACAGGGGCAAAAAGGTCATTTCCGGGCCAAAGCGGGTTCCAAAGGTGGGCCCACTTTGCACCGAAAAGCGTGCCGAGGGTAACAGTCTCTAAATGGGACAAACTATGGGTCAAACAACTCTAAATGTCAATACGATCCCAACGGTATGTCCAAATTTGGATTCCGATGAGCCGAACCTAATTTGGTCCAAAAAGTCAACTGTGGGGCCCGCCAATTGGCGATCTGGTCAACCGTCTCAGAAATGCGTGAAAATTGGGTCACAGGACCAGCGTGTTACCACAAGTCCAGTGGCGTAAGTTTTGTCGCAATCTGACAAGCGTGCACCAAATACTCGCGAGTTCCACAAAAGTGGCGATACGGAATCTGTTCGCGGATACGGCCTGATTCCGGCGCGCACACGCGTCCAAATCGGTCCCCACAAATTTTCACGTGTCCGCTTATGCTGTGTGCACCATTCGGTACACTTGGCACAAGGCGGGGCCGTCCCGTTTGGCGGGGCGCGCTCCGATCTCCCACTTTTAGAAAACCGGAAAAAGTGGGTGCGTGCAGTTTTGTGACGACTACAATTTGGTCCACAGCAACTAATAGCACAAAGTTATAATACAGAAATTAAACTAGGTCATGTAATCTACAGGTATCAAAAAGAATCGTCGAATTCGGATCTCTGTGGTGGGAGATACGAACTCGACAATATGGATGGTCATCGCAAGTTTCTGCGATTGCAGAATTCTGTCTGCTCGCGCTGACTTGGGCGCTGTTTTCACCTAGGGGCACACGTTTTCCGAGGTTGACTATAAAACAAATATTTTAGAGGGTTAAGGGAAGATCATACCTATGAAAACGGATCTGCGTTTGGTCGAGCGAGTCAACGGAAAATAACGCCGGAGCGAAGGTGCCTCGAGTGGGAGACTGCAGTTCGCGATGTCGGCGTCGACGGGATAGTTGGATGGCTTGGGGAGGCTTCTCTGGCTGTGGTGACGGCTCTAGATGGGAAGGAGAGGTCTGGAGTTTTAGGTTAGGGTTTTGGGGAGCTAATGATATATATATATATGTTATATATTAAGAGAGAGAGAGAGGGATCAAGGGGGTCCGCGGGTGAAGGCCAAGGGCTGACTTGATACAAAGCCAATGGGGGGGCGGGTCCTGCTGACTTGTTCCCGCAGCAAACCAGCAGATTTTTCGCTGGAACTTAAGTCCTCAAGTCCTAAAGTTCTAAAGTAGCAGCCTACTACTATGATTATGGTTATTATTATTATAAGTATTATTATTATACTATTTACCTATTTAAATTCTTTCTTTCTTTTCTTTCTTTAATTAAAATATATATACATATATATTTGTTTATATATATATATATATTTTCACACATAAGAAAATTTATATGATGGGGTATTGCACATCGTTAGGCTAGCAACTGCTCAAGGGGTCTCCTACATGGAATAAATTCCGAAAAATTCCTGATGGTCCCACAAGTCCTCTAAGTGCCCGAACACCTAACATAAAAATTATTAAAAATCTATTTCTCCTATTTGGACCTAATTACTACAATTTAATTAATAATTAATAAATAAAGGGCTTATACGATTTTCTGGGGAGGGGTTTTACATTCTACCCAACTTATAAAAATTTCGTCCTCGAAATTAAAATTAAGCCACGATAGAATGCAAGGATGATATAAGATATAAATTAACAATGTAAATTCATACCTTGGTCTACGAATAGGTTCGGGAAACGCTTGCGCATGTCGTCCTCGCGTTCCCAAGTTGATTCTCCTGGCGCGCCATGCCTCCATGCTACGCGAACAAAGGGAATAGACTGGTTCCTCAATACCTTCTCTCGACGATCAAGGATTCCCACGGGTTGCTCTTGGTATGACAAGCTCGGCCCAATGGTGATCTCTGAATGGTCGAGGACATGACTGCTGTCTGCCACATATCGCCTGAGCTGCGACACATGGAATACGTCATGTACTCCCTCCAGTGAAGGTGGTAGCGCAAGTCGATATGCCACCTCTCCAACTCTCTCGAGCACGTCAAATGGTCCAATATACCTTGGATTCAACTTGCCGCGTCCTCCGAATCGGATGGTGCCTCTGGTCGGTGATATCCTCAAGAAGACGTGATCGCCCTCTTTGAACTCCAAGGGTCGACGATGAAGGTCTGCCCACTGCTTCTGCCTGTCTTGCGCTGCTCGCAAGTGTCCCTGAATCTTCTTGACTGTCTCTACGGTGTTGACCACCAACTCGGGTCCCAGAATCTGACGTTCTCCCACGTCACTCCAACACACAGGAGACCTACACTTTCTCCCATACAATGCTTCAAACGGATCCATCTGAATACTCGCCTGATAGTTATTATTGTAAGAAAACTCTACAAGATGTAGGTGGTCCTCCCATGATCCTCCAAAGTCTAACATGCAAGCCCTCAACATGTCCTCCAAGGTCTGAATAGTACGCTCCGACTGTCCATCTGTCTGCGGGTGGTAAGATGTACTGAACTTCAGACGAGTACCAAGACTCTCTTGTATGCTCCTCCAAAAGTGCGATGTGAAGCGCGAATCTCTGTCCGATACAATGCTGATTGGTATGCCGTGCAATCTCACAATCTGCCTCATATATAAATCCGCTAAAGCTTCTGTAGACTGACCCACTCTAAAAGGTATAAAATGGGCTGACTTGGTGAGTCGGTCCACTATTACCCACACTGCATCTCTCCCACTTGGACTCTTGGGAAAACCCGTGATGAAGTCCATAGTGATGTGCCCCCACTTCCACTCTGGAATCGGCAGTGGTTGCAATAATCCTGCTGTCCTCTGGTGCTCCGCCTTCACTTGTTGACATACTAAGCATTTGGCCACAAATCTCGCGATCTCTCTCTTCATTCCATGCCACCAGTAATACTGTCTCAAGTCTCGGTACATCTTGGTTCCTCCTGGGTGAACAGAGTACATAGAGCTATGTGCTTCGGTCATTAACTCCTGTCTCAATTCTCCATTTGGAACATACAAGCGGTTTCCAAACCTTAATGTCCCGTCTTCGTGGATGCGTAGTCCTGTCTGCATGCCGGCTTCTGTCCTTTCTTTGAGTCTTCGGAATCTAGCATCGGTGGGCAATGCCTCCTTAATCTTCTCCACGAGTAATGACTGAATCTCAAGGTTAGCCATCAAGCCATTCTGTCCCGGTAAGACGACCTCTATCTGTAACTCCTGTAGATCTCTCAATAACTCGGGCTGCATCGTCAAGAAATAAGCCATAGGCTTCCTGCTGAGTGCGTCTGCAACAACATTCGCCTTTCCCGGATGATACTGCAGATCGATGTCAAAATCTACCATCAGTTCCAGCCAGCGTCTCTGTCTCATGCTAAGCTCCTTCTGAGTATACACATACCTCAGACTCTTGTGATCAGTAAAGATTTCTACCCTCTCTCCATAAAGATAGTGCCTCCATATCTTTAATGCAAATATAACTGCTGCTAGCTCCAGATCATGTGTTGGGTAGTTCTTCTCGTGGACCTTCAACTGTCTCGACGCATAAGCAATGACTTTGCCATGTTGCATCAAAACGCATCCTAGTCCACTGCCTGATGCATCACTGTAAACAACAAAACCTCCTGACCCTGAAGGAAGAGTCAAGACAGGTGTTGTTGTTAATCTTCTCTTCAGTTCTTCAAAAGCCTTCTGGCAGTCTTCTGTCCATACAAACTCATGATCCTTCCGTGTCAGCTTTGTCATTGGTTCTGCAATCCTTGAGAAATTTTCTACGAACCTTCGGTAATATCCCGCAAGTCCTAGAAAACTCCTCACATCTGCGACTGATGTGGGTGTAGGCCAAGTCTCTATTGCCGCAACTTTCTCTGGATCTACTGAAAGTCCTTCTCCTGAGATGATGTGTCCCAAGAAAGGCACTTTGTCCATACAGAACTCACACTTACTGAGCTTGGCATATAGCTTCTCTTGCCTCAAGGTCTCTAACACGATTCTAAGATGCTCCTCGTGCTCTTCAGGGCTCTTGGAATATATGAGAATGTCGTCAATGAACACCACTACGAATTTATCCAAGAACTGATGAAAGACCCTGTTCATTAAGCTCATAAACACTGCTGGTGCGTTGGTTAAACCAAACGGCATCACCAAGAACTCATAATGCTCATACTTCGTCCTGAAAGCTGTCTTCGGGATGTCTTCCTTCCTCACCTTGATCTGATGATAGCCGGATCTAAGGTCAATCTTCGAGAATACCCTTGCACCACTCAATTGATCGAATAGATCATCAATGCGTGGTAAGGGATACCTGTTCTTGATGGTTACAGCATTTAGTGCCCTGTAATCAATGCACAATCGTACTGTTCCATCCTTCTTTGGCATAAATAAGATGGGTGCTCCCCAAGGTGAAACACTGGGCCGAATGAAACCCTTCTCCAAAAGATCATCAACCTGTTCTTTCAACTCCACTAACTCCTTAGGTGCTAGCCGATAAACTGATGAAGTGATTGGCTCTGCTTCTGGAGTTAGGTCTATTGTGAATTCTATTTCCCGATCAGGCGATAAACCTGGAAGATCATCAGGAAATACATCCACAAATTCTGATATGACTCTTGGGTAACCTGTCTCCCCTTCTACAGATAGTACCCTAAGAGTAGGCTGAACTCCTTGCTCTACTGCTCCTCGGAGAAACTCAAATTCTAGATGTCCAGGCGGTCTAAATATAACCCGCCCAAGTCGGCAATCAAGAGTCGCATGGTACTGACTTAACCAGTTCATACCAAGTACGACATCATAATCCGGCATGGAAAAGATTAGGAATTGGGCTCGCATTTCTCTTCCACAAACTACTACAGAACATGATCTACAGACATCACTAACCGGAATAATTCCACCTCCCGTAAGAATCCTCTTCATCTTCGGGAGGGGTGCGGTAGCTACTCTATGGGTGGCTACAAAGCTAGCTGCTATAAATGAATGCGATGCTCCAGAATCAAATAATGCTACTGCAGGTAATGAAGCTACTAAAATAGTACCTGCGATGACCTCGCCTGCTGTAGCCTCCTCCTCAACAGCTAAAGTGAATGCCTGTCCTCGCCCCTGTGCTTGGCCTCGCTGCTGCTGGGCCTGCTGAAATAAAGCTGCCTGTGGTGCCAGGGGTGGTCTCTGCTGATTCCCTCCTGGGGCTGGTGGCCTGACGCCTCCAACTCCTGCCTGCTGTGCTCCTACTGCTGGGTAAGCTGGTCGGGGTGCAGGCAAAGCTAATCTCGGTGCTTCTCCTCTATGGTGAGTGCAGTCTCTGGATAGGTGCTGGTTTGATCCGCAAAGCAGGCATAGTCCCAACTTCCGCCTGCACTCTCTCTCAATGTGTCCTACCTTGCCGCAGTGATGACAAGTAGGAAGGGATATGGCCCTGTGTGCTGCTCTATCTGGCGTACTCCTCTGGAATCATTTTGCAGAATCTCCATGTGCTGCCTTGGTTGGTGCGGAGGTGTTTGGCCTCTTCAGATTCGATTCCCTTCTAGTGACGCGCTCCATGCGTCGTGCTGCTGCTAGAACATCAGTATAATTTGTAGGTGCCACTGAGCCAATCAATCTCTGAAGCTCGAACTTCAACCCGTCAAAGAACTTTTCCGCTTTCTCTTCCTCCGTCGAAATCAATGTTGGAGCGAAGCGACTCAGGCGAATAAATTCAGAATTGTATTCTTCCACTGTCATGCTGCCCTGGATGAGGCGGTTGAACTTGTCCCTGAGCTCTGACCGTGCAACTGCCGGGATGTACATCTCTTGGAAGAGTCTGGAGAACTCTTCCCATGTGACTCTGTCCTGTCCAAGTCTCCTTTCCTCTGCTAGCCACCAGTGATGCGCATTATCAGTTAACTGCATTCTGACTGCAGTCATCCACTTCTCTCTTGGAAGTTCAGCGGCTTCCAGCTGATGCTGAATGTTTGTGAGCCACTCATAAACTTCCGTTGGCCCTTCTTTACCAGAAAATGTGCGAGGCTTGAGATGACGGAAGTCGGTGATAGATCCCGTCGATGTTCGCCTCGCTGCTGGATTAGCCTGCTCCAATGCGGATACCAGGCTGGTCCTCAAATACTCGGCCTCCTGCCGATGGGCCTCTTGCTGAATCTGCTGCTGTGCTTGCATCATAGCATACATCATCTGGAATATTTGTTGCCCGTCCATGGCTTGTCCTAGCGGGAATACTGGCATCTGGGGAGTGAACTGTGGTAGTGGTGGAATGTCATCTCTCCGGAACCTTGGATTAGGCTGTCCGGTTTGATCACCCTGTGATGCTCGTCCACCATCCCCTGGTGTCACTTCATCTCCATAAGTAACCACAGCGTCGTGTGGTGTCTCCAAAGGAAAATCATCTCTGTTCCCGGAATCCATTGCTCTGCAATCAAAAGATAAACTATGAGAACGCTCAGAGGAATCAATACAGGATGCAGTTCAAGTAATAAATTTCGAGTTCGATATAGAGTTCAACAAATGGTTAAATAATGGATGAGATCCTATAGTTTATACTATCCTTAGGGCAGGCTGGTCCGGTCCCTAAGTTGAAACCGAACAATTTAGTCGTAGACCTGCATGGGCCACCACAAAAACCATGTCACGCCCCAGTCCCAAAATACCGAGGGACCGGACGCGTGTCAATGGCCAGCAGTACGCACCGATGGACCAACTCAATATAATAGATCCATCAGGGCATACTTAAGCTGTAAAATAAGTCTACGACAATCATGGCACAACTAGTCTCATCCACACAAGATATAAAATATGATCCACAGAATAAATAAATAAGGAATATAAATCATCAGCAAGTCTCACAAAGTACTTCGGGGAACAACCCGATAAAAATCTAGTACAATGGTTCAACAGACCAGAAAGTAAGTGACTGAAATAAATGCTAAAAGCTGAGCATGAACATGGATGCTCAAGAGAAGTCTTCAGCTAAGACCTCGTCCTCAGATGGTGGTACAGCTCCTGGATCAGCTCCTGCTCCGGTCCCGTAAACCTCGGGATAAACCACGTCTGCAAAATCTGGGGACAAAATCCGGATCCAGGTCCTCAGGGGACATAGCAAGGTACAAGAAAGCTCATGCCAAATAAATACAGATAAGCAGTACAGCAAATAAATAACTAAATGATCAATGGGTAAATATGTAACCATCTAAGTGAAATGCAAGTGAGAGTAACACTAAAACTCAGGCTGAAGCCACTACAAGCTCTGTGTCGGGGAGCCGGTAGCGGTAATAAACACGTAATGTGCCTAGCTCTGCTACGAGAGTCTGAGGCCTCACAATAGTAGTAGATAGATATATGAAACAGCCTGTAGCCAGTGTGTCTCTCCCCACCCAATGTAACCACGCATATCATGACCATAACGTCTCATGCCCATGTCAAGCGCGATCATAGCTAATGCAACAAGTCATAAGTATCTAAGAGTATAATGTCCATGTCCTGTATCCTATACAGAATCACCACGAATATCTCGGGAAAATCCTGTCTCATGAATAGTGTCAAGTGTCCTGGGTCATATGGTACTTGATAAGACAAGTACGAGAATAAAGTGTCACGAATGTCCATCTCTAGATGACTGTACCCAACACTGCGTACAGTGTCGGCACCCGACTGATAATCGGACGCTAAGTACGTCACACGGTCCTAGGTTGAGCATGCACAGCATTATAATAAAGCAAGGGAAATATATAACAATACTGTAGAGTTTGGCAAGGTACACTTGCCTGATGTTTGAATATCAACTGTCGTCCTGGTATCGGTGGATCCGGTAGGGACTACTCCAAAAGCTGTAATAAATATCACCAACAGTCTCAGAAGGTATCAAACCGCTAGGAACGCCTGTCCTTACGTCCAATTTGGACACAGGGGCAAAAAGGTCATTTCCGGGCCAAAGCGGGTTCCAAAGGTGGGCCCACTTTGCACCGAAAAGCGTGCCGAGGGTAACAGTCTCTAAATGGGACAAACTATGGGTCAAACAACTCTAAATGTCAATACGATCCCAACGGTATGTCCAAATTTGGATTCCGATGAGCCGAACCTAATTTGGTCCAAAAAGTCAACTGTGGGGCCCGCCAATTGGCGATCTGGTCAACCGTCTCAGAAATGCGTGAAAATTGGGTCACAGGACCAGCGTGTTACCACAAGTCCAGTGGCGCAAGTTTCGTCGCAATCTGACAAGCGTGCACCAAATACTCGCGAGTTCCACAAAAGTGGCGACACGGAATCTGTTCGCGGATACGGCCTGATTCCGGCGCGCACACGCGTCCAAATCAGTCCCCACGAATTTTCACATGTCCGCTTATGCTGTGTGCACCATTCGGTACACTTGGCACAAGGCGGGGCGGTCCCGTTTGGCGGGGCGCGCTCCGATCTCCCACTTTTAGAAAACCGGAAAAAGTGGGTGCGCGCAGTTTTGTGACGACTACAATTTGGTCCACAGCAACTAATAGCACAAAGTTATAATACAGAAATTAAACTAGGTCATGTAATCTACAGGTATCAAAAAGAATCGTCGAATTCGGATCTCTGTGGTGGGAGATACGAACTCGACAATATGGATGGTCATCGCAAGTTTCTGCGATTGCAGAATTCTGTCTGCTCGCGCTGACTTGGGCGCTGTTTTCACCTAGGGGCACACGTTTTCCGAGGTTGACTATAAAACAAATATTTTAGAGGGTTAAGGGAAGATCATACCTATGAAAACGGATCTGCGTTTGGTCGAGCAAGTCAACAGAAAATGACGCCGGAGCGAAGGTGCCTCGAGTGGGAGACTGCAGTTCGCGATGTCGGCGTCGACGGGATAGTTGGATGGCTTGGGGAGGCTTCTCTGGCTGTGGTGATGGCTCTAGATGGGAAGGAGAGGTCTGGAGTTTTAGGTTAGGGTTTTGGGGAGCTAATGATATATATATATATGTTATATATTAAGAGAGAGAGAGAGGGATCAAGGGGGTCCGCGGGTGAAGGCCAAGGGCTGACTTGATACAAAGCCAATGGGGGGGCGGGTCCTGCTGACTTGTTCCCGCAGCAAACCAGCAGATTTTCCGCTGGAACTTAAGTCCTCAAGTCCTAAAGTTCTAAAGTAGCAGCCTACTACTATGATTATGGTTATTATTATTATAAGTATTATTATTATACTATTTACCTATTTAAATTCTTTCTTTCTTTTCTTTCTTTAATTAAAATATATATACATATATATTTGTTTATATATATATATATATTTTCACACATAAGAAAATTTATATGATGGGGTATTGCACATCGTTAGGCTAGCAACTGCTCAAGGGGTCTCCTACATGGAATAAATTCCTGATGGTCCCACAAGTCCTCTAAGTGCCCGAACACCTAACATAAAAATTATTAAAAATCTATTTCTCCTATTTGGACCTAATTACTACAATTTAATTAATAATTAATAAATAAAGGGCTTATACGATTTTCTGGGGAGGGGTTTTACAGGTACCTCAGAATATTTGGTGACTACGAGTTTGTCATATGGAACAATGATTTGGAGGACAGAAGAGAAAAGATGTAGGGATTTAGTGGGACGAGTAGACTTGTTTCTCGACCGTACTTACAAGTTGGAAACGTTGAATAAGTTCATAAATTATACTGCTAAAATCTGCTCCACGTCATGCATTTGCGTCATAGATAATAATTCATGCATTTGAATGGTCATGGATAAATTGGGCACATGGTAGGATGTTTCCCTGACACGAGTATCTGGGGCACCTGAACCGTGATCAACCATTGGAGGAGATAAAATAAGACACGCGGCATTGCAGACCTTTAGATGGTTCGTAACTCGACTGGGAGGACTACCGTAGATGTTATGTAATAGTCCTTTATGGTGTCAATATTATCATCAATGACCTTCATATAGATAAAGAGTATGAACTCTGCCATATACAAGGGTGGACGTACTAATGAGCGTCTACCTTTTCCTCGGACAGGTGCAGTATAAATCAACTATGGTAAGATCTAAGGAACAAAGTGATGTGATTCAACGTATTTTAAGCGTTATGATGCGATTCGAGAATAACATGCTTAGTTACCAAACGAGATTCGAGTTATAACAAGCTTGTCTACTTAAGTGAATTTATTGCCTATATGTGAATGGGCTTTCATAACTTCAAGTTTACATGCGAGCATAATTTACTACTTTCGAGACATGCCTCAACATGATCAGAAATTCATCTAAATTCTAATAGAAAGATCACTAAAATATGTATGATTATCATGATCACTTAGTGTCAGTTTAGGCGAGTGGGTTATCCTGCTCACCAGTACAACTGAGTACTGACCCACGTTTGTGGGTACCTATTTTTGGTACTCAGGTGTGAGGCTTTGGCTGGATATACGAAGGCATGAAGTATCGAACGGTGGAATCCTTTGTGAGCAAGAGAGATCAACGAGTTTTGTAAGCCAACTTGGCATATTCAATGGGGCTATTCAAGCCTTTGTAACCGCAGTTATTATCAATAAAAGAGCTTCGCATTCTCTGAATGTTTCATATGACTCTATAAATCATCCGCTGCGACTCAGTATTTTCTATGAAAATCATATATTTTATCTTCTTGCCTTGTGTGTTGTGAAAACTAGGAACGCACGGCATCACGCCGAGGGAACGATTATTGAGTTTAGGGAGTCGGGACGTAACAGTTGTTATAAGTTTTAACTCAGAAACAGAGCCATCTCAAGACTTTTGGGGGGGGGCCTAAATAAATTATTTAAATTGATCTTAGTCAATTAAATAATTAAGGAGACTGATTGTTGTTCCCGAGATTAGGGCGCATAAGTTGATCAAATTGTACTATTTTTTATTTATTTTTTTGCTCCATATACATTTGACACACACACACATACATTTATTTTATTTTAATATATATATATTTATTTATTTATTTATTTATATATATGGTCCTCTTAAATTATATGACGCACCAGCCTAAATGAACACTAATGTAGTGCCAGCTGTCATCCCCCTTTACCTGCGCACTTTGGTGCATATTGTCCTTGGCGTACTTTGGCGCATATTATTTTCGAGCCCGGCCATTGTTTAGATCAGATCCGAGAGTTGTGGAGAGAGTGGGTTTGGTTAGGTTGGTGGTATATGTGGCATGGATGGGTTAGAGTGATCCAACGGTCCACATCTCAAACCTAAGCATATATATTTTCATTTCTCTCTTTCTGCTCATTATTTTCTTTCCATTCTCTCTCTTAGGTTTTCCCTCCTTCCGTAGGCAAGTACACCTTGCATGAAAAATAAAAAAATCCTCCATATTATTAGTCAATTATGGTTATTGGGTGATTTTAAACATGTTTAGAACTTGGTATTTTTGGATTTGGTGTATGAAATGGTGTAGATATAGATTTTATGAGTGTGGGTATTCGTGAATTTTTTTTGGGGTTTAATCTACCAAAACTTTGTATTTTACAAAACTAATTAGCTCATAGTGTAGAGCACAATATTTTATATAACTTTGCTTTTGGCCGTGCTTGATTTCAAGTCTAGCTAAGTTCGGTGCTGAAACTTGATACCATGCGTATACAAAAATGGCTGACTAGAGAAGAAGAATAGTGCTCTGTGAAGAGTTGCAAGAGAATCCCTTTAGCGTAGAAATACGTATGTTTCACTTTGGACGCATTGGGGTGATGTCCAACTCTTAGTGTGTACTAATCATACTTCACTTAGTCTCCTAACAAAAATGCGCCAGTCACACTCCTTGACTTAGTGGCACACTTTCGAGAGAAAAACTCAGTTGGTACACTTTGGTGCATATTCAATAAAAGTTATCCCTGGAAAACCAAGAAAAAGTGTGCCACGGTCAGTCAGCGCAATTTCTTCGAGTTTGGCAATCTGGTGCACTTTTCCTATATTTTGTCAGTCGTCGCACTTTTCTTACGTTTGGGCTGCTCGTGCACTTTCTTCCCTCTTTGTTTTCTTAGGGACGAAGGTTTGGTTGGTTTCTCAATTTTTATGTTATTGATTTGTGTACTCCTCAACTGACGAGTTTTTTGAATGTCGAGCTTTAACCTCAAATTTTGTGTTTTGTCTTTTAGCTAGCTTACTCGTGCACTTTCTTTAAAAGCACGCCTTATTGTTACCCGCGTACTTTTGTCAAGTGCGCCCCCCCCCTTGTAGCTCGCACACTTTTGTCAAGTGCGCCGTGTTGGTTAACTTGACAAAGTGCACCACACCTTTGTAGCTCGCGCACTTTATGTGCCCTTGACTTCATAAGACTTTATGAGCCCATGAATTCATGCGGCACCCTGAGCATGCGCTTGTTGGTTCATGCGCATGACCTTCACACGTACAATTTTATGCGCGTGTTATACTTAGTGACTCCATGCGTGCACGTAAACTTTCATTATGTGTTCGCGTATTTTATTTGGAAGGTTTCTCATCATACTCTATGTGGTTGATCCTGGTATTACTTGTATTATGATTCTAAGGAAGAATGGACTTAGAAACTAGACCTTATGCTAGACATGACCATGTGCTAAGATTGGCTTCATACATGGCTTGAATATGTGTTGGATTGAGATGTTATGTGTGGATTAGACTAAGTGAATAGTGACTAACTAGTTATGTGCATGACATAAGCTTCGTGTTATATTGTGATCAAGATTCATGTGACCTAATGATAAATTGGTAATTGGACTCGAATACTGTATCCGTGCAGATACAATTATTGCATGATATTGTTCATGATCTAATATGCACCGAGGTACAACATACCGTGTTACGTGTTAAGTGATTTATATTTGGATTGTGCATCGAGAATGCCTCCAAATTCCTGAATGCGTGATATTATAAATATACTTTCCCCCCAGTATGGGCATGATATGCTAGTCAAGTACCAAAGCGTGGCTAGGATATTGATTTATTGAATGTTGCATATATGCTCGGGTGAATCTAGATTGAACTTCCATGGATTCGTATCTAGCGTGCTCGTACTTTGTACTACATCTTAAAGAAAATTCTTTATGTGACCACGCCTTGATATTTTAAAATAATTTAGGGTTAATTAGGCAACGAAAAGTGGTAGTAACATTGGGATAAACGGTATCCCGAGATCATGCCAACGAATCTTCCCACAAAGATTTATTCTAGTACACTGTGGGTTGGCCACCACAAATATTGTACATCATCCGCCTTAGTGGAGTGCAGTATCTAACCTATTATAAATAATGACGAGTCACTGTTTCACTATAGAAATATTAGAGCCGCTAATACAGTGATCTAGCGTAGTGGCCCTACGAAAAACTATTACAATTCGTGAAGTGCATGTATATTCCTCTATTTGGCTCGGTTAGCTCTTGTTTGGCAATGGAGTGATCTAATAATACCTATTATGCATTATTCTATGATAACCTCAGACTCTACAAATAGAAAGTCGTACAAGTGATTGGCCGATTTTATAAATTGGACTTGGTTGCGATTGTATTATTCTGTTATTAGCCTAAAGATATGGACTATCATAGTGTGATGGATTCAACCATTGTCCTTGTTTGGTTATAGGGTTGAGCCTTTGTGCTAGTATATGCCATGGACCTAAGTTACGACACATAACCTATATTATTATATAATTGCTTGGGTTTTTGTTTCTCTATTTCGTGCTTCCTTTGTGGTACTTGTTATTTGGGGTCTAACCCTACTGGTACTTCTCCCCTGCTCGTCATTGTATATTTTATCGTTTGGGCATTTAGCCATCGGTAGCTGTTAGTCGGCACGTCTGAACATTTAGTTTTTTTACATGATTGTATTAAATCAGACTGCAGCTGATCACTGTCAAATACTTTTGTTACTCTACCAGCTTCTTATTTTGTGCCGCTAGTTTCCAGAATATTTTGATAAAAGCATTTGGGATACCTTATTACTTTATTATATATGTTCTATGATTACTATTTCTTCTTTGATTGATTGAGACATAATGTTCAATTGACCCTAAGTGACCTGATTGTTGGATGTACCCCATTGTCTAGTTATATCGATGATCGTCATATGACGTATAGTACCTTGTACGGGATAGTTGGCCTTGTCTGTCTTCTTATTTTGGTACTGGGGCATGACAAGGTTTTAGTGGTGGCCCATGCAGGTCTGTTCTACAAACTTATGGGGTGTTATGGTCATAGGAGTCTCAATCAAACATGATCCTTCTTGAAATTCTGAATTCGTGCTCTTCGATACTCAGCTTAAAATTTCCCAGACTGGTTGCTTCCTTGTTCCTTCTCGTCTTGTACCTGATATTTCTTGTGCTCTTCTTTAGGGTTTCCTCTCTTCCAGATATTACAGCAACAAGAGAGGTAGAGTTGTCAGTGGAATAAGGCCCTATAGAACCCCAGCTAGGGATCCAAGTTAAGCCCACGATAAATACGACAGAGCAGCAAGCTCCAGATGTTCCCGTACCTTCCGTAATACCGACAGCACTAGATACCCTGGCCTTGCTAGAGATTATTCGAGGAATATTGGCTGCCTAATAATATCAAATAGTGGTTCAGTAGTAACAACATCAGGAACAATAACGTCAACATCTTCAACAGCAAGAATAGAATGTCATGTTGAACCAAGGGCTGCAGACGACCCTGGAACAGGCAGGGAGATTAGATTTTGGGGCATATGTTAGGTTTTGTAGACTGAATTCCAGATATTTCAATGGCACAAAGGACGCTATTTTGGCAGATGATTGGCTCCAGGATATTGAGACCATTCTGGCAGCAGCTAAAGTTTTGGCTGAGGAACAGGTTGACCTGGTTCGCTTGCAGCTTCAGGATCATGTAAGAGATTGGTGGGCCACGATGGAGGTAGGATTAAGGCATCCTATTTCGTGGGATAATTTTAGGACCCGGTTCAGTATGAAGTACTTTAGAATTGTGGCTCAGTGCGAGTTACAGTAGAGGTTTACTAACCTCAAGCAGGCTAGAAGGACAATAGATGGCTACGCGGTAGAGTTTTATCGACTAAGCAGGTTTGCTCCAACCATGGTGGCAACAGAGTTGGAGAGAGCAATGAGGTTCCAATAGGGACTTCACATGGATATTTTACATATGGTAGAGGTGCATGACTACCAGACCTTCGAGGCAGTATTGATAGTGGCAAAGAGGGTTGAGCTTACCTCTCAGAGGATGGCATCAAGAAGAGTAGACCAAAAAAGGCCTCATGGTCAAAGCAGTGATAGAGGACCTGTACCACAAATATCAGCACCATCCCCAGGTATTCGCATCTATGACGTAACACAGAGAAGGCCAGTGACCTCGACAGTGATAGCACCTACTCGACAGCAGCAGACAAGCCAGCAGCAATAACAACAACAGCAACTGCGATGGAGAGTGTCGACGGGTTGTACGTATTGTGGCAAGGGAGATCACACCCGGGATGTTTGCCGAGAAGCGAATGGATAATGCTTGAGATATGGAAGCCCCGATCATAGGGTTGGTACTTGCCCTATAATACAAAGGCCAGAAGGGCCAGTACAATAGTTTCCTGCATTATCGGCTCCAAGGGCAGTACAGCAAGGAGGACCAGCAGTAATGATACGGCCTATAGCTCAGCTTTCATTGCCGACGCAGGCTCAATTGTATCGACAACAACGAAAGCAGGAACAATAGAGACTGCAACAACGACACCAGGAAAGGCAGCAGCAGGGAGCTAGACAAGGCCAAGGGTAGGCGTTCACCTTATCTCTGAAAGAAGCTATGGCGTCAAGTGACTTAGTGGCAGGTAACATTTTTGTTACAACCTATCCTGCCATAGCATTATTTGATTCTGGAGCTTCGCACTCATTTATATATGTATAATATGCGACACGTATTGGATTAAAATTTGAGGCATTGTCAGAGAGGCTGAATATACTCATTGGCAATAGGATCATAGGAGTTAGTAGGGTGTGTATAGCGTGTCCAGTTGTAGTATGTGGGAATTTATTACCTGTGAAGTTGATCGAGTTCCCTATGGGTAACTTTGATATTATCTTAGACATAGACTAGTTGAGAGACATTCATACGACGATATATTATCATGAGGGTAGAGTATTATTTAGAGTCTCTGGTCTAGAAGAGTTTGTTCTTAGCAGAATAGTAGAAGACCATTATAAGGAAGGAATCACAACAGTAGCAACGGAAGAGGACCCGATACCCAAAATAGTTGACAAATTTATGGACGTCTTTTCCGACGAGCTTTCCGGATTACCCCCAGTTAGAGAAGTAGAATTATGTATAGAGTTAATGCCAGGAGCAGAACCAATATCCTAAAAGGTATACCCAATGTCACCATCAGAGCTTGATCATTTATATAAATATGTGGAAGAAGTAAAGGCAAATAAGTTTATTCGGACCAGTGGATCACCGTGGGGAGCACCAACAGTATTGGTGAAGAAGAAGGATGGATCGACACGATTGTGCATGGATTACAGGCGATTAAATACGGTGACAGTGAAGAACAAGAATCTATTGCCCAGGATTGATGACTTGTTTGACCAATTAAGTGGAGCAAGAGTCTTCTTAAAGAAAGATCTGCGATTAGGATATCATCAGGTACAAGTTTGGGAGCAGGATATATCAAAGATAGCATTTAGGTCACGATATGGGTATTACGAATTCTTAGTTATGCCATTCGGACTGACTAATGCTCCAGCGATATTCATGGATTTGATGAACCTTATTTTCATACCATACTTAGACCAATTTATGGTAGTATTTATTGATGACATCCTTGTGTATTCTCGTAATGAGGAGGAGCATGAAGAACGTCTCCGGATAGTACTACAGACTTTGAGGGAGCATCAGTTATATGCAAATCTTAGTAAGTGTGAGTTTTGGCTGGATCACATATCCATTCTTGGGCATATTATTTCTGGAGCAGGAGTATCAGTTGATCACAAAAAGGTAGACCCGGTAGAGAATGGGCCAGTTCCAAAGACAGTGACAGAGGTGCGTAGTTTTTCGGGCTTGGCAAGATACTACAGAAGATTTGTGTCAGACTTTGCTAAGATCTCGGAACCTTTGACTTGGTTAACGTGCGAGGAAGTTAAATTTTGGTGGTCAGCAGAGTGCCAGATAGCCTTTGATGAGTTAAAGAAGAAGTTAATCTCTACCCCGATCCTTACTCTCCCATTAGGCTCCGGAGGATTCACAGTATATTATGATGCATCTGGAAAGGGGCTTGGATGTGTTTTGATGCAGCAAGGGAGAGTGATAGCATATGCTTCTCGGTAGCTCAGAGATCACGAGAAAAACTATTCAACTCACGATTTGGAGTTAGCAGCAGTAGTATTTGCGCTTAAGTTATGGAGGCACTATTTATATGGCGATCTGGTGGAGATCTTTACAGATCATAAGAGTTTAAAATACGTATTCATGCAGAAGGACTTAAACATGAGACAAATGAGGTGGCTGAAGTTGTTGAAAGACTATGACGTAGAACTTCAATACCATCCAGGCAAGACAAATGTAGTAGCCGATGCACTTAGTAGAAGAGGTAGAGAATTCATGTTGACCACTCAGAAGCAAATTCTAGAATACTTACGAGAAAGAGAAATCTAGATAGTACTTCCATAAGATGTAGGAGTTATGGCTAGCCTACAGATTCAGTCAACTTTGGTGGATAGAATTAAGATAGCTCAGGCAGAGGACCCAAAGATTCAGAAGCTACGGGCAGAATGTGAGTCCGGTCTTCAAAAAGAGTTGACAATTCATGCGGATGGAACGCTAAGGTTTGAAAACTGTCTATATGTACTGAGCAGGAATGTTCGGCAAGAAGTTATGACTGAAGTACATATTTTCTAGTACTCCATTCATCCGAAAGGCACGAAGATGTACCAAGATATCAAGCAACACTTTTGGTGGAACAAAATAAAGAAGAAAATAGCACTTTTCGTATCGCGATGTCTGATATGTCAATAAGTGAAGGCAGAACAACAGAGACCGACAGGGTTATTATAGCTGCTTCTATTCCAGAGTAGAAATGGGAACACATAACCATAGACTTTGTGACCAGTTTATCTAGATCCCCGACTGGTCGAGATGCAGTTTGGGTGATAGTGGATCGACTCACAAAAGTAGCACATTTTCTTTCCTTTAGAGTGGGACAGTCTACAGAGTAGTTGGCAGATTTGTATATGCAACGAATTATGAGGCAACATGACGTACGAGTAAGCATAGTTTCCGACCAAGATACAAGGTTCACTTCTCATTTCTGGAGAAGCTTGCATGAGAGATTGGCTACCAAGTTAAGATTTAGTACTGCGTACCATCCCCAGACAGACGGACAACCAGAGAGGACCATCCAGACCCTAGAAGATATGTTACGAGCATGTACCCTAGACTTTGGTGGATCTTGGGAGAATCACCTTCACTTAGTAAAATTCTTATATAATAATAGTTATCAGGCCAGTATTCAGATGGCACCTTTCGAGGCACTATACGGCAGGAAGTATAGATCACCTTTGGCATAGGATGACATTAGTGAGCGAAAGATGTTAGGCCCCAAAATGATCACGTAGATAGTAGAAGTTGTCAGGAAGATCAGAGAGCAACTTCGGGTTGCACAGAATCGGCATCGTCACTAGGTAGACCAGCATCATAGGCCTTTAAAGTTTCGTGTCGGCGACCACGTGTTCTTATAAATTTTGTCAACCCGTGGAGTCATTAGATTCGGGGTCCACGGGAAGCTTAGTCCGCGATACATTGAGTTGTTTGATATTTTTGATCGGGTAGGTGATGTGGCTTATCGTCTGGCCATCCACCTTCGCTATATGAGGTGCACGATGTAATCTATGTGTCTCAGTTGTGTAGATATGTCCCGGATCTGAGTCATATCCTCGATCACTATGAATTAGTCATTGGTACTGACTTATCTTACGAGGAGCAACCTGTATCCATTCTAGACCAAAGGGAGAAGGTACTCAAGAACCAGACTATTTCTCTTGTCCGAGTTACCCGGGGCCATCACACTCTTGGAGAATCGACGTGGGAGCACGAGAACAATATACTATCTCGGTACCCGTACCTATTCAATTCAGAAGGTATATTCTACCTTATGCCTTCGTATCTTAGATTCTTTGATCAGGCGATCACCTATTTATTGTAATGTTATTGCTTGCATGTGTAGATTGCTTGTAGTTAATTTGTTGTTTGTCTTGATATCCCTATCTAGTCTTGAGTTTGAATTCCGAGAACGAAATTTTTCTAAGGTGGATAGAGATGCCAGCCCTATTTCCTGGCGCACTTTAGTGCATATTGTCCTTAGCGCACTTTCGCGCATATTATTTGCTAGCCCGGCCATTGTTTAGACCGGACCCGAGAGTTGTAAAGAGAATGGGTTTGGTTGGGTTGGTGGCATTTGTGGCTTGGATGGGTTTGAGTGATCCAACGGTCCACATCTCAAACCTAAGCCTATATATTCTCATTTCAAAGAAAGTGCATGAGCAAGCTAGCTAAAAGACAACACAGAATTTGAGGTCTTATTCTTGCCCGTGCACTTTTGTCAAGTGTGCCACCCCTTTGTAACTCGCACACTTTTGTCAAGTGCGTCGTATTGGTTAACTTGACAAAGTGCGCCACCCCTTTGTAGCTCGCGCACTTTATGCGCCCCTGACTTCATGAGACATTATGCGCCCCTGACTTCATGCGGCACCCTGAGCATGCGCTTATTGGTTCAAGCCCCTAACCTTCACACGTATAATTTTATGCGCATGTTATCCTTTGTGACTCCACGCGTGCACGTAGAACTTTCATTATGTGTTCGCTTATTTTATTTGGAATGTTTCTCATCATCCTCTATGTGGTTGATCCTGGTATTACTTGTGTTATAATTCTAAGAAAGAATGCACTTAAAAACCAAACATCATGCTAGACATGACCATGTACTAAGATTGGCTTCATATATGGTATGAATATATGTTGGATTAAGATATTCTGTGTGGGCTAGACTAAGTGAATAATGACTAACCAGCTATGTGCATGACATAAGCTTCGTGTTATAATATGATCAAGATTCATTTGACCCAATGATAAATTGGTAATTAGACTCGAATACTTTATCCATGCTGATTCAATTATTGCCTGATATTGTTCATGTTCTAATGTGCTCCGAGGTACGACATATCGTGTTACGTGTTAAGTAATTTATATTTGGGTTGTGCATCAAGAATGCCTCCAAATTCTTGAACGCGTGATACTATAAATATAATTTTTCTCCAACACGGGCATGATATGCGAGTCAATTTATCACGCCCCAGTCCCAAAATACCGAGGGACTGGACGCGTGGCACTGGCCAGCAGCACACACCAATGGGCAAATCCAATTTAATGGACCCATTAGGGTGTACTAAAGCTGTAACAACAATAAATAGGTCTACGATACAAGTCACAGTCTATTCTAATCTCATCCACAGCAGGTAATCACAGATCAATACTAGAATAAATCAAAATAAATATAATCTAACATGTCTTAATAAAAGTATCTCGGGAAACAACCCGAGAATAAGTCTGATACATAAATGCAATAGACAGGAAATAAAGTAACTAGAAACAGAAATAACTGAGTATATAAAGCCAATACTCAGGAGAAGTCCTCTGGCACGATCTCGTCCTCGGGTTCTGGTACTGCTCCAATGTATGCTCCTGTCCCGTATACCTCAAAATAGATCTCTTCGGCTATACCTGGGGACACAATCCGGATCCAGGTCCTCAGGGGACATAGCAAGGTACAAGAATAACTCAAGCCAAAATAAATGCAGTGCAATAATAAATAAAACAGGAGGGTAAACTATGTAACCAGCTATGTGATATGCAAGTGAGAACATTAATCATACTCAGACTGAGTGTCACGCCCCGGTTCCATGGATAAGGAACCGAGACACGTGACAATGGCCAGCAGTGTACTTCGGTGGGCATTCCAATCTAATGGGCCCGTCGGAGTACACTTAAGCTGTAAAGTACAATGAATAACCCATCACATAACACAAGTATACTCAATCTAAATCTCATCCACAAGCAGCAATATAAGAGCACAATGGAAGTAAATACAACGACTAATGTGCAGGAAGGAAATATCCAAATAAGTATCAAGTAAAAATACTAGAGTAGTCACACGGGAACAAACCCGCTAGTACAAATATCCTGGAATGAAAGTAAACAATAAGATAACTTGGGACGGCAGCAGGTAACTAGGTAATGATATCGTCCCAAGGAAAGAGTCACTACCAGCGATCAGGCGAAGTCCTCATAAATGACCTCGTCCTCGCCAGTGAGTACAGCTGCTAGATAGATGCCCGGTCCGTACTCCTCCGGGTAATCCTCGTAGCCTACACCTGGAAGGGAACCAGGTCCTCAGAGGGACGTAACAAGGTACAGAAATACAACATGCCAAGTAAACAGAAAGTACATGTGCAACAACAGGGTACTCTAGCATAACCAAACAAGTGTGACACAATTTAAAGACAATGTTCGACGGGGCTTTCTAAAATTAACCGTAGCTCCGAACACAGAGACACACGGGTCGTACCGTAGCTCCGAGCACAGAGACACACGGGTGATACCACTACACTATAATACAGGATCACTACATATACATATATAAGCGTGTGCAGAGTAGCCCAAACGTCTAGTAACTGTCTTCCCCTTCCCAAGCGGTCAACGATTGTGCGCTGAACTTGAACCTCTAACTACAGTCTCGACACACAGAAATAACTCAACAGACGCGACCCTAAGGTCGTCCCAGTCTCTGATCATGATGTCAGTATCAGGATACAGGAATCTGGCACGATCACGGTGTATAAGTGTGTCATGGGATGTCGATGTACTCAGGTGAGTGCATCGAGGTGCTATGAAGCATCTAGCAATTATTCTAGGACGTTACGTCGTATGTCAACACCCGATTGTGATCCGGATGCGGAGTATCAAACGTCAACATAAATATGCGCACAATGTACATAACGGACAATGAATATAAGTAAACTGAAATATAGGGTGGCAAGGTACACTTGCCTGCGTGCGGCTGCAGATGACGGGGATCTGGTATCGCATCCAAGTCCTCAGGTGTCATACCCCAGTCCCAAAATACGTAGGACTAGGAATACGTAAGCATGCCAGCCGCATGGATATGGCAACTCCAATATATGGAAACCAAAATCCACACGTACGCTGTAATATGAAAATCAATCCACAAGTGGTATAAACATATGTCACAAGTCATAGGGTACAATCTAAATCTCATCCACAGAAAATCAATATAAATAATAACCAGCATCTATATAACTAGATGTCAACATAAATATCTAAGGATGATAGTTGGATGGAAACAAATCCACTACCAACACGAATGTAAGAGCAAATATTAAAATAAGTACAACACAACAACACCATATAAGAACATCATCTAGCAATCACGGACTCGAAGAGAAGACATCCACAAAACATATATAGCCATCTAATCTGTGCTCCTGCAAATACTCAAGAATAGATACACCTGGCAGCGGACCAGGTCCTCAGAGGGACGTAACAAGATACAGAAAATACGAGCCAATTTGAATACAGTAAACATGCATATAATTTGAAAATAAATAAGTATGCTGTACAAGACCATCTATATGAATGCAAATGAGGACAACTTTTTGACGTATGGGCAAGGGTAGGCTACTCGATCTAATCTTCACAACCTCACGCTCGTCAGTGGACATCATCAGCCGACATACCTCTGGGGTAGCGACCCTCGGACTCCATCAATCGACATACCTCTCGGGTAGCGACCATCGGACACGACCACCATAGCGCGTGCTAGAGACTATGGTTTATCAGAGTGGTTAAAATTCCATACGCCTAATGATTATCCCCTATGATACTAAGTGTCAAGTGTGTGTCAACATATCTAATATATAGTGATGATTGAAAGGAACTACACATGCAATAAATAAACATAATTGAAATAAATATATAGAAATATAATAAGTATGTAAAATACTGTAAGCAATTTGGCAAGGTATCTTGCCTGGGGTCCTGCTGCTGGTATGAATCAGAGTCCAAGTCACAGTCCAAATAGCCTATGTATTACAAATTTATCACGTCAAAAGATAATTTATTTTAATTTATTTAATTCTGGAATAATTACTCTAAAATCCTATTTTAATCTTATTATTCTAATTTTTATGTTAATTCTTAAATTTTGTCCAAAGAAACTGAATTTTATCAACTCGAGACTCATGGCACGCAAATCGAGGCGATCTGTTGACCGAAAAGTCAACCAACACAAACTCAACTTTAATGCATGATTTCCTATAGATTTCAGTGTTAAAAATATGCTGGAATTTACGGCTCGTCCAAATTCAAATTCGTTTGGGAATTATGGCACATACAAATTTTGTATTGTGCACCGATGGTTAAATTCTAACCTAGAAGTTCTACAGAATTAACAGTATATAAATACTTCGAATTAAATTCTGGGAAAAACATATGTCAATGATCTCGACATTATCTTTCCAAAACTTTAAACGGTTCATGATTCTGATTCCTGGTTCTCCCGAAATCGTAAAAATATTAAAACACATTTATTTTTGGACATGTTGTACTCTACAAATTTTCCAGAATTTAATACTCATAATTTTATAAAATAAATTATATAATCAGAAAGCTAACCTCAATATCTTTCTAACGCAAGAAACTAGGCCTTATTTGGAGTCCGGAGCTATACGTAAGGGCTTGTGGAAGATGAAGGAACCCTAGATGACAATTCTTCAAAATCTCTCTCTCTAAAATATTGGGATAATTAGGGTTATAATATATATATATATATATATATATATATATATATATATATATATATATATATATATATATATATATATATATATATATATATATAGGGATGTACCTGCGGATGAAAGGATATTTATAGGCTAACACGTGTCAGAATCTGATTGGATGGTTTTTGTTATATTATTTGTTTTTGATTTGCCTTTATCAAAACTTTATTTAAGTCATTTTAAATCTAAATAACTCCAAATAAATATTAAAAATAATCATAAAAATCTGAAAAAATTACATAAAATATATTTTGAACCTATAAACCCTAAAAAAATATTTGGGATAATTTTATATTCATAAGTTTACTACTATAATTAGGAGAAGTTCTAAACATTAGTTTTATCCATTTAACTAAAAATAAATACTAACATTATTCCAAAAATTCTGAAATAATTTCAGAAAATATATAATAATATTATAAACCCTAGAAAATAATTTGGGTCTATTCTATATTCTTGGGCTTGCACAATAAATTCTACAAGTCCTAAAAATTAGTTATTAGTCTAAATAACTCCCAATAAATACTAAAAGTATTCAGAAAATTTCCAGAAAATTCTAAAAAATATATTTGACTATTTAGAACCTAAAATAAATTTTGGAATATTTTTTAATTAAGTTTGAACATAAAATAAATTCTTCAAAGTCCTAGAAAATTAGTGTTACTAGTTTTTAATTAACTAAAAATTATGGAAAAATCTCAATAATCTAAAATAGCCTAAAAATAATTCTAAATAAATATTTATATAAGTAAATATACTAAAAAATTTATTTTCTAATTAGCTAAGAGAATACTCTAAATAAATTCAACATCTATAATAAATATAATAATATAAAATATACACAAAATACCTATTTTGGGTGAGGGAGTTTACAATCTACCCAACTTAAAATAATTTCGCCCTCGAAATTAAAATAAGGCATAATTTGTTAAATCCTTCACATTCGTACATAAGGTACGTCAATCGCAATCTCTTCCAAAAATTTAAATAATAAAATCTATTCAAATCTATCGCGATCACTTCAAAATTAAGATAACCACTGTTTAAATCAAAATTCAACCTGTCGTAATCTCTTCTCGAATTTTTTTTTTAAATAATCAACATTCAAATCTTACTCAAGTCTATATGACATCCACATCAAAATTTATATCACCATTTTCAACTATCATAATCTTCTCTAGACTTTGAACAATAAACAATTCTAATCAAATCTTATTCCCATTCTCAAATTAAGAATTTTGTACTCTTCAAATATTTAAACTCAATTTACATCCTCAATATTTTAAATAGGTGACCCAACAATCAAAATTAAACTTTTAATTCAAATCATCAAATTATAAAATTTAAATCTAATTCACCAATTGTTCAAGTCTAAAATTCTATATTTATCCTCAAAATTTAAATCGATAATTCATCCTTCAATATTCAGAATTTAAATCATGTGCTCAAAGTATAAATATTTGGTCCGCAATATCAAGATTTTAAAATTCGTTAAATCCTCATTATCTTAATCCTTCTTTTAAAAAATTTCAAAATTAAAATGACTTGAATCTCCCAATCTAATCTTACTTGATCACAATCTAAAAGAAATTCCTCTCAAGTTGGCAATGCACTGCTACCCAACTTAGAATTTACCCATCTATCACAAAAGGATATATACTTTAAGAAAAATATTTCTTAATTTATTTACTCATGTCATTCAATCCTCAAAACTTCAACGCCGATTATATCATATATGATATGTCCTTAATTACGAAAGAATAATCCTCAAGTATGTGATCGGCCTATGGGGTATATCTAGTACTCTCTATGTATCAAACTTATACCAAGCACGAGGTTTCGTCTTTCCAAAATAAGGGAAGACGGAGATCAATAATAAAGAGTTCAAGGGTGAGGTAATAGAATAGAAGTATCGGGATCAAGGCGTTTAAAAAATTCAAATAGGAATTGTCAAAGCAGTTGTGGATTGAAGTCCTATTTTGGTAATTCCTATTCACATGCTCGTATTAGTACAGTTATGTAACCGATACGATCCGCTCAGACATATCTAGGGGCAAGTATATTCGTCTACCAATTACTACATATCTCAATCCACGTAAAGTAGTATTACGAAAGGCGGATATCTCATGATCAAGCTCGATAAAAGAGTAAGCTTGCAAAACTAGGCTATAATAGCAGCATAAGTCAAGGTAGTGCAGCAAATATAAGTACGCTAGATGATGATGAAAGGAGATACAAATTAATTCAAGTTCATAAAATAAAACAACTAAGCAACAATAATAAAAGACTCTATAATCCCTACAGTTATCATACAACCTCCTTGTCTATGTCGCTAGTCGACCAAATGTGGGCAAGGATCTCTAACTTCTATTGTCTGAATAACCACTGTCGTCTTATGCTAGTATACAATTAATGTTGTTCAATCACACTTCAATAATAGGTCAAAAGACTATGTGATACTAGGTTGTGAGGTATACTACCCAACTTAAAATAATAAACTAATACTGTGACAGTCTTAAGGGTACCGTAGAAGCTCCTATTAAGGTCTTCGAGAAGGGCTCTTGGTACTTGTTAGGGTATCCTCTTATATTACATAGGTCATGGTCGTCTTAACTCTTAGTCATAGTGCAAGTGTCAATAGTAAGAATGGGACAGTTACTGGCCTCAAGGGAAAGGGAATATAACTCGTATTTAGGTGTGGTACAAGTTACGCAATTTAAAACTAAGGAATAAGCACCAGGTCTCAATCTATAAGAATAACTTAACTATCAAGTTCTAACTACTAAGCACACAATTTCAAAATTCAAGATTATAACTATAATCCTATCAAACTATGTGTCCTTAACAAAGAAATAAATTACTTGGCCTACTATCAGAAGTGTCAGGTGGCACGAGTTGAAAGAGAAAGAAAAGAAGAACGTAATTTTGATCGTCGCACAATTAGCGAACGCTATGGTCACAGGGAAACAATATATGAAAATAGAGGGGCTCTAGATAGCATCATGGTTTTCCAAGGGAAAGGGGTATGCTAGTCTCTGTGTTTGAGGTATGATTAGGAAAATATTCTATGCATTGCTCTTGGCTTTCTAAGGTACTGTCTGCTTATCTCAAGACAAGAATCTAAATTTATGGTTCTCCAATACTCATCTAACGGCGTGGGTTAGGTTCAGTCCTAATATTCACTTTGGTTTTCTATTGGTTTCTCAATGCTAGGGGCAACCATAATGGTAAACTTCTAACTAACTCTAGTAGTGTCTATACTACTCTCAAGTCCTTATAACACATCAGGAGGTAATGGTAAACCAATTCTAGAGATAAGAAATTCTAGGGTTCACTAGACATCCTAAACTTAGTGGTGTGTCATCACTCTAGTTGTACTCTTAATAGGAAGGTTACCATACTTATCATCTAACAACAGGAACTTCTATATTCTAGGAGAGACTATACTAAAGGAACTATTATAGGAGTACAGGAATCAAGCAGGATGCAATTATTCAAATAGAATAGATTAGAAGAAAGATGAGTCATAGTCATTTGTGGATGATATCCTATACTCTAGTCCTAGGTGCAGGCTTGTTCGGTACAGTAACGTAATCGAGACAATATGCTCTCGACCTGCATGGGCCACCACAAAAATATGTCACGCCCCAGTCCCAAAATACGTAGGACTAGCAACACGTAAGCATGCCAGCCACATGGATATGGCAACTCCAATATATGGAAACCAAAATCCACACGTACGCTGTAATATAAAAATTAATCCACAAGTGGTATAAACATTGTCACAAGTCATAGGGTACAATCTAAATCTCATCTACAGAAAATTAATATAAATAATAACCAGCATCTATATAACTAGATGTCAACATAAATATCTAAGGATGATAGTTGGATGGAAACAAATCCACTACCAACTCGAATGTAAGAGCAAATATTAAAATAAGTATAACACAACAACACCATATAAAAATACCATCTAGCAATCACAGGCTCGAAGAGAGGACATCTACGAAACATATATAGCCATCCAATCTGTGCTCCTGCAAATACTCAAGAATAGATACACCTGGCAGCGGACCAGGTCCTCAGAGGGACGTAACAAGATACAGAAAATACGAGCCAATTTGAATACAGTAAACATGCATATAATTTGAAAATAAATAAGTACGCTGTACAAGACCATCTATATAAATGCAAATGAGGACAACTTTTCGACATATGGGTAAGGGTAGGCTACTCGATCTAATCCTCACAACCTCACGCTCGTCAGTGGACATCATCAGCCGATATACCTCTGGGGTAGCGACCCTCGGACTCCATCAATCGACATACCTCTCGGGTAGCGACCATCGGACACGACCACCATAGCGCGTGCTAGAGACTATGGTTTACCAGAGTGGTTAAAAGCCCATAAGCCTAATGATTGTCCCCTATGATACTAAGTGTCAAGTGTGTGTCAACATATCTAATATATAGTAATGACTGAAAGGAACTACACATACAATAAATAAACATAATTGAAATAAATATACAGAAATATAATAAGCATGTAAAATACTGTAAGCAATTTGGCAAGGTATCTTGCCTGGGGTCCTGCTGCTGGTATGAATCAGAGTCCAAGTCACAGTCCAAATAGCCTATGTATTACAAATTTATCACGTCAAAAGATAATTTATTTTAATTTATTTAATTTTGGAATAATTACTCTAAAATCCTATTTTAATCTTATTATTCTGATTTTTATATTAATTTCTAAATTTTGTCCAAAGAAACTGAATTTTATCAACTCGGGACTCATGGCACGCAAATCGAGGCGATCTGTTGACCGAAAAGTCAACCGACACAAACTCAACTTTCATGCATGATTTCCTGTAGAATTCAGCGTTAAAAATATGTTGGAATTTACGGCTCGTCTAAATTCAAATTCTTTTGAGAATTATGGCACATACAAATTTTGTATTGTGCACCGATGGTTAAATTCTAACCTAGAAGTTCTATAGAATTAACAGTATATAAATACTTCGAATTTAATTCTGGGAAAAAAATATGTCAATGATCTCGACATTAGCTTTCCAAAACTTTAAACGGTTCATGATTCTGATTCCTGGTTCTCCCGAAATCGCGAAAATATTGAAACATATTTATTTTTGGACATGCTGTACTCTACAAATTTTTTAGAATTTAATACTCATAATTTCGTAAAATAAATTATATAATCAGAAAGCTAACCTCAATATCTTTCTAACGCAAGAAATTACGCCTTATTTGGAGTCCGGAGCTATGCGTAATGGCTTGTTGAAGATGAAGGAACCCTAGATGGCAATTCTCCTAAATCTCTCTCTCTAAAATATTGGGATAATTAGGGTTATAATAATATATATATATATATATATATATATATATATATATAGGGATGTACCTGCGGCTGAAAGGATATTTATAGGCTGACACGTGTCATAATCTGATTGGATGGTTTTTGTTATATTATTTGTTTTTGATTTGTCTTTATCAAAACATTATTTAAGTCATTTTAAATCTAAATAACTCCAAATAAATATTAAAAATAATCATAAAAATCTGGAAAAATTACATAAAATATATTTTGAACCTATAAAACCTAGAAAAATATTTGGGAAAATTTTATATTCATAAGTTTACTACACTAATTAGGAGAAGCTCTAAACATTAGTTTTATCCATTTAACTAAAAATAAATACTAACATTATTCCAAAAGTTCTGAAATAATTCCAGAAAATATATAATAATATTATAAATCCTAGAAAATAATGTGAGTCCATTCTATATTCCTGGACTTACACAATAAATTCTACAAGTCCTAAAAATTAGTTATTAGTCTAAATAACTCCCAATAAATACTAAAGTTATTCAGAAAATTCCCAGAAAATTCTAGAAAATATATTTGACTATTTAGAACCTAAAATAAATTTTGGAATATTTTTTAATTAATTTTGAACATAAAATAAATTCTTCAAAGTCCTAGAAAATTAGTGTTACTAGTTTTTAATTAACTAAAAATTATGGAAAAATCTCAATAATCTAAAATAGCCTAAAAATAATTCTAAATAAATATTTATATAAGTAAATATACTAAAAAATTTATTTTCTAATTAGCTAAGAGAATAATCTAAATAAATTCAACATCTATAATAAATATAATAATATAAAATATACACAAAATACCTATTTTGGGTGAGGGAGTTTACATCAGGTCCCGCAGTACCTAGAGATGAGATACAAACCAGAATCAATAATCTATTCTACGACAGACAGGGATGCCACACGCATCTACAACTAAACTCAAGCTCAGCTACGAATCACAGGGACAAGACACTAAGGGGGTTGACTACAGTTGACTATCGGTACGATAGTCCATCAACTAGTCCTCTGTACACTCTCCTCGACAAATTCTCATTCTGACCATATTCATCACGTGGTTCAGTATCAGGTGTGCTCACTCCCTGACTGTATTTACTTATTAAATATTAGGTCTTCCTCAACCCTCAGGATCATTTCACCCACAAACACCACTCATCCCTACAGATTATCATGCACATCCATAAATGTGTTTAACCCTTACGCTCAATGTCTCTCATTCAACTCTATATTAATATACTAATGACGATTAAAACCCCAAGTTCCATTAACCTTAACCTCAAGTCATTATTATTATCCTTCGACTTAATCAACAATGTTCAAGTAATATACTACACTATCCAATATAAACCCTAACAACACATCAAGAACTTATTTCTCCTGTTCTTATCCCATTCTCATCAACAAACACATCATGTA
Source organism: Iris macrosiphon (assembly GCA_036927795.1). Taxonomy (NCBI): domain Eukaryota; kingdom Viridiplantae; phylum Streptophyta; class Magnoliopsida; order Asparagales; family Iridaceae; genus Iris; species Iris macrosiphon. The sequence continues at coordinate 30,875,522 of JAYESA010000018.1, read as the reverse complement.
CCAACATAACTCTAGCTATGCTTACAACCCATGTATAACACTAACCCTAACTACCATAACACATTAATACATATATCCATAGAGAGGGGGGAGAGTCGATACCTCGACGAGACTTGCTGGTCGGAGAAGGTGGCCGGAGTAGGGCTGTGCTGGGCTGACAGGCGGTCGGGGGGGTCAGAAAACACAGCCGGCGAGCTGCTCGGTCTGAGACAGCCGCGGGGGGTCGGCTGGCCGGACGGGACTGAAACGGGAATGCCGCAGGGGGTCTGCTGGCCGGACGGGACTGAAGCGGGAATGCCGCGGGCTGGACTGGAGCGGGGATGTGCAGTGGTGGTTCTGCACAGCGGAGCTGCTGTCGGGCTGTGGAGTCGGGCCGTGGAGCCGCTGTCGGGCCGTCATGGAGCTCTCAGCCGGACGGGAAAGAGGCTCTCAGCCGAACGGGGAAGAGGCTCTCGGTCGGACATGAAAGAAGCTTTCGGCCGGACGGATCGCAGTCGGCGCTCCGACGGAGTCGGGCCGGAGTGGCCGGTGGGTCTTCTCACAGGGAGGAACAAAACTCAAATGAAGAAGAAGAGTGAAGGAAGGAGTTTCTTTGCATAAAGAAAATATGGATGAGTGAGGAGAGAGAGAGAGGGGGTTTTCTTTTTAGTTTCCTTGGGATTAGGGCCGATTGGTGAGTTGGGAGGGTGGGGTGATGTGATGTTTTATAGGGAGTGGTGAGTGGATGGAGGGTGGAGATGCTCCTATTCAAAATGGAGGGATAGGATTTGTCATGAAGAAAAATAGTTTCTTCATGAGGAGTAGTGAATGGATGAGTATAATTTGGACCCAATTTTGTGACCTCTTCATTTGGCTTTGGCCAATGGGGTGAGGGCACCTAAAATCACTAAATTGCAACTTAGCCCCTTAAATTCGAGAAATTGCACGAACACATAAAATAACGCAAAAATTATAGAGAAAATCGCGGGTGATGGTTTGCATGGCGAGGGGGTATTGGGGGTTTGGCACGGGTTTAATTTTATGGCCAACGGGATTTATTAAGAATTAAAATAGGATTAGGCAAAATTGGTATCCTTGATTTAAATAGAATTAAAGTGTCCCGTGCTTTTAAATTAATTGGGGGTACTTAGGGTCAAAATCCGGAAATGACGCAAAGGTCAAAAATGGTGGAGGCTTGGAGTCGGTCTTGGACCCTTTAGTTGGTCCGGCTCAACGGGTTAAGTTGGTATCTCAAAATTGAGGGTAACGACACAGGTGTTCGACACGGAATTAAATATGGATTACGATTTTCAAAAAGTTGTGCAATTAATTTAGAGCACAACAAAAACTGATTTTTAAGTGACAGAAAAGTCCAGTGCCTAATTTGGCAAGTCAAGTCAGAAGTACAATAATCTGATAGAATTTACGGGCTAATATTGGGCTCCGATTAATTTAGCAATGATAGGACGCGCCAAGGGTTTAATTAAATGAATTAAAATAATGGACAGACTCAACTCTAAACCTCGACATCTGCTACCAAAACCAAAATTTTCTAAATCCAACCCTGACTATCTACAGAATAAATCGAGGGGTTTACATTCTTCCCAACTTAGAAAAATTTCGTCCCCGAAATTAAAAGTAAAGCACGATAATATCTAAAAGAATTTTAAAACAAATAGTAATCAATTGCCGTACGGAAATTTGTACCTTGCTCCTCAAATAAGTACGGGAATCGCTGTCGAATAGAATCCTTGCGCTCCCAAGTAGACTCGCCTGGTGAATGGTGCTTCCATGCCACTCTGACCAGTCGAATCGTCTGCCTTCTCAAAGTCTTCTCGCTGCGATCGAGGATCTCAACTGGCTGCTCTACGTAAGAAAGACTGGGCCCGACTGTAATCTTCGAATGATCAAGCACGTGGCTAGGGTCTGCGACATATCTCCTCAGCTGCGATATGTGAAATACGTCATGTACTCCCTCTAATGATGGAGGTAATGCAAGACGGTAAGCCACTTCGCCAACTCGTTCCAAAATATCAAAAGGTTCGATGTACCTCGGACTCAGCTTGCCTCTGCCTCCGAATCTGATGGTACCGCGGGTGGGCGATATCCTCAAAAATATATGGTCACCCTCCTTGAACTCCAATGGTCTGCGGTGCACATCTGCTCAGTGTTTCTGTCCTGTGCTGTACGCAGGTGGCTCTGAATCTGCTTGACCTTCTCTACTGTCTGTGTCACCAACTCTGGACCAAGTATCTGACGCTCTCCCACGTCACTCCAACAAACTAGCGACCTACATTTTTTGCCGTACAGTGCCTCATAAGGTGCCATCTGTATGCTGGCCTGATAACTGTTATTGTAGGAGAATTCCACCAAGTATAGGTGGTCCTCCCTAGATCCTCCAAAACCAATCATGCACGCTCTCAACATATCCTCTAATATCTGTATCGTACGCTCTGACTGACCATCAGTCTGTGAATGATATGCAGTGCTAAACTTGAGATGAGTTCCTAGGCTCTCCTGCATACTCCGCCAAAAATATGACGTGAATCTGGAATCACGATCCGATACGATGCTGACAGTCACTCCATATAATCGTACTATCTGCCTCATATACATGTCAGCTAGTATCTCAGTAGATTGCCCAACTCTGAAGGGCAAGAAATGCGCAGACTTGGTGAGTCTATCTACGATAACCCAAACTGTATCCTTCCCGCTAGGGCTTCGCAGGAATCCTGTGACGAAGTCCATGGTAATGTGTTCCCACTTCCACTCGGGGACTGCAGTCCTCTGATGTTCAGCCTTGACTTGCTGACAAACTAAACACTTCGCCACGAATCTTACAATTTCTCTCTTCATCCCATGTCACCAGAAATGCTGCCTCAAGTCTCGGTACATCTTTGTACCCCCGGGATGAATGGAATAAATCGAGCTATGAGCCTCGGTCATCAACTCTTGGCGTAGCTTGCCACTCGAAACATATAGGCGATCTTCGTATCTCAACGTTCCGTCTTCATGAATCCTGAGTCCCGTCTGCATGTCGGCTTCTGTCCTCTCTCGTAGACGTCAAAATATCGCATCTGTAAGCAAAGCTACCTTGATCCTCTCGATCAAAGTAGACTGAACCTCAATACTGGCCATCTGTCCATCCATGCCTGGCATTACAATCTCTATCCCAAGCTCCTGGAGATCCTCTAGCAATTGTCGCTGCATCATCAAAAAGTATGTCAAAAAGTATGTCATGGGCTTCCTGCTTAAGGCATCTGCTACGACATTCGCCTTGCCAGGGTGGTACTGTAACTCAATGTCATAATCTGTCATCAATTCTAGCCAACGTCTCTGCCTCATATTGAGCTCCTTCTGCGTGTAGACGTACTTCAGGCTTTTATGATCTGTGTAAATCTCAACACGCTCACCATAAAGGTAATGTATCCATAGCTTTAGTACAAATATTACTGCAGCTAGCTCCAAGTCGTGCGTCGGATAGTTCTTCTCATAAACTCTCAGCTGTCTCGATACGTAGGCTATCACCTTGCCGTGTTGCATCAGTACACATCCTAATCCGCTCCCTGACGCTTCACTGTATACTACAAATCCTCCTGATCCTGAAGGTAGTGTCAAATTTGGTACTGAGGTCAGACGATTCTTCAGCTCATCGAAAGCCGCCTGATACTCGTCGGTCCAGATCAACTCCTCGCCTTTATGTGTCAGTCGCATCATAGGCGCAGCTATCCTCGAGAAGTTTTCCACGAACCTCCGATAATATCCGGCAAGTCCGAGGAAACTCCTAACCTCTGTAACTGATGTAGGGGTAGGCCACGTCTCAACTGTAGCTATCTTCTCCGGGTCAACTGATAGTCCATCTCCGGTGATTATGTGTCCCAGAAATGGTACTCTATCCAGGCAGAACTCACATTTGCTGAGTTTGGCGTATAGCCTCTCATGTCTCAGTGTCTCCAACACGATCCTGAGATGCCTCTCATGCTCCTCTTGGCTCTTGGAATATATCAAGATGTCTTCTATAAATACCACCACGAACTTATCCAAGTACTGGTGGAAGACATTGTTCATCAAACACATAAATACTGCTGGCGCGTTGGTTAAACCAAACGGCATGACTAAAAACTCATAGTGGCCATACTTCGTCCGAAAGGCCGTCTTCTGGATGTCCTCTTTTCGTACCTTGATCTGATGATAACCGGATCTGAGATCGATCTTCGAGAATACACATGCACCGCTAAGTTGATCAAACAAATCATCGATGCGCGGCAGTGGATACTTGTTCTTTATCGTTACAGCATTTAGCGCCCTGTAATCGATACACAAGCGTACTGTCCCGTCCTTCTTCGGTACAAACAGAATGGGTGCTCCCCATGGAGATACACTAGCCCGTATGAAACCCTTATCTAAGAGATCATCTACTTGGACCTTCAGCCCAACCAACTCCTTCGGTGCTAGTCTGTAAACGGGGGAAGTAACTGGCTCGGCTCCTGGAGTCAACTCTATAGTGAACTCAATCTCTCTGTCAGGTGGCAGTCCTGGGAGATCCTCTGGAAACACATCCTCAAACCCTGCTATAAAGTGAGGGTACATCGGTTCACCTTCCGCAATGTGTGTCGCTAAGGTAGGTTGGACACCATGCTCTCGGGATCCCCAAAGAAACTCAAACTCTGGATGATCTGGGGGTCTAAAGATGACACAACCACGATGGCAATCTAGCGTTGCATGGTATTGGCTCAACCAATCCATGCCTAGGACAATTGTATAGTCCGGCATGGAGAAAACCAAAAATCGGGCACGCATCTCTCGCCCACAGACAACTACTGAACATGATCTACAAGTGTCGCTAACATGTACTATTCCACCTCCCGTAAGGATCCTCTTGACCTTCGAAAGGGGTGCGGTGGCTATTCTATGGGTAGCCACGAAACTAGCAGCTATAAAAGAGTGTGTGGCACCAGAATCAAATAGGACTAATGCTGGTAATGAAGCTACTAAGATTGTACCTGCGATCACTTCTCCGGCTGTCTCAGTGTCACGACCCACACCCGATTTAGGGGCACGAGTGCGTGGGTACGTCCAGCCTACGCCGCAGCATCAGCGGTAGAACGCTGTCTAGGTCAAGTACTATCTAAACAAATCTCACGCTAGTATCCAACTCCATAAGGAGACACGGATAACACTATAAAATGAACAACATACTCAATCACAACTACAGTACGATAAGAATTTGAAGAAACAAAAAAATACAACACAAGTCTACTAACAAAAATAATCATACCTGAAATCAGTAACAACCAATCCCCAAGGGTCGGAAACCAGTCTACTAAGGTCACAGTCTGGAAAAATATTTTCCAGTCAGGAAGGAGCAAAGTACATCTCTAAATAGCAGTTCTATATAAATGACATAAACTATGTAGCAGTTCTAGATGGAAATATACCAGATGCATGTATAGGTACGAGAAATGAGCAAGAAAAGAAATACTAGAAATACTGTAAGTAAATGCAGGAAAAGAAACAATATGTTAATGAGCAAGAAACCTATGACTAAGTGTGTGAGTACTAGCTTTAACATGTGATCGGCTTGGGAACTTGATCAGACTGGTTACATGTGATTAGCTATGATTCATGGAAGGTCAGGCTAACCGTTGGTTAGCTATGATGCATGGAGAGGTCAGGCTAATCACACGTAACAGCTATGAAGCATAGAGATGGTCAGGCCGCACCCAACGTGAGATGTGGGGTGAGCTATGATGCATGGATAGTTGGGTATGATCACATATCTACACTAAAATACTTCCCAAACCCCCGACTGGTATAGTAGATCAAATCATGGTACGCTATGGCACGGGATTCCCTAGGGAGGTAGCAAATCTCCCCGGAAATCAGTGTCTGTACATGCACAAGATATCAAGGAAACAAGTCTTGAACAAGCTACACCATGAATAAGGAATAATATCTCATGACGAGATCCGTCTACACCAATCCGTATAACCAGCGTGTCAAGAACATGGATATTTACACTAGATACAGGGAACATAGGAGATATCATAAATTAGAAACTAATCAGAGAATGTACTCGCCTTGGGTCCTTAGCTGTCAATACCAATGTCCTGTTCCAGAGTATTGTCTGGAGGAACCAACAGTCCTAAAAATATTTCAAATACAACATTTGCATCAGATGCTATACTATACACAAAATCAAATACCTAACTCAGGGGCTATGCCTGGCATGATACTGGTCAACTAAGGTCATCTAGTTAGACAGACATCTATAACACATTATACCTATTTAACTAACATTAACACTTACAATATTACTTGCACCAAAATAAATACATATACAATATATATATATATGTACCATTTAATTCATGCATAATATATATATATATATAGGTTGAACAATATATTTACCATATATATATTAACTTTATATATAAAAATGCTAAGTAGGTATACAAAATACATGTATATACGTTTACAAGTTATATTAAAATATACTAAGTATGTATACAAAAGCATAAATATACATATACCAATTTACATATACTATAATACGTAGTTATATATATATATACCAATTTACATTTATATTTATTAAAAACCAATACAACATATAGATATACATACATATACCAATACGAAAATATAATCTACCTATATATATTTATACCAAAAATTATATACAAAATATGTATTACTGTATACTCATAATAGAATTATAACATATATATATTGTCAACATCATTATTAAATATACTAATACTAATACCAAATTAAGTTCATACTATATATTAAGGGTATACTAAAAGCTTATATAAAATATATGTATTATACCATCATTAAAAATAACAATACAGATACTAAAACATTAATTGAAATTATTAAACTAAACTAATTACATTTAATTACTAACTAATATACATTAACTAACAAATTATAAAATTAATTAACTGATTAATTATAACTAAAATAAATTAACTACTGATTACTACTAAACTAACTAATACATTTATAAGTACAGAACCAAATCAGTGAATCGAAGAAAAAGGGAAAAAGGAAATCGGAGAGGGAGCTCACGTCGGGGTTTTCCGGCGTCGGCGGAGGAGCTCGACGACGATGAGGGAATCCGCGAAGAAATAAGCAGACAATGACACAAACAGCAGCTATTGCAAGCATCGAGTGAACATAGGAACGCTGCAAGGGTCCACGAGTAGAGAAGATTGGCTTAAACCAACGGTTCTCCATTAAGGCACACCGGACACAAAACCTCTCTTCTGGTGGATGGCTGTTGGGCAACTCTTGAATCGAAACTGATATCTGGCCATTATTTCTGTCTGCAAGCTTCCTTGCGACAAATGTATTGTATGAATGGTTGCTCCTTGCCGAGGCATATATGTGTGGAGACTGACCAACATCATCCATTTATTGAACTCCAGCAGTGCAAACCTATCTCCTGCGGATCATTTGTTAATGCATCAATCATGTCCTCTGATTCCTGTGTGGATGCGGCTAGATGTAAAGGGGAATGCCGGAGTCGTCAGAGCTCGACAGCGGTGCAGCGTTGCCGGAGGGTTGATGGAAAGAGGGGGAGTTACAGCGGGTGGTGGCTGTACCGGATCAGTCGGGGAGGAACAGCAGCGGCGAGGGGAGGAAGTTGCAGAGGCCGTCGGGGAAGCAGTCGGCTGATGGTGGATGGGTGGAGAAACAGCCGGAGGAAGATCGTGAGGGGCCGCCGGTCGTGCAGCGGGTTGGTCGCTGGACTGAGCCATCGCCGCCGGAAACTGCTACGGCCGCCGGAGAGCACAGGGAAGTCGGGGTGACGTCTCGGCCGGGATGCAGAGATGGGGGTGAACAGTGTTTCCCCCCTCTCTTCTGAATTGAATTTCCAAAAGAACAAAGAAAAAGAAGAAAGGAAAAGAAGAAAAAATAGAAGAATAAGGGAAGAGGTTGGTTCCCTACGTTGGAGAGAGGAGAGGAGAGAGAGAGGTGGGGGCTTGCTTGGGGATTAGGGTTTTTTCTAGGGAAAGGGTTTGATGGGACATGACAATATATAGGGAGAGAGGGTGTTGGAATGAAGGGTTGTGATTGATCCCTTTAAATGAGGGGTCCAGATTTGTCATGAGGGATTTTCATGTGGGAATGAGGGTGAGAGGTTTAATTAAATTATTATTAGGCTCCCTCATTGTTTTAAACAATGAGGTGTTGACACAAAATGCCAATTTGCAAATTTGTCCCCTTAAATTTGGGTATTTGCACAGACACCAGAAATGACAAAAATTTGGCGGGCGATTCGGGGTCCGGTGTTTTGTAGGGTCAGGGGGCGCTGTAAGATCAGTATGGGCTCAATTTGCAGGGCACTAGAATTAAATTGGGTTTTCAGAATTGGTTAAAATAGTATCCTCAATTTAAATAAAAATAAAAGGCAAGTTGTGTTCTAAAATTAATTAGGAGTACATGGGGCCAAAATCATGTCAGGTCATCAATACCAATAATGAAGAAGACTCAGAACAGAATATTACCCTAATTTGGGCCGCACGAAAAATAGGTCAAGATTGCCTCCAATTTTCGATTGGAATGCACAACGATACTAAATAGGAATTTATTAAATAACGTCCGTGACGGTTTTTGTGCGGCTAGAAATAATGCACAGAGAGCATAATTATGAGTTATGAAAATAGCAGAATGGAAGGCGGGCATGTCTAGGATAAGATTGTAAAATTTGCTGGAAGACAAAAGTCAGGATAGTGCTCCAAATATCGAAGCAAAGGCAATGCGCAATAATTAAATAAAATACGGTAATTAATTACAATCTCCAATAAATAAATTATAAATAAAACAATTAATTACAGAATTCCATAATTTGGACAGGTGTTCCTCTACTGGGCTTCTAGGTCAAGTCTGCTAGCTCAAAATAATGGAATACTGTAAATATAATAATATATTTAATTTACACATCACACATTTATTTAAATCAAATATACTATCAGGCAATTAATTAATTGTAACTAGCATAATATTAAATATTGTAAAAAGTCAAAAATACTCCTATTTTCGGAATGTGGTAGTGACAAGTCTACCCACCTTAAAAGAATTTTGTCCTCGAAATTTAAAATCCTCAAAGTAGCATTTATCTTACACATTATTATTTCCCTCAAACTTAAATTCCTCAACCACGATATCAGGTAATAATCCACAATGTCTTTTCACAATTTCAAAATTTTGAAATTATTGTATTCCTGAAAAATCCTCAAAATTTATTATCGAACTCCATTCGTATCATAATCTCCTACGAATCTGATGTTAGTTATTAAAACTCGAATTGATATCTACTCCTCTAACTTAATCCAACAAGGCACATTTAAAATTTCCATCAAAAAAAAAAACTAATCCATTAGTGATCTAAATCCTCGATTCCTTTTTCTCACAATACTCAAATAATATAATACTCGCCAAATCCTCAATTAATATTTTCAATTAAATCTTTATCTTCCAGTCCAATAAAATATTATAATAATCTTCTAAAATTTCTCAAAAGTTTTAATGATAAATATATCATAATCAATAATCATCAATCCTACCATATTAAATTCTCAACCTCTCATTTAAATTAATGTTTATCCTCGAAGTCTAATGATAATTTAATCACATCTCAATTTTGATAAAATCAATGATTTATCAACTCTGCCATATTAATCATTAATTCTTTATGCTTATCTTCCAAAATTTTAGCACCTCGTGTCTCTGGTCAAGTCATAACCTTGTCATAGATCTTTGCTATGGTCCAAACCCCAATGATCATGGTTAAAACTTCCTACAATCATACAGCATGTAACCTAAGGGAAATATGTATGATCATGGTATCTTTTGTCATGGTATTTCAGTCTCTGTATCAGGGGTACTACTAACTACATTATAATAAGAAATCATGCAAACAAGCTACGGTACTAAGGTATCAATCAATCAGAAGACACAAAGGAACACGAGGAAAGAAAAGAAAAAACCTGCTAACGCATTACCTGCAGTATCTCCTATCTCTAACATAATCCTAGGTCAAATGATGCATGTAAAGTTTGATACCTCTATCTCTTTAGGTACCACACTCTACTACAAGCATACTCACTGCTAGCTTCCTTACCTACTGCAATAGTTGATACTAGTTATTCTTATCACTCAAGTGCATATCAATTGCAACACACTATACTAAGTACTGCTCTCTCTAATACCACCCTAGATTGACACCCAAGTCAATTGGCAGTGAGATCTCAATCATACTCAAGTCATCAGATCCTTACACATGTATATCATCTACTCACATATTAATATTCATCTCTTATCTACCATAAAATTAATCCTCAAAATAATCGTCAAGGTTTAACTTCTCGATCAACTTAAAAATAATTGCATATATTTCCTCAAAATCAGATACTCAAATATCGAAAATTTAATCACTTTTAAAATCTTTATAGCCTTAACCATGTTTATTGAGTTCATATTTGAAATCCTCAAAAATTTTAATGACATAATCTCAACTCCTCAATTATTCTAAAAATAATTTTTTTTTTACCTTTTAAATTTATAATTTCACAAATGTACATATCAGTGCTCACGGTCTCTGATACTCAAGGTGCACTCAATGCATCTAGTGTCTATAACTGTGTAATAAAATTGTACTGCCTGAATCACTTGTGCTATTACCTCCAATGATCAAAGTTATCATCCCTGTATTTTCTTTCATGATTTCAATTTATGTCAACTGCTATATTATCTAATTATCATCACACAGAGTGCTTACTGTTATTAATGTCATCCTCGACTAATCCTTGATATAGAATTATTAGCACTCTTGGTATTATATCACTAGCTTCATTAATGGATCATTCATCAAGCTCATTATAACTCATGATTACATGTATCTACTATAACACTCATGTTTCTTTACTCTCATGGGCATGTATATGGTTCCTCATCTCGATGGTTGTATAGGTATTTTCTTTTAACATTTTTCAGCCTGTTAAACTGATCTGTGATACACTTCACCATCTTTATTACCCATTCTGATATTTCTCTACTCATGACACCTCATTATAACTCCTCATGCATATAAATTTCTTTACCTTTAACATGCCCGATATCAATCATCAGATTGAACGTTATGCTCCATTAATCCTTAACACAATTCCTTGATACCTAATTGTTTACATAGATCACTCAATTACATAACCATGATTTTCTAGGAAGGTAATTGGCTCTGATACTAACTCTGAGAACTATCACTGATACTCTATACTCTCCTTCCACTCTAATGACACTTATCCCAGGACCATTGGTACAAGGTACTATGATAAGGGCTAACTCTAGATAAAACCTACTGCTCACATGTCCAACTAGGAAACACTTACAACTCACTAGCAACACAGTCAATACTAATACAAGACACAAACAAAATTTCAAGTCACTAATTATCATACTAACAAGGAATCCTCAAAAACTCAAAAGGAAACTGGATAAGGACTGAAGGTATCTCTACTGCTAGTAAAGAAAAGAATCGATGGAACAAAGTCCTGAATAACAGAAATAGATAAGTCTTGAGATGATACTTTAAGAACCAATTTAAGATACAACCTGATAATCATACACGTCTGTCAGAAATCATGACACACAGAATCCTCGCCACGCCAGTAAGCATAGATGCGATAAACGACAGGTTCCGTAACTAAGGTATGCAACCCTATAATCATGTCATCTAGAATACTTGCCACGCCAACCGGTATGGCTGCGAGAAACTCTAAATCTCATAACTAAAGTATGTACATCCAAGTTAGGTTCCTACGTTCTCGTCACGACAGCTAATATGGCTGCGATAAACTCTAGGTTCCATAACCAAAGTAGACGTTTTACCTTTCTCACTGTCCTCATCAATATATGTCATCAGATGATACCATAAATTCTAGTCCATAAAATTTATCTCAATTTGAAATCAACTCAACAACGATACCAAGAATTAAAGTTAACAACTGGTCAACAAGAATCAAACTCAACAATGATACCAAGAATTTAATTTAATAACTTCTCAACAAGAATCAAGTTCAGAAATCAACAAGCGAGAGCGGACGGAAACAAGGAAAAAGATTTAAATTGGAAATTATAATAAGATTCTCAAGGGGTCATCCCAGGAATCTCTCAAGGAATTGTGATTGAGTATTCGCTTTCGTCCTAGTATCCTATGTCTTAGATCCTATCGCAGGCACGCAATAGTGTAACAAAGATGCCACACTACTACGACATCGCACAACTCGCGAAGTCTGACCTGCATGGGCCACCACTAAAAACGTGTCACGACCCACACCCGATTTAGGGGCACGAGTGCGTGGGTACGTCCAGCCTACGCCGCAGCATCGGCGGTAGAACGCTGTCTAGGTCAAGTACTATCTAAACAAATCTCACGCTAGTATCCAACTCCATAAGGAGACACGGATAACACTATAAAATGAACAACATACTCAATCACAACTACAGCACGATAAGAATTTGAAGAAACAAAAGAATACAACACAAGTCTACTAACAAAAATAATCATACCTGAAATCAGTAACAACCAATCCCCAAGGGTCGGAAACCAGTCTACTAAGGTCACAGTCTGGAAAAATATTTTCCAGTCAGGAAGGAGCAAAGTACATCTCTAAATAGCAGTTCTATATAAATGACATAAACTATGTAGCAGTTCTAGATGGAAATATACCAGATGCATGTATAGGTACGAGAAATGAACAAGGAAAGAAATACTGGAAATACTGTAAGTAAATGCAGGAAAAGAAACAATATGTTAATGAGCAAGAAACCTATGACTAAGTGTGTGAGTACTAGCTTTAACATGTGATCGGCTTGGGAACTTGATCAGGCTGGTTACATGTGATTAGCTATGATTCATGGAAGGTCAGGCTAACCGTTGGTTAGCTATGATACATGGAGAGGTCAGGCTAATCACACGTAACAGCTATGAAGCATGGAGATGGTCAGGCCGCACCCGACGTGAGATGTGGGGTGAGCTATGATGCATGGATAGTTGGGTATGATCACATATCTACACTAAAATACTCCCCAAACCCCCGACTGGTATAGTAGATCAAATCATGGTACGCTATGGCACGGGATTCCCTAGGGAGGTAGCAAATCTCCCCGGAAATCAGTGTCTGTACATGCACAAGATATCAAGGAAACAAGTCTTGAACAAGCTACACCATGAATAAGGAATAACATCTCATGACGAGATCCGTCTACACCAATCCGTGTAACCAGCGTGTCAAGAACATGGATATTTACACTAGATACAGGGAACATAGGAGATATCATAAATTAGAAACTAATCAGAGAATGTACTCGCCTTGGGTCCTTAGCTGTCAATACCAATGTCCTGTCCCAGAGTATTGTCTGGAGGAACCAACAGTCGTAAAAATATTTCAAATACAACATTTGCATCAGATGCTATACTATACACAAAATCAAATACCTAACTCAGGGGCTATGCCTGGCATGATACTGGTCAACTAAGGTCATCTAGTTAGACAGACATCTATAACACATTATACCTATTTAACTAACATTAACACTTACAATATTACTTGCACCAAAATAAATACATATACAATATATATATATATGTACCATTTAATTCATGCATAATATATATATATATATATATAGGTTGAACAATATATTTACCATATATATATTAACTTTATATATAAAAATGCTAAGTAGGTATACAAAATACATGTATATATATTTACAAGTTATATTAAAATATACTAAGTATGTATACAAAAGCATAAATATACATATACCAATTTACATATACTATAATACGTAGTTATATATATATACCAATTTACATTTATATTTATTAAAAACCAATACAACATATAGATATACATACATATACCAATACAAAAATATAATCTACCTATATATATTTATACCAAAAATTATATACAAAATATGTATAACTGTATACTCATAATAGAATTATAACATATATATATTGTCAACATCATTATTAAATATACTAATACTAATACCAAATTAAGTTCATACTATATATTAAGGGTATACTAAAAGCTTATATAAAATATATGTATTATACCATCATTAAAAATAACAATACAGATACTAAAATATTAATTGAAATTATTAAACTAAACTAATTACATTTAATTACTAACTAATATACATTAACTAACAAATTATAAAATTAATTAACTGATTAATTATAACTAAAATAAATTAACTACTGATTACTACTAAACTAACTAATACATTTATAAGTACAGAACCAAATCAGTGAATCGAAGAAAAAGGAAAAAAGAAAATCGGAGAGGGAGCTCACGTCGGGGTTTTCCGGCGTCGGCGGAGGAGCTCGACGACGATGAGGGAATCCGCGAAGAAATAAGCAGACAATGACACAAACAGCAGCTATTGCAAGCATCGAGTGAACATAGGAACGCTGCAAGGGTCCACGAGTAGAGAAGATTGGCTTAAACCAACGGTTCTCCATTAAGGCACACCGGACACAAAACCTCTCTTCTGGTGGATGGCTGTTGGGCAACTCTTGAATCGAAACTGATATCTGGCCATTATTTATGTCTGCAAGCTTCCTTGCGACAAATGTATTGTATGAATGGTTGCTCCTTGCCGAGGCATATATGTGTGGAGACTGACCAACGTCATCCATTTATTGAACTCCAGCAGTGCAAACCTATCTCCTGCGGATCATTTGTTAATGCATCAATCATGTCCTCTGATTCCTGTGTGGATGCGGCTAGATGTAAAGGGGAATGCCGGAGTCGTCAGAGCTCGACAGCGGTGCAGCGTTGCCGGAGGGTTGATGGGAAGAGGGGGAGTTGCAGCGGGTGGTGGCTGTACCGGATCAGTCGGGGAGGAATAGCAGCGGCGAGGGGAGGAAGTTGCAGAGGCCGCCGGGGAAGCAGTCGGCTGATGGTGGATGGGTGGAGAAACAGCCGGAGGAAGATCGTGAGGGGCCGCCGGTCGTGCAGCGGGTTGGTCGCTGGACTGAGCCGTCGCCGCCGAAAACTGCTACGGCCGTCGGAGAGCACAGGGAAGTCGGGGTGACGTCTCGGCCGGGATGCAGAGATGGGGGTGAACAGTGTTTCCCCCCTCTCTTCTGAATTGAATTTCCAAAAGAACAAAGAAAAAGAAGAAAGGAAAAGAAGAAAAAATAGAAGAAGAAGAAGGGAAGAGGTTGGTTCCCTACGTTGGAGAGAGGAAAGGAGAGAGAGAGGTGGGGGCTTGCTTGGGGATTAGGGTTTTTTCTAGGGAAAGGGTTTGATGGGACATGACAATATATAGGGAGAGAGGGTGTTGGAATGAAGGGTTGTGATTGATCCCTTTAAATGAGGGGTCCAGATTTGTCATGAGGGATTTTCATGTGGGAATGAGGGTGAGAGGTTTAATTAAATTATTATTAGGCTCCCTCATTGTTTTAAACAATGAGGTGTTGACACAAAATGCCAATTTGCAAATTTGTCCCCTTAAATTTGGGTATTTGCACAGACACCAGAAATGACAAAAATTTGGCGGGCGATTCGGGGTCCGGTGTTTTGTAGGGTCAGGGGGCGCTGTAAGATCAGTATGGGCTCAATTTGCAGGGCACTAGAATTAAATTGGGTTTTCAGAATTGGTTAAAATAGTATCCTCAATTTAAATAGAAATAAAAGGCAAGTTGTGTTCTAAAATTAATTAGGAGTACATGGGACCAAAATCAGGTCAGGTCATCAATACCAATAATGAAGAAGACTCAGAACAGAATATTACCCTAATTTGGGCCGCACAAAAAATAGGTCAAGATTGCCTCCAATTTTCGATTGGAACGCACAACGATACTAAATAGGAATTTATTAAATAACGTCCGCGACGGTTTTTGTGCGGCTAGAAATAATGCACAGAGAGCATAATTATGGGTTGCAAAAATAGCAAAATGGAAGGCGGGCATGTCTAGGATAAGATTGTAAAATTTGCTGGAAGACAAAAGTCAGGATAGTGCTCCAAATATCGAAGCAAAGGCAATGCGCAATAATTAAATAAAATACGGTAATTAATTACAATCTCCAATAAATAAATTATAAATAAAATAATTAATTACAGAATTCTATAATTTGGACAATTGTTCCTCTACTGGGCTTCTAGGTCAAGTCTGCTAGCTCAAAACAATTGAACACTGTAAATATAATAATATATTTAATTTATACATCACACATTTATTTAAATCAAATATACTATCAGGCAATTAATTAATTGTAACTAGCATAATATTAAATATTGTAAAAAGTCAAAAATACCTCTGTTTTCGGAATGTGGTAGTGACACTCAGCCTCCTCTATGGTCATAGCGTAGGCATGTCCCTGTCTCGGTGCCAGTGCCCTCGGTTGATGTCGATCCTGGTAGAACTGACCTGCATGTGGGGCCAAGGGTGGCCTCCTCTGGTTTTCCCCTGGTGCTGGTGGTCGTTGTGCTCCAGCTCCTGCATAAGGTGGCCTCGGTCCAGGAGGCTGCTGATAAGGCCTCGGTACTGGCAGGGCTGGCCGATGAACCATCTGTACTGGATCTCTCTGTTCAGGGCAATCTCGGATGGCATGCTGGGCCGATCCACATCTCAAACATATGCCCAATCTCCGTCGACAGTCCCTCATCAATTGTCCCCTCTTGCCGCAGAAATGGCATGTGGGAATGACAGCTCCCTGTTGTGGTGCTGCCATCTGTTGTTACTGTTGTACGAGGGGGCGCTTCACAGGTCCTCCCTGCGGGGCTCGGACTGCTGATGACGACGCATAGGAGCGCTTCTGGCTAGCCTCCATCTTGTTGATGCGGTCCTGGCGTCGTGCTGCAAGTAGTACCTCGGAGTAAGAGGTGGGGGCGGTGGACCCGATAAGCCTCTGGGTCTCAAAACTCAGGCCCTCATAAAACTTCTCGGCCTTCGCTTCCTCAGTGGGGATCAGGTATGGTGCAACTCTGCTCAGGCGGAGAAACTCTGCATTGTATTCCTCTACAGTCATACTCCCCTGCCTGAGGTTCTGGAATCTGTCCCGAAGCTCTGCTCGGGCAGTAGAGGGTATGTACATCTCCTGGAAGAGCCTAGAGAACTCTTCCCATGTGGCACGATCTGGTCCCAAATGCTGCTCCTCGGAAAGCCACCAGTGATGCGCGTTGCCGGTGAGCTGCATCCTGACGGATGTTATCCATCGGTGTCGGGGGAGGTCAGTAGCCTCCAACTGGTGCTGAATGCTGGTGAGCCAAGCGTGGACCTCTGTCGGCTTCTCGGTGCCCGCAAAAGATTGTGGCATCAAACGAAGGAAGTCTATGACAAACCCTCGCGTCGGCTAGTATACTGGTGGTGACACCTGCCCCAAGGCCGTCACGATGCTCTCTCTCAGGGTCTCAGCCTGGCGCTGCTGGGCCTGCTGCTGAGCCTGCTGTTGGACCTGCTGCTGGGATTGCATCATCGCATACAACATTTGGAACATCTGGGTTCCATCCATCAGTTGCCCTATGGGGAATGGCATAAAGGGCATCTAGGGCGAGAATGGTTGAGGAGGTGGTAGCTGCTGCTTCTCCTGACTCGGGATCCTCCGATCCTCAAGTCCTGCCTGATGTGGAGTCTGGTATCCGTCTGAAGGCACCTCGGGATATCCTGATGACTGTCCCATCGGAGCTGGAGTCAGTAGAAGGACCTGCTCCAGTTCCGGTTCTCCGGATGATCCTGCGTCTCGGGGAACGTCGCCAGGCTGCACGACACGTCCACTGCAGAGATTCATAACTCTGAAAATAAGTCATGACTGCGATCAACGTTTGAGAAAAATAAACAATATATAATTTGGTAAACGATATCGAGATAGAGGTGTCATGTGAAGGTTTCAAACTTTGCAGATGAGATTTCTAACTCTATTCTAAATTTGCAGGCTCGCTTGGCACAGTCAGGTGACCAAGACGATTTAAATAAGACCTGCATGGGCCACCACAAAAACCTTGTCATGCCCCGGTTCCATAGATAAGGAACCGAGATACGTGGCAATGGCCAGCAGTGTACTTCGGCGGGCATTCTAATCTAATGGGCCCGTCGGAGTACACTTAAGCTGTAAAGTACAATGAATAACCCATCACATAACACAAGTATACTCAATCTAAATCTCATCCACAGGCAGCAATATAAGAGTACAATGGAATTAAATACAACGACTAATGTGTAGGAAGGAAATATCCAATAAGTATCAAGTACAAATACTGGAGTAGTCACACGAGAACAAACCCGCTAGTACAAATATCCTGGAATGAAAGTAAGCAATAAGATAACTTGGGACGGCAGCAGGTAACTAGGTAATGATACCGTCCCAAGGAAAGAGTCACTACCAGCGATCAGGCGAAGTCCTCAGGAATGACCTCGTCCTCGCCAGTGAGTTCAGCTGCTGGATAGATGCCCGGTCCGTACTCCTCCGGGTAATCCTCGTAGCCTACACCTGGAAGGGAACCAGGTCCTCAGAGGGACGTAACAAGGTACAGAAATACAATATGCCAAGTAAACAGAAAGTACATGTGCAACAACAGGGTACTCTAGCATAACCAAACAAGTGTAACACAATTTAAAGACAATGTTCGACGCGTGGGCTTTCTAAAATAAACTGTAGCTCCGAACACAGAGACACATGGGTCGTACCGTAGCTCCGAGCACAGAGACAAACGGGTGATACCACTACACTATAATACAGGATCACTACATATATATTTATAAGCGCGTGCAGAGTAGCCCAAACGTCTAGTAACTGTCTTCCCCTTCCCAAGCGGTCAACGATTATGCGCCGAACCTGAACCTCTAACTACAGTCTCGACACACAGAAATAACTCAACAGACGCGAACCTAAGGTCGTTCCAGTCTCTGGTCATGATGTCAGTATCAGGATACAGGAATCTGGTATGATCACGGTGTATAAGTATGTCCTGGGGTGTCGATGTACTCAGGTGCGTGCATCGAGGTGCTATGAAGCATCTAGCAATTATTCTAGGACGTTACGTCGCATGTCAACACCCGGTTATGATCCGGACGCGGAGTATCAAACGTCAACATAAATACGCGCACAATGTACATAACGGACAATGAATATAAGTAAACTGAAATACAGGGTGGCAAGGTATACTTGTCTGCGTGCGGCTGCTGATGACGGGGATCTGGTACCGCGTCCAAGTCCTCAGGTCCCGCAGTACCTAGAGATGAGATACAAACCAGAATCAATAATCTATTCTACGACAGACAGGGATGCCACACGCATCTACAACTAAACTCAAGCTCAGCTACGACTCACAGGGACAAGACACTAGGGGGGTTGACTACAGTTGACTATCGGTACGATAGTCCATCAACTAGTCCTCTGTACACTCTCCTCGACAAATCCTTATTCTGACCATATTCATCACGTGGTTCAGTATCAGGTGTGCTCACTCCTGACTGTATTTACTTATTAAATATTAGGTCTTCCTCAACCCTCAGGATTATTTCACCCACAAACACCACTCATCCCTACAGATTATCATGCACATCCATAAATGTGTTTAACCCTTACGCTCAATGTCTCTCATTCAACTCTATATTAATATACTAATAACGATTAAAACCCCAAGTTCCATTAACCTTAACCTCAAGTCATTATTATTATCCTTCGACTTAATCAACAATGTTCAAGTACTATACTACACTATCCAATATAAACCCTAACAACACATCAAGAACTTATTTCTCCTGTTCTTATCCCATTCTCATCAACAAACACATCATGTACCAACATGACTCTAGCTATGCTCACAACCCATGTATAACACTAACCCTAACTACCATAACACATTAATACATATATCCATAGAGAGGGGGAAGAGTCGATACCTCGACGAGACTTGATGGTCGGAGAAGGTGGCCGGAGTAGGGCTGTGCTGGGCTGACAGGCGGTCGGGGGGGTCAGAAAACACAGTCGGCGGGCTGCTCGGTCTGAGACAGCCGCGGGGGGTCGGCTGGCCGGACGGGACTAAAACGGGAATGCCGCGGGGGGGTCTGCTGGCCGGACGGGATTGAAGCGGGAATGCCACGAGCTGGACTGGAGCGGGGATGTGCAGTGGTGGTTCTGCACAGCGGAGCTGCTATCGGGCTGTGGAGTCGGGCCGTGGAGCCGCTGTCGGGCCGTCGTGGAGCTCTTCGCCAGACGGGGAAGAAGCTCTCAGCCGGACGGGGAAGAGGCTCTCAGCCGGACGGGGAAGAGGCTCTCGGCCGGACGGGGAAGAAGCTCTCAGCCGGAAGAAGCTCTCGGTCGGACGGATCGCAGTCGGCACTCCCCGGAGTCGGGCCGGAGTGGCCGGTGGGTCTTCTCACAGGGAGGAACAAAACTCAAATGAAGAAGAAGAGTGAAGGAAGGAGTTTCTTTGCATGGAGAAAATATGGATGAGTGAGGAGAGAGAGGGGGTTTTCTTTTTAGTTTCCTTGGGATTAGGGCCGGTTGGTGAGTTGTGAGGGTGGGGTGATGTGATGTTTTATAGGGAGTGGTGAGTGGATGGAGGGTGGAGATGCTCCTATTCAAAATGGAGGGATAGGATTTGTCATGAAGAAAAA
The DNA here is from genome assembly GCA_036927795.1 of Iris macrosiphon. Lineage (NCBI taxonomy): Eukaryota > Viridiplantae > Streptophyta > Magnoliopsida > Asparagales > Iridaceae > Iris > Iris macrosiphon. The sequence continues at coordinate 30,854,884 of JAYESA010000018.1, read as the reverse complement.
TAGTTTCTTCATGAGGAGTGGTGAATGGATGATTGTAATTTGGACCCAATTTTGTGACCTCTTCATTTGGCTTTGGCCAATGGGGTGAGGGCACCTAAAATCACTAAATTGTAACTTAGCCCCTTAAATTCGGGAAATTGCACGAAAACATAAAATGACGCAAAAATTGTGGAGAAAATCGTGGATGATGGTTTGCATGGCGAGGGGTATTGGGGGTTTGGTACGGGTTTAATTTTATGGCCAACGGGATTTATTAAGGATTAAAATAGGATTAGGTAAAATTGGTATCCCCGATTTAAATAGAATTAAAGTGTCCCGTGCTTTTAAATTAATTGGGGGCACTTGGGGTCAAAATCCGGAAATGATGTAAAGGTCAAAAATTATGGGGGCTTGGAGTCGGTCTTAGACCCTTTAGTTGGTCTGGCTCAACGGGTTAAGTTGGTATCTCAAAATTGAGGGTAACGACACAGGTGTCCGACAAGGAATTAAATATAGGTTACAATTTTTGGAAAGTTGCGCAATTAATTTAGAGCACAACGAAAACTGATTTTTAAGTGATGGAAAAGTCCAGTGCCTAATTTGGCGAGTCAAGTCAGAAGTACAATAATCCGATGGAATTTACGGGCTGATATTGGGCTCCGATTAATTTAGCAATGATAGGGCGTGTCAAGGGTTTAATTAAATGAATTAAAATAATGGACAGACTCAACTCTAAACCTCGACATCTGCTACCAAAACCAAAATTTTCCAAATCAAACCCTGACTATCTACAGAAAAAATCGAGGGGGTTTACACTGAGACTACAATAGGCTCTGTGTCGGGGAAACCCATAGCAGCATTTTCTCGAAGGGCCAGTACATGTGCCAAAGCTCTGTGTCAGAGTCTAAGGCACCTCCAGATAACTATATATATATAATATAATCAGCCTTTCGTATGGTAAGCTCTCCACACCCAATGTAATCACACATCTCATGTCTACGATATCTCATGTCCATGTCACGCAAGATCATGACCTCTAACTGATGCAGCGAGTCATAATGATAGCTAAGCATATGTAATATCTATGTCACAAGTCCTGTAGCCTATACAGAATCACCATAAATAACTCAGAAGATTTTGTCATATGAAGAGTGTCAAGTTTCCTGAGGTATGATGTACTTGATTATGCAAGCACGAAGATATATAAAGTGTCGCGATATCAATCTCTAGTGACGTTACACGACTCCGCGTACGGTGTCGACACCCGAATGTTATTCAGACGCTAAGCAATGTCACACGGTCCTAGGTTGAATATTTATATCAAGAGTATATTTATATGTACAAAGAACTCAATCAAATACTATAACAGGAATCACTGCGAGTTGGCAAGGTACACTTGCCTGGTGTTCGGTTTCCAACTGCGGCTCTGGTGTTCATAAAATCTCCAAGAACATCTCCGGATGCTGAAACAAACATTACCATCATGCTCAGAAGATATCAAATAGCTAAAATTGCCTGTCCTTGAGTCCAATTTGGATACAGGGGCAAAAGTGACAGTTTTTGGTCAAAAAGGGGTCCACATGTGGCCCACTTCGCACCGAAAAATGTGTCAGAGACAATGTTCTCCAAATTCATCAAACTTAGTGTCAATAAGTCCAGAACGATAATACAAACCCAACAGAATTTTCAGAATTAGATTCCGATGAGCCGATCACAAAATCGCCCGTCAAGTGGAGAAGTGGGGCCAACGATTCACGATTTTGTCAACGTTCTCAGAATCAAACCAAACTTGGGTCACAGGACCAGCGTATTGCTACGAGTCCGATGGTGCAAATTTTATTTCGATACGACGTGTGTATACAAAGTTACAATGAGTTCCAGAACGGGGTCGATACGGGGCGTTGTCGACGGATACGCGTTGATTCCGGTGTGCACGCACATCCAAATCAACTTCCGCGAAATACCACACGTCCGTATTAATGGCGTGCACCTTTCGGTAAAGTCCGCAGACGACCAAGTCGTCCCGTAGCACGGGACGCACTCAGTTCCGAGGAAAAATAGGGTGTTAATTTTCCTGATTTTGGGTCGCAGTTTGCGATCTCCACAGGACGCGACACACCGAGCGAGTTGCACGGGTATCGAGAGGGTTACGAAGGGTTCGCATCACAGCAGACGAAACGGGAAATGGGGCAGCGAGGAGAGAGAAACGGTCACCTGAACAGGGCTCCAAAAAGGGCTGAAATCACAGGGTTTTGCGGGGCGGCGCGACGCTCGCGGCGGCTAGGGTTCCGGCGAGGGGGCACGGCGACTAGGGCTCCGGCGAGGGGCACGACGACACTCTGGGGAGGTGGTGCATCGCCGGAGGAGGAACAGGGTGGAGGCGGAGCAGGGAGGACCAGGGATCTGGCGGAGGAGCGCGGGGTTCTGGTCGTCGGGCTCGGCTCTGGTCGAGGGCAGCGGAGGCGGGGGCTGGTGGTAGCGGGGATAGAGGCAGCGCGGAGCTGCGGTGGCGGTGGTGGCTTGGCCGGTGGCTAGGGCACCGGCTGTGGGGGTTTAAATAGGGCGGCGGAGGCGGGGACGGGGCCGAGCGAGGCAGAGCGGGGAGGGGTTCGTAGCGGGGTGACGCGGGCGAGGCGGGGACGTGGCCGAGAGAGGCGGAGCGTAGAGGACGTGGCCGGGCGAGGAGCGGGACGGACGGAAAATACGGAGGGTGCGGGTGAGGGGTGAGCGGGTCAGATCTGGGTCGGGTCTTGTTGGGTAGGATCCGAACCGGTAGGGTCTAGGCCGGTCCGGTTCGGTTGGACCGGATTTAGCCCGGTTCAACCCGGTTTGAACCCGGTTCAACCCGGTTTATTTTGGTTTTTAATAAAAATAAAATTTTAGGTCTTTAAAAATTGTTCTGGGGTCCAATAAATTCCAGGAAAATTACCCTATGTCTAATATTTTATTTTACACCCAAAAATATTATTTTTATAATATTTTAATATTCAATAAAAATATTTAATTTTATTTAATTCCAAATACCTTGATTTTAATTAGTTAAAAATCCCTGAAAATTCTAGAAAAATTGTGAAAATTTATTTTAAAAAATCCTGAAAAATCAGGGGGCTTACAATCTACCCCTCTTAAGAGGATTGCGTCCTCGCAATCAAAGAAATAACCGGTCAACAGAGATGACACGGTTTACAAGACAGGTTCGAAGTACGACACCATCAAAGAATTATGATCAAGAAGAATAAAGGAATGAGGGTTTAAGCAAGACACCTAGGGACATCATCATTTCCCTAAGAAATGAAAGTTATGTAAATTCAAGAGTGAAAGAAATCTAGTTAAAGCAAGAAAACTATAGCTTTTAGAAAAACTAGGTTATTATTAACAAGTTCCAAATACTAGGTTTAGGGCTATGATCACGAACTAACAGGCACGTGTTATGGCAATGCATCTATGAATGACTTACGCATATTTGCTACTCCACGAGTTTGCGATTCCGCCATTGTCATCGCAAAAGCTTGTCTGCGTCCTTGTGGTGGTACCCTCTGCTGCTGCTGAGCCTGCTGGAAAAGTAGTGCCTGGGGTATCAAAGGTGGCATCGGCTGATACCCTCCTGGAGGTGGTGGTATGACTCCTTCAACTACCATTTGTGGAGCTCCCAATGCTGGATAGGCTGGCCTTGGTACTGGTAAAGCTTATTTGTTTACCATTGGTGCTCCTTCTCGACGCTCAAGGCATTCCCTCACTAAATGCTGACTGGATCCGCAAGCTAAACATAATCACATTTTGCATCTGCACTCATTCTCAATATGCCCTCGCTTGTGACAATATTGACAGATAGGTAGTGTCTGTGGAGATGCTCAGGGTGGCTGGTGCATGTGAGGTCTCTTTGCAGCTTCTTCCTGTGGTGCTCTGGCTGGTGCTGATATGGAAGGCTGCTTCAGGCTAGTCTCTCTCCTGGTGACGCACTCCATGGGTCGTGCTGCAGCAAGAACGTCCGTTGCAACAGAGCTGATTAACTTTCGTAGCTCAGAGCTAAGTCTGTAAATGAACTCCTCTGTTTGGCTTTGCTGGGCTTCTTCATGAACCTTCTGATAGGCTTGTATCATTGCGTAGTACATTTGCAATATCGGTTGCCCATCCATAGCTTGCCTTTGTGGGAATACGGGCATTGGTGGAGTGAACTACGGTGGTATATCATCTTGCTGGATTCTCGTGGCATGCTGATTTGCTTAACTGCATTGTTGAGCTGATTGACCTCCACCTACTGGTGTCGCTTCTTCTTTATTGGTTACCACAGCATCTCGTGGTGATCTTGCAGGAGTCTCATCATTTGCTCGTGGATCTATTACTCTGCATCCAAAATAAATAATAAGAGGCGCACAGGAGAATCAAGGCAGGATGCAAGTCAAGAAATTTGAATCCGATATAGAGATCAAGAACGATTCAATCAAGTAGATGAGATCCTAAAACTTATCATATTCTTATTGCAGGTTTGCTCGGTCCCTAAGTTGAAACGAAGCAATTTAGTCGTTGGCCTGCATGGGCCACCACAAAAACCATGTCATGCCCCAGTCCCAAAATACCGAGGGACTGGACGCGTGGCAATGGCCAACAGCACACACCAATGGGCAAACCCAATTTAATTGACCCATTAGGGTGTACTTAGGCTGTAACAATAATAAATAGGTCAACGATACAAGTCACAATATATTCTAATCTCATCCATAGCAGGTAATCACAAATCAATACTAGAATAAATCAAAATAAATATAATCTAACATGTCTCAATAAAAGTGTCTCGGGGAACGACCCGAGAATAAGTCTGATACATCAATGCAATAGACAGGAAATAAAGTAACTAGAAACAGAAATAACTGAGTATATAAAGCCAATCCTCAATAGAAGTCCTCTGGCACGATCTCGTCCTCGGGTTCTGGTACTGCTCCAATGTATGCTCCTGTCCCGTATACCTCGGGATAGATCTCTTCGGCTATACCTGGGGACACAATCCGGATCCAGGTCCTCAGGGGACATAGCAAGGTACAAGAATAACTCAAGCCAAAATAAATAAAGTGCAATAATAAATAAAACAAGAGGGTAAACTATGTAACCAGCTATGTGATATGCAAGTGAGAGCATTAATCATACTCAGGCTGAGACTACTATAGGCTCTGTGTCGGGGAAACCCATAGCAGCATTTTCTCGAAGGGCCAGTACATGTGCCAAAGCGCTGTGTCAGAGTCTAAGGCACCTCCAGATAACTATATATATATAATATAATCAGCCTTTCATATGGTAAGTCTCTCCCCACCCAATTTAATTACACGTCTCATGTCCATGATGTCTCATGTCCATGTCACGCAAGATCATAACCTCTAACTGATGCAGCGAGCCATGATGATAGCTAAGCATATGTAATATCTATCTCACAAGTCCTGTAGCCTATACAGAATCACCATGAATAACTCAGAAGATTCGGTCACATGAATAGTGTCAAGTGTCCTGAGGTATGACATACTTGATTATGCAAGCACGAAGATATATAAAGTGTCGCGATATCAATCTCTAGTGACATTACACGACTCCGCGTACGGCGTTGACACCCGAATGTTATTCAGAAGCTAAGCAATGTCACATGGTCCTAGGTTGAACATTTATATCAAGAGTATATTTATATGTACAAAGAACTCAAGAAAATACTATAACAGGAATCACTGCGAGTTGGCAAGGTACACTTACCTGGTGTTCGGTTTCCAACTGCGGCTCTGGTATTCGTGAAATCTCCAGAAACGTCTTCGGATACTGAAACAAACATTACCATCATGCTCAGAAGATATCAAATAGTTGAAATTGCCTGTCCTTGAGTCCAATTTGGACACTGGGGCAAAAGTAACAGTTTTTGGTCAAAGCGGGGTCCACAAGTGGCCCGCTTCGCACCGAAAAATGTGTCAGAGACAATGTTCTCCAAATTCGTCAAACTTAGTGTCAACAAGTCCAGAATGATGATATGAACCCAACAAAATTTCCAGAATTGGATTTTGATGAGCCGGTCACAAAATTGCCCGTCAAGTGGAGCCGTGGGGCCCACGATTCGCGATTTTGTCAACGTTCTCAGAATCGAACCAAACTTGGGTCACAGAACCAGCGTATTGCTACGAGTCTGATGACGTAAGTTTTGTTTCGATACGACGTATGTACACAAAGTTACAATGAGTTCTAGAACGGGACCGATACGGGGCGTTGTCGACGGATACGCGTTCATTCCGGTGTGCACGCACATCCAAATCAACTTTCGCGAAATTCCACACGTTTGTATTAATGGCGTGCACCTTTCGGTGAAGTCTGCACACGACCAAGTCATCCCGTTTAGTGGGACGCACTCAGTTCCGGGAAAAAATAGGGTATTAATTTTCCTGATTTTGGGTCGCAATTTGCGTTCGCCACAGGATGCGACACACCTAGCGAGTTACACGGGTAGAGGGTCACGCAGGGTTCGCGTCACAGCAGACGGAACGGGAAATGGGGCAGCGAGGAGAGAGAAATGCTTACCTGAACAGGGCTCCAAAAAGGGTTAAAATTACAGGGTTTCGTGGGGCGGCGCGACGCTCGCGGCGGCTAGGGTTCTGGCGAGGGGGCACGACGGCGCTGCGGCTAGGGCTCCGGCGAGAGGCACTGCGGCACTCTAGGGAGGCAGTGCATCGCCGGAGAAGGAGCAGGGTAGAGGCAGAGCAGGGAGGGCCGGGACTCTGGCGGAGGAGCTCGGGGTTCTGGTCGTCGGGCTCGGCTCTGGTCGAGGGCAGCGGAGGCGGGGGCTGGTGGCAGCGGGGAGAGAGGCCGCGCAGAGCTACGGTGGCGGTGGTGGCTTGGCCAGTGGCTAGGGCACAGGCGGTGGGGGTTTAAATAGGGCGGCGGCGGCGGTGACGGGGCCGAGCTAGGCGGAGCGGGGAGGGGTTCGTGGCGGGGTGACGCGGGCGGGGCGGGGACGTAGCCGGGAGAGGCGGAGCGGAGGGGACGTGGCCGGGCGAGGCATGGGTGGCCGAAAAATGCAGGGGGTGCGAGTGAGGGGTGAGCGGGTCGGATCCGGGTCGGGCCGGATTAGGTAGGACCCGACCCGCTAGGGTCTAGGTCGATCCGGTTCGGTTGGACCGGGTTCAGCCCAGTTCAACCCGGTTTGAGCCCGGTTCAACCCGGTTTGTTTTGGTTTTTAATAAAAATGAGTTTTTAGGTCTTTAAAGATTGTTTTGGGATCCAATAAATTTCAGGAAAATTATCCTATGTCTAATATTTTATTTTACACCCAAAAATATTATTTTTATAATATTTTAATATTCAATAAAAATATTTAATTTTATTTAATTCCAAATACCTTGATTTTAATTAGTTAAAAATTCCAGAAAATTCCAGAAAAATTACGAAAATTTATTTTAAAAAATCCTCAAAATTAAGGGGATTACACAAGTACCAAAGTGTGTCTAGGATATTGATTTATTGAATGTTGCATACACGCTAGGGTGAATCTAGATTGAACTTCCATGGATTCGTATCTAGCGTGCTCATACTTTGTACGACATCTTAAAAAAATCTCATGTGACCACTCTTTGAAATTTTCAAACAATATAGGGTTAATTAGGCAACTAAAAGTGGTAGTAACATTGGGAGAAAACGATATCCCGAGATCATGCCGACGAACATTTCCACAGAGATTCATTCTACTGCGCTGTGGGCTGGCTACCATAGATACTGTATATCATCCGCCTTAGTGGAATGCAGTATCTGACCTATTATAAATAATGTTGATCCATTGTTTCACTATAGGAACATTGAAACCGCTAATACAGTGATCTAGCATAGTAGCCATACGGGAACTGGTATAATTCGTAAAGTGCATGTATATTCCTCTATTTGGCTTGGTTAGCTCGTGTTCGGTAATGATGTGATCTGAGGATACCTATTATGCATTATTCTAAGATAACCTCAAACTCCATAAATAGCAAGTCGTACAAGTGATTAGACGATTTTATAATTTGGACTTTGTTGTGATTGTATTATTTTGTTAATAGCCTAGGGAAATGGACTATCATAATGTGATAAATTCAACCCTTGTCCTCGTTTGGTTGTAGGGTTGAGCCTTTGTGCTAGGATGTGCCATAGACCTAAGTTACGGCACATAACCTATATTATTATATAATTATTGCTTGGGTTTTTGCTTCTCCATTTCGTGCTTCCTTTGTGGTACTTGCTATTTGGGATCTAATCCCACTGGTTTTGCATGACCAGGTTTCGAGCCAGCACCCGAGGATCCAGCATACTTTTCTACGACTCATGGCGTGTACCAAGAACAAGGCCGTCGAGAATAACGAGTGTGTTTTCTTACTTCCTGCTCGTCATTGTACATTTTATCTTTTGGGCATTTAGCCACCGGCACCTGTTAGCCGGCACGTCTGAAAATTTAGTTTCCTTACATGATTGTATGAGATCAGACTGCAGCTGATCACTGTCATGTACTTTTGTTACTCTACCAGCTTCTTGTTTTTTGTAGCTGGTTTCCAGAATATTTTTATGAAAGCATTTGGACCGCCTTATTGCTTTATCATATATGCTCTATGATTACTGTTTCTTGTTTGATTGATTGAGACGGAGATGTTCGTGTGACCCTAAGTGACCTGATTGTAGCATGCACTCCCTTGTCTAGTTACAACTGTGATCGTCGTAAGACGTATAGTACCTTGTACGGGGTAGCTGGTCGTATCCGTCTTCATATTCTGGTACTAGGACGTGACACCTGCTATGCTCAGAAAATAATCTTTTTCTATTAGTTACATTGAAGAAGACAAATATTATCTGAAAATAAAATAAAGAGTGCGTTTGTACCCAAGTATTTTTCTACTCTTCTTCCCGAATCCACCATTAAAATCCTATGAACTTCGACAAAAACTAGAACTGTAACCTACAAAATAAATACAGGCTTGCAAATGTTCATTTTTGTTGGACATTATTGACAATATTCTACACAATTAGCCCATGCAACAAGATTTTGAATCAAAATAAATTTGAAGATTCTGCAATCAAACATATTTGTCAGGAATTTAAAATCTTAAAATCAAACATAGCCTGCATTCAAATTAAACAAAAGGACAGCCTTTCCTCGTTCATGTGCGTGAAAGTAAAGTACAACTTGTGGAGGTTGTTCAAGTCTACTCGACCGTGCAATGTTAAACAAATTCCATGATATATGTCACGTTCATGCTAGCACGTTAAACCATTAGGCATAGATTTGTTTTTCACAAAATGCCAGATCCCAAGATTAACTTCCATACCATATACATGTACATGGTCGGCCCCAAAATTTATGTTGTCGTCACCGGAGTTAATTTTAGTTGTACTATTGTGAACTTGTTCTGGAGAATTATTTGTGACCTTGATCTTTTGCACGTAATACTGACTACTGACTCTGGAGATTGCTAAGCAAGAGGAGAGTCGGCATAAGTTTGAAGAATTGTTAGACTATGCTATATTAGCATATTATTGTTCTTGTTGAAGTCTACTCATGGACAAGCCCATCAAAAGGGAATTTGTCAAGCACAACATTATAAAAAAAAGTGTTGTTCTTATAAAATTAATTATTGATATATTCCGATAGGATTTATAATAAAGTGATGCTTAATGTGTGCTCTTTTCATGGCATATCTTGCCAAGTATCACTTTTAGCTGTAGCTAGGAGTATGCAAGTACGGATAAACAATCTAAAAAAAATTAAAGATTTGGTTGGATTGGATTGACTATTTTATTATCACCATCCGGTCGGATCCAGTTCTTTCTTAGTTTTAGAATTATTTATCCAATTCGTGGTTAAAATTTTAGAAAATTTTGTGTTTTTTGGTCCAGTTCGTGGTTAAAAATAGAAATTTTCGTGTAGAACCAAGACGGACGGAATATACTAAAATGTTTTTATGGATTAAAAATTATCATTAGTCATGGATGATTGTTCATAAAATTTTAGATTAAATTGATAGTGGGTTAAGATTTGTCTTAATAAACTTGGGACATGTTTTTTATTGAAGTATATATAACTCCAATATCTGGAGTATTATTAATTTTTAGTGACACTTTTTTTTGGCTAAACAAGTCTAAAAATATCATTTACCTATCCACTAACTAAGAATTTTTTACTGCCATTCCCTCTCTAATTTGTCATTAGAGAAAAAGCTTCAGATCCCACCGTCATCGGTACTTTTCCATTTTAAACCCTTACTTTTTTTTTTACTATGTTCACTTAAAATACTCCATCTTAACGCGTACCATGCATTAAATCATAACAATTTTTTTCATGAACTTCTGATCAGCACACCAACTGTTCGAAGAAATATCGATAAGAACGTTTCTTGTGGTGCATCCGACTCCAGAGTCGTCCCTCTGGAGGGGTCGCTACCAAGAAGTCCAAGGTCTCGCTTATATGGTTAAGTTTATTTTGGTAGACGAAGAAAATTGATAGTGATGAGTTTGTTTCATAAAAATTGACAGAGATGATTTTTTTTATTAGTAAATGAAGTATGAAAATACATGTGAAAAAAATTCTTGCTACATTTTAGCATGATTAGTTTTAGAAAACTGAAAGCTAATAGTCCGGTTGACAAAAAATCGAGTCAAACCAAAGTGTGCGCTTCTTGATAGGCTCTAAGTAAAATGTGCACCTTGATTGATCCAAGAAAAATATTTGCAGCTGTTAAAAAGAAGCAGAATAAAAGTTGCTCAAAACACAACAAACGACGTACAAGGGCATAAAGTAATTCCGGTTCAGGTTAATCCCGACCGGCTCACGTGCCCGAGCAGTGGGGCTGTTCCCGAGTCGGACCGGCTGACACGCAGGAGAGCCTTTGCCCTTGACTCAGTCCCGAAGCGGGGGGCGACACCTCACGTGGCGTTAGGTCCCACACGTGTGACGACCATGCCCGCCCATCGAGCCCATCCTTCCCTGTTGCCATGCAATAGGTTGGTAGATGCTCGGGAGGTCCCTTTGTCCCGACAATGGGCGTCAAATGCGGCGGTTCGAGTACTTAGAAGAACCGGTTGAGCCAACTCTTACCGCAACATGAGTTCTTGCCACGAGATTAGGCCCACTTTCAGACTGTTTGGTAAACAGGAAATTGGACTGAATTGAAAAAATTTTAAATTTGGAGCCATATAAATTGAATTATATGTTTGGTTCGACCATGAATTTGAAATTAAAAAGTGAATAATGATTACTTTTAAAATCTAAAATTAAAATTTGGAACCCATTTCATATCTTCCTCTTCAATCTAGATTTGAAAAAAAAAAAATTATTTTTTAATAATCTAATTAACTAATAACTTAATTATTTAATTAATATTTAGTTTGTATTCTATATGAAATTTATATTCTTAATTAATACAAATAAGGCGTTAGGATATATATATATATATATATATATATATATATATATATATATATATATATATATATATATATATATATCGAGTTTGATGATTTTCTCATAATTAAGCTTTTCGGAGAAGATTGACTCAATTTTTATTACTTCTTTGTAAGAAGGGATATTATTTTCTTCATTGGCTGGCTGCTTGTCTCTAGAGTAATTAAAACTCCTTCGTAGAGATTCACTGATTTTTTCGTAACCGAAATTAAACGTTTATATATATATATATATATATATATATATATATATAGAGAGAGAGAGAGAGAGAGAGAGAGAGAGAAAAAGAAAGAAAGAAGTAATTATAATTTCCAAATAAGTCGTTAGGATATATATATATATATATATATATATATATATATATATATATATATATATATATATATATATATATATATATATATATAGAGAGAGAGAGAGAGAGAGAGAGAAAAAAGAAAGAAGTAATTATAATTTCCAAATAAGTCGTTAGGATATATATATATATATATATATATATATATATATATATATATATATATATATATATATATATATAATATATGATTTAATTTGATAATAAATTAATATGTACTATTATATTATTAAATATTAACTAAAATTAAAATAATTTATTAATATTATAACAAAAGTAATTAATTTTAAATTAATTAATAAAATAATTTTGTTTATATTAGTCGTAAGTACTTAGTAGGTATGATTACTAGTTAATCATAATTATGATCATGAGTATACTGTAATATTACATAATTATATTTTTATAATATTAAATTAGTTAACAATAATATTTTGTTAATATCAACCGTTTATATTATTAGTTAAACAAAATATTTCTTCTTGTAAATATATCGTATTATCCAAACACAGAATTTGGATTATGTCCAATTCCAAACTTTATTTTTACCAAACAATTTTTGGTCCAAAATCTTGAAATTATAAATTAAGAATTTGGACCAAAATCCAAATCTGAAATTTCAAAATCCAAATCTAAATCTACTTCATATTTACCAAACAAGTCTTAATGGACAACATTTGTCAAGTCCTCTGTATCCATCCCTGCTGAACATCAAGATGTGTTCAAGGTCGGGCGGCCCTGAAACCGATCCGGACCAGGTCAACGGACCGGCTCGCTCTGGCCCACTCCCCCCCCCACGGGTCCGGACTGGGTCGGAGGATTTGACCCGCAGGCTCGGCCCGGCCCGGCCCGTTGTCGGCTCCATTCGAGCCGAGCAGAATTCGGACGGGTCGGTTTGACCGGCCCGAACCGATCCGGTTCAGGTCCGGTTCGGCTGGATTTTAATTTTTTTTAATATAGCCATTGGGGGATATTTTTACCAAAATGTTTCCGTTTAAGTGGCAGTTTTATGCCCGTTTAGGGATATTTTGGTCATTTTTAGCCATTAATAAAAGAAATTTAGTTTTTTCTTACTTAATGTTGTTAGTTGTTTACATTGAACTTCTTTAAGTCTATATAAATAACTTCTTTAAATTTTAACTTATAATTATATTTAAATTCAAAAAATAGATTTATACAATTTATAGGTTATTCCAAAAAAAATAAAAATTAGAAAATTTAACGTATAAATGTTTAGATTTTAATTTATACTTAAAGCTATATAGATATTGATATAAATTAAATATATTTTCTAACAAATAAATGTCACGTCCCGCTCCCAGAATATTGGATAAATACGATGACTAACACGGCCAACCACACATTGCAGAATACTGAAGTAAGCCGCAATGTGCTAAGGTTGTCTAGAAGACAGATGGGTAGACTCTAGAGTGTTATGACGACAGTTCTAAGGCCGACAAATCCTAGTATCTCAATCCATCAACAACAATTACAAGAGTAAATCATACATGAAAGTAAAGAGGCGTCCCAAATTACTTCACATATGATCATGAAGCTGGTGAATATAAAATGTTGCACTAGCAGAGTATAATTATACATGATCAAATATACCAGCCATGGTCAAATATAAACATCATGTTGACCGAATTCAGAGAAGTTATCTCAAAATAAGGGGCTAACACAGTCTCGTGCTAAAATACCACAAAATAAAATAACACTATGAGGGGTGGAAGAAGAAAATCCACTCGCGAGTTTCGACTACAGTCCTACGAGTGTTAGCCATCTTGCTGGAAGTGTGGTGGATCCTGGTTCTCTTCGGGGTAATCTGGCCATACAAAACCAGTGAAGTCAGAACCCCAAGCACCAAGTACCACAAAAGAGCTCAAGGTAATATACCAAACACATCACAACATACAACAGAAAAGAGACATAAAATAAATGCATATCGAGATTTATACGGTACTAATATATTTGTCTCAAGAATATAATGGAAGAACTGATAACAAGTTCTATAAAGGAAAGTAAGGCGACGAGCGGCAAGAGGGCATAGGAACTACTCTAGATCAGGACTGCGACCCTTAAATCAAACAAGGATCGGGGTTGTAGGCCTTCACCCGAGCAGAACTTTGTACTCTAACCACGTGTCGAGAGAAATAAAACTAGAAGAGCGAGCTATAATGAAAGTAACATCATTCATTGCATGGCCAAACAGCTCTACGACTTGCTACGATTAACTAGCTAGGGTTGTCACAGGCCTTAATTACTAAATGCATTTTTTAAGAATATTGCTACCACCGGCACTGCAGTCAACCCGGATGGCCAAGGGTACGCTTGTCGAGTAACTTAAATGCATATTCAACATCACTACAACATAACTTGTTACTTGTCATAAACTTAAATTAAACTTGTAAGCATAAACTTAAACTTGTGATCATAAACTTACCTTATAAACATAAACTTGTCTTGTAATATAAACTTGTCTTGTAAGTGCCGCAGCACGCGTAAACTTGGTCAGTCATGGAGCCCTTGCCTAGCAGGGTTGGTCCATGCTGCATGGGGCCCTTAGAGATCGGGGTAGCCGGTAGCGCAATATTCTTCCCTCCCAATGATCTAGGTAAATCTTATCTTGTTTAATCATTACTAAATTATTTCAAGTTCTCGAGTCGTTAACACTTGAGAACTTCCTAGAATGACAAGTCACGAGTATGAGCTTTTCATAAGTTATCGTATTCACGACACGCGATACATTAGACAATACTCATACTCGATTGCCCGATGCCAAATGCAATAGATTTTCATACATAAATATTTCTACGGTGTCGTGAGAATTGTGAACTCGTACATAAACTTATCTCGTAAACTATATGCAAAACTTGTCTTGTAATATAAACGTGTATCATTATCAGAAAGCACACAGCAATAATCACTAAAAGGAGTTATTAAATGGACATAATTAAAAGGAACACAAAATGCACACAAAAAGTTTTGGCCGCATGCACTTACTGGCCGCATGCACCCAAGTGCTGAGTGATGGGTCATTAAATGCGTGTCAGAGAGAGAAATGATTAAAAGATGATTGATGTGACATTCCATAAAAATGTGTTAGGAAGATAAGACAAGAATCATAAAAAGATATGCGAGGGCGAAGCAGAGTTATACATCCACAAAGAAAAGAGGCGTATAGGGGCACTACCGCATGAGTCCGCTTGCTGCATGCTCTCTTGGCCGCATGGGTGTTTCCTTTGGACTTAGCGAATTATTCAATCATTCAGCGAGTGAATACACAAGGAGTTCAAGGACTTAGTTCCAGAATACTTTGTGTAGTAAACAGTCATACATCCAACAAGATGGACGCATGTTGGAAGGTATATGTGGCACAGAGTTCAGGCCGCATGACACTCTCTGCTGCATATGATGTTGGACGCATGAGCACTTTGTCTTCTCCAGACAGTAATTTCAGCCATGGCAAAAAAGGTCTAAAAATCAAATATTTATTTTCTTCAT
The DNA here is from genome assembly GCA_036927795.1 of Iris macrosiphon. Lineage (NCBI taxonomy): Eukaryota > Viridiplantae > Streptophyta > Magnoliopsida > Asparagales > Iridaceae > Iris > Iris macrosiphon. The sequence continues at coordinate 30,839,603 of JAYESA010000018.1, read as the reverse complement.
AAAAATTTTATTTTAACTCCGAATCAAGTGAATCAAAAGCCAAAATGCTCGAAATAAAGTTTTACATCCACCACAAAAACTATTTTTCTAAAATACCAAGTTTTAGTAGATCAAAACTACGACAAATACATGGGACCCAAGAAAACCTTAAACTTCAAATTCAGATCTACTCAAATATACTCATCAAAATCTAAACCTCCAAGAACTAAATATGATCAGCAACTCAATGATAACATTTTCCATCAAATATTTTTTTTAAATAACATATATGTATAAAATCCAAAAATCAAGGCTTCACCATTGAGCAAGATGTACTTGCTTTGGATATATCCTAGCCTCTACCTCTCACGGTCCAAGTCACAACTTCTTCCTAGGGTTAGGGTTTGGCTAGAGGGAGCTTGAGGGAGAGGAGGAAGAAGGAAGCAAGAAGAGTCAAATGAGAAAATGAGTGAGGAGAGAGAAAATACTCATATATATACTAAGAGAAGAGGAAGATGGTTTAGTCATGGGTTCTATCAAACTAACCGAACCAAGTGTCCATTCTACATACGGTCCTAAACCGGGTCTATGGCAATGCCAATGGATATTATACTGGTCTCGGGTAGTCTCTCTCAACAATAGAAAATTAACAATAAATAAAATGACAGGAACCAAACATGAGAAATACAACGGGAATACATTATTGAAAAAAATTAAATTCTACAAATTCAAGAAATACCAAATCTGGAATCGGGTGTGACTTCTCTACCCTCCTTAGAAAAAATTTGTCCTCAAAAATTTACCAAGGCTAATCGAGCTGGATCACACGAGAAAGCTTAAGAAATTACATCACAAATAAAAGGATTATACTAAGCAAGTAACTAAAATAAAAGATAACTTAGAAAGTACTAATGAATAAATGCATAGAAGCATCACACAGAAAAAATTGAGGCATATGGATACGTATACCCCTGAGTCAGTTACATAGGAACTCGTCCTCGCTTGCCTATGCTGACTCATAAAATGGATAAGAGCCAAGCCTTGAGGTAAGTCGGTACCAACGATCTTATCAAGGACTTGACTTTGATCCAGGGCGTACCTTCGCAGTCGGGTTGCATTATAGACATCACGCGCCATGAGATACGAGGACGGAAGAGTAAGATGAAAACTCATCTCTGCTCAACGAAAGGATCGAGACAACTATCTTATTCCGAACGTGTAGGAACACAAGATCGTTCGACAAGAACCCAAGGATAAGACAAGCTAAAGAGTGCTCAAAAATCTTACCCACAATTGTAGCGCATGCCGCTAACAACTGTTCCAGGTTGTCGAACTCTTCTGCACATGCATGCCTAGGGGATGCTGCTTTAACCTGTTGCTGATTGCGTCTTGCTTGCTAAACTTGACAAACTGAGCCGGACGTTGCTGCTGGAACTGCTGAGTTTGCGTCGGAAGAGGACGCTGAACTAGTGGTCGAACTGCTAATGCTGGTCCCCTCGGGCCTTCAATCGCTGCCTAAGACGGAGCTGGCAACTATCGGACTGAGGAAGCCTTAGAGTACAGAAGTGGACATGAACCAATCATGTGGTCAGATGCCCTAGATCTGAGACACTGGTCGTTGGCCCTCCTACACTGATCTCTGGTGTGCCCTGGTTTGCCGCAGTAGCAGCATTCTGCTGATACAGACTACCTGGTGGATTGTACTGAGGTTATTGTGGAGGCTGGAGGTGCTGGCGGGCGAGGAGTTCTGGCCACTAGTGCTGGAGGTGATGACTGAATACTGATGCATCTTATGGATGAGTGTGACCTCTTCAGGCCTCCGGCCCTTGCTACTAATCTCTGGCCGGAAAGTTCTTGGGACCTAGCTTCCCTGAGAATTGTATCATAGGTGGTATAATTATGGCCCATCATAAACTGTTGAAGCTCAAGATGTAACCCTTACTCAAATCTCTTGGCTCGGTCCTCTTCGGAAGCTACCATATGGGGAGCAAATTGGTTGAGTCGACAAAACTCGGTCGCACACTCGTCGACCGATCTTGTGTTCTGGCGGAGGTTGATGAACTGTTGCTGGAGCTAAAACTTAGCGATGGTGTGGAAATACTTCTCCTGGATACGCTCCTTGAACGTCCTCCAGTCAATGGGCTTCGGAAGTGCCATTTCTTGTGCTGCCCACCAATCTCAGGCAAGATCTGACAGTTTTAGCTTTACGACTGCTACCTTCTCATCTTCTGGGGTCTTAGTTGCGTCCAGGATGGCCTCAAAGTCCTGGAGCCAAGAATCTGTTGAAATTGCATCCTCCATAACGAGGAACTTGGTTGGGCGCATGCGACTAACATTGGTAGCCGAGTTGTGAGTATAACATGCATTGTTCTCGAGTGCTACTATAACTCCCTAGCAAATAATAGTATTGGTCTGTTCTTGTCCTTGCTGAAACTGCTGGCAGAGTTGGACCACTTGTTGTTGAAGCTGAAGTTGTTGTTGTTGTTGTACCATCATCATGGGTTGGATCATCTCTAACATGGCCGGCGTGTCTGCCTGCCCTGGTTGTACTGGAAGAACTAGTGGTATTGTCTGGGTTGGCTGGGCTGGCATGAATGACCGAACGGGCTGAACTAGTCGTCCCGGCAAGACTGGTGGAGCTGATTGTGCTGATTGTGCTGGTTGGGTATGCGTAACTTGTGGATCCGGCTGATAAAAAGCTACTCACACTTGCCCTTGGTTCAATATCGGAATCTGGCCTTAGCCTACTTCTGGATCTGCTGGAATTATAGGTGCAACGGAACCCTCAAAATTAGTAGCAGGTGGGGTATCCCTGAAGGATAAGGACACAAGGATATCAACAAGGAACGAGAATGGAACAATCAAGTCAAGCAAGCTTGAAGTTCAAGGAGAGCGAGAAGTACAGGTTACAAATGGAGTTCAATCGAAGAAAAATAGAGGATTGAGATTCCAACAAAATGAGTCCTACCACAAGTTTGAAAAATATACATGTATGGGCCACCACTAAAACCTTGTCACGCCCTGCTTCCAGAATACTGGATAAATACGATGACTGACACGGCCAACCACGCATTGCAGAATACCGAATTAAGACGCAATGTGCTAAGGTTGTCTAGAAGACAGATGTGTGGACTCTAGCGTGTTATGACGTCAATCATAAGGCCGACAAATCCTAGTATCTCAATCCATCAACAACAATTACAAGAGTATATCATACATGAAAGTAAAGAGGCGTCCCAAATTATTTGTCACATATAATCATGAAGTTGGTGAATACAAAATGCTACACTAGCAGAGTATAATTACACATGATCAAATATACCATATGGTCTAATATACATATCATGTTGACCGAAGTGAGAGAAGCGATCTCAAAATAAGGGGCTAACACTGCCTCTTGTTAAAATACCACAAAATAAAATAACACTACGAGGGGTGGAAGAAGGAAACCCACTCGCGAGCTTCGACCGCAGTCCTACGAGTGCGAGCCATCTTGCTGGAAGTGCAGTGATCCTGGTTCTCCTCGGGGTAATCTGGTAATACAAAACCAGTAGGGTCAGAACCCTAAGAAATAAGTACTACAAAGAAGCTCAAGGTGATATACCAAACACACTAAAATATACAACAGAAAAGAGACATAAAATAAATGCAGATCGAGACTTGTACGGTACCAAAGTACTTACCTTAAGAATATACTGGAAGAACCAATAACAAGTGATATAAAGGAAAGTAAGGCGACGAGCGGTAAGAGGGGATAGGAACTACTCTGGATCGGAACCGCAACCCTTAAACTAAATAAGGACCGGGGTTGTAGTCCTTCACTCGAGCAGAACTTTGTACTATAACCAAACGTCGAGAGAAATAAAACTAGAAGAGCGAGCTATAATAAAAGTAACACAATTCTTGGCACGACCAAACAGCCCTACGGCTTTGTACGATTAACTAGCTAGGGTTGTCACAGGCCTTAATTACTAAATGCATATTTTAAGAATATTGCTACCACTGGCACTGCAGTTAACCCGGTTAGCCAAGGGTACGCTTGTCGGATAACTTAAATGCACATTCAACATCACTAACATAACTTATTACTTGTCATAAACTTAAATTTGAACTTGTAAGCATAAACATAAACTTTTGATCCTAAACTTACCTTATAAACATAAATTTGTCTTGTAATATAAACTTGTATATAAACTTGTCTTGTAAGTGCCGCAGCACGCGTAAACTTGGTCAGACATGGAGCCCTTGCCTAGCATGGTTGGTTCATGCTACATGGGGCCCTTAGAGATCGGGGTAGCCGGTAGCGTAATATTCTTTCCTTCCAATGATCTAGGTAAATCTTATATTCTTTAATCATTACTAAATTATTTCAAGTTCTCGAGTCGTGGACACTTGAGAACTCCCTAGAATGACGAGTCACGAGTACGAGCTTTTAACAAGTTATTGTATTGGTGACACGTGATACATTGGATAATACTCACACTCGATTGCCCAATGCCAAATGCAATAAATTTTTATACACAAATATTTCCACGGTGTCGTGAGGATTGTAAACTCGTACATAAACTTATCTCATGAACTACATGCAAAACTTGTCTAGTAATATAAACTTGTACCGTCATCAGAAAGCACACAACAATAATCACTAGAAGGAGTTATTAAATGGACATAATTAGAAAAAAACACAAAATGCACACAAAAATTCCTGACCGCATGTGCCTAATGGCCGCATGCACTCACTAACCATATGCACCCAAGTGCCGAGTGTTGGGTCATTAAATGCGTGTTAGAGAAAGAAATGATTAAAAGATGATTGATGTGACGTTCCATAAAAATATGTCAGGAAGATAAGACAAGAATCATAAAAAGATGTGCGAGGGCGAAGCAGAGTTATGCGTTCACAAAGAAAAGAGGCGCATATGGGCACTGCCGCATGAGTCTGCTTGTCGCATGCTCTCTCGGCCGCATGGGTGTTTCCTTTGGACTTAGCAAATTTTCCATTCGTTCAGCGAGTGAATACACAAGGAGTTCAATGACTTAGTTCCAGAACACTTTGTGTAATAAACAGTCATGCATCCAACAAGATGGACGCATGCTGGAAGGTATATGCGGCACAGAATTCATGCCGCATAGCACTCATGCCACATAGCACTCTCTGTCGCATATGATGTTGCCCACATGAGCACTTCGTCTTCTCTAGACAGCAAGTTCAGTCATGGCGAAAAAGCTCCAAAAATCAAAAAATTATTTTCTTTATAAAAATTTTATTTAAACTCTGAATCAAGTGAATCAAAAGCCAAAATGCTCGAAATGAAGTGCTACATCCACCACAAAAACTGTTTTTCTAAAATATCAAATTTTAGTACATCAAAACCACGAAAAATACATGGGACCCATGATAACCCTAAACTTCAAATTCATATCTACTCAAATATACTCATCAAAATCCAAAACTCCAAAAACTAAGTATGATCAGCAACTCAATGATAACATCTTCCATCAAATATATATTTTAAACAACATATATATGTATAAAATCCTAAAATCAAGGCTTCACCATTGAGCAAGATGTACTTGTCTTGGGTGGCTCCTACACTCTACCTCTCACGGTCCAAGTCACAACAACTTCTTCCTAGGGTTAGGGTTTGGCTAGAGGGAGCTTGAGGGAGAGGAGGAAGAAGGAAGCAAGAAGAGTCAAATGAGGAAATGCGTGAGGAGAGAGAAAATACTCGTATATATACTAAGAGAAGAGTAAGATGGTTTAGTCATGGGTTCAATCAAACGAACCAAACCAAGTGTCCATTCTACATGCGGGGCCTAAACCGAATTTTTGGCAATGCCAATGGATATTCTACTGGTCTCGGGTAGTCTCTCTCAACAACAGAAAAATAACTATAAATAAAATGACAGGAACAAAACATGAGAAATACAGCAAGAATCCTTTATAGGAAAAAAAAATTAAATTCAAGAAATACCAAATTTGGAATCAGATGTAACAATAAATTTATATATTTTAAATTATACTAAACATATAACTTATAAATTTCAAATAAAATTATACTTAAAGTTATATAAAAAACTTTCTAACAAATAACTTATAAATTTTAAATTATACAAAAATAACTTAGTAACAAAAAACCTATAAATTTTAACTTGAATTTATTAACATATAAGTTATATCATATAGATTATATAAAAAATATATATAAAAAACGTAATAAAAAAAAATCGGGCTGGACCGGCCCGAACGTGAACCGGCCCAGACCCAGACCGGTTCGGCCCGGTCCTCCCCTGACCAGGTCATGGGCTCGGGCTAGGTCGAAATTATTTCTGACCAAGTCGGCCCAGCCCGTCTCTCCTCTCGGGTTGAGCCCGGCCCTGACCGAACCCGGTCAAACCCGGTTGACTCGAGCCGTGGGCCGGCCCGAACCGGCCTAATACACACCATGAGCCGAACATTCCCTTATAAATTTGGCTAGGTGTAGAATACAGTTTATTCAGTTTCAACTGAATCGAAATAATCAAAACCGAATAAACCACACTTCTAAAATTCTAAAACAAAAATGGAAGCAAAATTAATCATAATCAAAACCGATTCGGTTTATTCAGTGTCTGATTGGACTATTTTTATTGCTTAATGGGCCGAACCTAAAATTGTAATTGTAGTTAAATTATATTAAAAATATATATAATTTTTATACATATGCTTATTAAATTTTAAAGTAGGACTTTCAAACACATTCATATAAATTTATTATTTTTAAAATTATACACAAAAATATATACATTTTTAATTATTAAATATGCATAAAATTGAAGGCAATTATATAATTGCGTAAATTTTATTTGATTTTTAGTTTTGGACCAAAATAGAAATCCAAAACTGAAACCTAACAAAAAAATTAGTATTTTTACAACCGAAACCAAACCAAAAATTTTTTCAGACCGAACAAAATCTCTCATTTGGTTTAGTTTAGTTTGATTCGATTCCCGGTCCAAAACCTAATAATGCTTCACCCCTAATTTTGGCACTCAAATGTCATGCATCTTAACATGTTTCGTTACAAGTTGCAGTTCTAGTAGACTTGTACTGTCCAATGCGACTACCAACACCACCTATACGCACATCTAATTGTGAACGATTACGTTATGCATCCTAATTAACTTCTCCTCTATCATCATGCTCATGTTGCGGAACAATATTGTCACAGCTGTCACAACGGTTTTGTTGCTCAGTTGGTACTTTATGTTTCCTGCAACTTTAGGTATAGTGTTCTTCGTATATTTATGATGGTGTCGCACCTTTTTTTTTCTAAAAGGAATTGAAGCATTAGTTTTGTTGTCACACTTTTGACTAGCATCCTGACCGATTCCAAATCTTATCCTCACTCTTTTTCCTTTTCTTTTTTCTTTTTTTTGCCACAATTCTCTCATAAACCGAGGAAAGCATAGCTGACTAGAGAACCTCATTCTGCTCTAGAGCAATCTAGAATCAAAACAAAACACCATATGATGCTTACTTGCCAATCACTCGTTTCCAAATCTGACACGTAACTGTAATCCATATTTTCATATATGTACTTTATAAATAGCTATGTTCTATTCTCGTTTTGTACTTAGAGTATCTAGATTGTGTGAATCTAGATTACGATGCTTCACAATTTGGAACACCTAACCTTGTCTTGCTATATAATTGGTCATCCTCATCCTGGATAAAGCCAAGTACAGGAACATTTTTTTTCTTCAATGATGTTCAAACTCATTCATATTTCAAAACAAGAAGTCATTAGCAAATTTTGCATTTGATAATTCAATGCTTGTCCAGTTTCTTTTCTGGAATGGAAGATAGGTTAGGTCACCAAACATTATTTGGTCATTCTCCACCAAACTAAGAAAGCCCATTTCTTCGATGGTATATATATATATTTTTTACAATTGTTGTGTGTGTTCATCTTGGGAGAAGTCCGACGGAAAACACGTCCTCTTAGTCTTCTTTAACGTCACTACCAGGACCACAATAGCTAGTTGCTCTGTCCTTTCTAAATCCAAACAGTGCATTTGAACTTCAATTCTTTTTCTACAAAATTTACTCAGAACAGTCAAAAAAAAAAATTTAAGTTTGTTTTTCGAAAAAAAAAAAAATTTAATATTTTAAACTTCGAAAATTCGTCCACAGTCACGACGAAGACGATAAAGGTCGGTCAAAAATTTTGACAGTTCTGAATTTATATAGGACTCAAAAAAATTGACATTCCTGTATAAAGTTTGGAATGTCAAAATTTTTGATAGTCCAAACAAATAGTCAGGACTTTACAAAATAATGACAATCCTATAATATAGAGAAAAGTGCAACAAGGGATTGAAAAATTCAATTATCATAGGACAGCCAAAAATTTGGACAGTCCTGACTATTGTTAGGATTGTCAAAAAATTTAACAATCATAAGAATCCAGTAGCTTTAAATTATGACTATCAAAAAATTTGACAGTACTTACAATAGTCAGGACTGTCAGAAAAATTGACAATCGTGACTATTGTTAGAACTGTCAAAAAATTTGACATTCCTACGAATCCAGTAGGTCAATTTGTATGTCCTTGATGCTACCGTAAGAAAATAATGTATGTCGTAGAGCAGGCTTCAAGTGACCATAAATATTTGTGTAATCTTTCGTTTTTTTTTATCAAACAATAAGTCGATTTGTATGTCCTCAACGAGAGTAACACAATTCGTGTAGAAAGAATTCACGTCCTATGTCAGATGCACATGCTACAACCAAAAGTATGAAATTTAGAACTTTAAAGGACCATAACTTTTGACTGGAAGATCGAAACGAGACCCAGCTGCTGCCAAAATGAGCGTATCAAAAAGTAGTATGGGATGAAACGGTTTTACCATTTAACGAACTTTTCGTCATTTCAAAATCGTTAAATAATGATGTTTCGATCGCCAAATTTTACTTTGATTAATTTTCTTTTCCAATATTCTGTTGTTAACGAGTAAAAATTGGTATCTCCTTACATATAATATATCAGTGTGAAAAAAACTAAAAATGGGACAAAAAATTAATTTTTATTTTTATAATCACAAAATTATCTATTTATAATAATTTAGTAATCGTAATACGAACGATTTAACTTTCGATTACGATAGATTTATAAAAAAAATTAATAGTCCTATTATAGTCAGGACTGTCCAAAATTTTGACAATCCTAACTAAATCCAGGATTGTCAAAAATTTCTACAGTCCTGCTTCGTCCCCGGCGCGATTGTCGTACGATTTCCGAAATTCAATACCCTAAAATGATTCAAAAATTCACAAATCTACCCAAAATGAATTCCAAACCATTTTTAGTTACTACAAAGAATTCCAAACTAACTTTTGATTCTTGGACTTGGAAGAGGTGGAGAAAGGAAGAAGTTTAGGATTTTGAAGTGAAAAGAAAGAAAATCCTAAAATGGGTTCCAAAATGAATCACAAACTAAATTTTAGTTTACTACAATATAAAATTTAAGATTGATTCTTGGAAGAGATGGAGAAGAAAGAAGTTTAGGATTTTAAAGTGAAAAAAAAAAAAAGAGGAAAAGAATTTTGAAGAAAGAGTAAAAATTAGAATTAAGAAGTTTGGGGAAGAGGATAGGGGAGGCATCCCATAGTAATTTTTTGGCCGTTGAGTAAAAGTAGCTTCAAACTGGACTAGCACCAAGTAGTGGACTGTCTTCAGGGTGTGTATCGGATCGGTCCGAGCCGGCCCGCGGCCCGAGGCAACCGGGTTTGACCGGTCCAGCTCGGACCGGGCTCAACCCGAGTGGAGAGAGGCGAGCCGGCCCGGCCCGGTCATAAACAACTCCGGCCCAGTCCGGACCCATGACCCGGTTAGGGGATGACCGGGCCGAACCGGTCTAGGTCCGAGCCGATTCACGGTCTGGCCAGGTTGGCCCAATTTTTTTTTTTTTATTTATATATATTTTATATATAATCTATATGATATAACTTATAAGTTATATGTTAATAAATTCAAGTTAAAATTTATAGGTTTTTTGTTACTAAGTTATTTTTGTATAATTTAAAATTTATAAGTTATTTGTTAGAAAAAAAAAAATTATATAACATGAAGTATATAACTTTAAGTATAAATTTATTTGAAATTTATAAGTTAATGTTTAGTATAATTTAAATTTTATAAGTTATATGTTAAGTATAATTTAAAATTTACAAATTTATTTGTTAGAAGATTTATTTAATTTCTTTATATCAATATTTATATAACTTTAAGTATAAATTAAAATCTAAATATTTATATGTTGAATATTTATAAATCTATAAGTATATAAAGAAGTGATTTATATAGACATAAAGAAGTTAAATGTAAACAACGAACAACATTAAGTAAGAAAAAGCTTTTTTTTTATTAATAACAATTAAATTATAAACGTATTATAACATCCAGTAACCAAAAAAATAGAAACTTGTAATTTGTAAACAACGAACAACATTAAGTAAGAAAAAGCTAAAAAAAATTTATTAATGACAATTAAATTATAAACGTATTATAACATTCAGTAACCAAAAAAATAGAAACTTGTAAATGATATTTTATTTGCATAAAGCTTGTAAAAAAATGTACAAGTCTTTTAAAATAATTTCGTCTTCCGTTGAAGTTTATTGCTCAGCTTCTCCTTCACTAGCGTCATCTATAGTAAGAGATTCAAAGTCCAACACTACGATATCGGTACTTTCATCTCTTGAGTCTTGAGTTCTTTCTTCAGCACGGGTCCAATCTTGAACACAGACACAAGCTTCCAAAATATTTGTTAGCAACCGACTCATTTTCTTGCTTAGCATCATTGAACCTGCACTAAAACAAGATTCCGTTGCTACCGTGGATACCGGGACCATTAGAATATCGCATGCTATAGAAGAAAATACATGATACGTTTTTTCGTGTCTCTTTCACCAATCTAAAATTGAATAATGAGATGAATAGGCATCTTCATCTGCTTCATAAGAATTTAGATATAAGGGCAATTCTTGCGTAGGTTGGGAAGATTATTTTTGTTTTTTTCTTCGCAGTACACCTTTAGCATATGATAATTTAGACGAAAAACTAGAGCTACTACCTTGAACGGTTGTACCGGATCGGGTGGATACAAGTCTTTCTTCATATGAAGCAATTAAACTATGTAAAACATCCTTAACTTCTACTTTCAAACTACCTACGTCAACTCTCATATTATCTTCAAAATCGTCTAATAAAATATATACACCATCTAACTTAATCTTAAGATCAAAAACCGAAGCCAAACAATATAAAAGAGATATATCACCCCAATATTTTTTTAAAATTTGGCTTCCATTTTTACAACAATATAATAAAAACCAGAAACATTTCTATATTTACAAAATAAATTATACATGTTAAGAATTTATGTTAAAACTAAAGGAGAAGTTGGATAATAAACTCCAAATAAAGTACATGTAGCATTGTAAAATAGTTCTAAAAATTCAAAAATAGAAGTAGCAATTAACCAATCATTCTCAGTTACTTGATAATCAAAACTATGATTAACATTACAATAATGAGTAATCATATATTTAAACTTAATGCAAGATTGCAACATTAAATAAGTAAAATACATCTATGTAGTGCATTCTTAACAATTTGCCTAAAAATAACACCATATTGTGTACATAAAATTTTAAAAGCTTGTTGTCTACTTGCAGAAGAGTTCAAACTATGTAAACATGATCTAAAATTTTCTAAATTTAGTTGAAAGAATTCAAGACATTCTTGTACAATCAAATTAATAATATGACAAGCACATCAAACATGAAAAAATCTACCTTCTAACATAGGCAAAAATTGTGTTTTCAAAACAATAATAGAAGTGTTATTACTAGCATTATCAAAAGAAATCGAAAATATTTTATTATGAATATCATATTCATGCAAAAATTGTATTAGAGCGCCACCGATTACAGCACCGATATGATGCATTTTTGCAACATCCATCTTGCATCTATATAATGTGCCGTGATACAAATATAAGCATAATTTTTTTTAGTAGTCCATACATCAGAAGTTAAAGCTAATTTACTAACATGTATACATCTTTCTTTCAAAGCAGCCTTTATCTTTTTGAAAAAAAATCAAAAATCATACTCTAGCAGTAGATCTAGAAACTTTACTAAAACAAGGATTAAGAGTATTACTTGCATATTTATAATAGTAATTACTCTCACCAAATGTAAAAGGTTGTTCCTCACAAATCATAAATCTTGCTAACTCAGACTTGTTACGAGCATCAGAATAAGTAAATGTACCTAAAGAAGATCCTTGACCACCAGTACTTAGTTGTGTTTGTGTAGCCTGCAGTATGTCTTTACCATAACAAATTTCGTAGTGTCTTTTTAAAGTGTCCGTGCCATCATTTTTTTTCACTTGTAAACCCGCTTACACCTCTTACATTTCGCAGACTTAGGTATTGATTTTTGATCTTTTGGATCTAAAACTGAATTGCCCTCACTATCAGTAACAAATATTTTTGTAAAATAATTCCATAAAATAGATTTTTTTTCATATTGTCAATATTTGTAGCCGTGGTCATACTCCTAACTTAAGGAGATGACATTTGTGTCGGTAGCGCAGATTCAAGAATATGATTATTTTCAAACATATTATTATAATAATCATAGTTTTCAAAATGTTGGTTTGAACCTTGTCATAGTTTTCAAAATGTTGGTTTGAACCTTGTCCATCCATATTTTTTAAAAAAAATTAGAACATAATTAATTAATTCTCTACCAAAAGAGAGAGAGAGAGCAAAGAAAAATCCCAAGTCAAAAAAAAAAAAACTATTCTATAATATTAAAGTTACTTGTAACGTCTGCTAGAAACCTCCAAAAATAATCAAAAAAAATGTGCTGAGAGGAAAAATGTTGGACTCCAGTATTGCTTTGCTTCTAAACTTTGTAATTACCTTGCTTGTTTCTAAACTTTGTAAGAGAAAAAAAAAATTTGTAGAAGAAAAGAATTTTTGTTGTGTTTATTTTTTTATGAATTATGGACTATTTATAAAAAAAAATTGGGTCCAAATGACCCCAAATACCCTAAAAAAGAGTTATTATAATGAATATTTTAATCATTTTACAAAAAAATGACCAAAATATCTCTAAAATGGAAGAAAAAAAAAAAACTGCCACTAAAACGGAGTATTTTGATAAAAATATCCCCTAACGGATATATTCTCAAAAAAAAACAAAAAAAAAAATCGACCAAACCGGACCAACCGAATCTGAACCGGCCCGAACGGCACAGAAATCGAGCTGGGTTGGACCGGACTATCAGGTCAGCTCCACCGACCCAGCCCGGACTAGTGGGGCTAGTAAACCTGGACGGGCCGGCCCAGACCGGGTCGAGCCAGGGCCGGATTCCGGACCGTCCGTCCATTTAGACACCTTGAGACTGTCCTGAATAACTTTTGTTGTGTCTTTAGCAATTATCAAATTAAATTACTTAGGAGATTCTCATTGCATCTCTGCTGACAGTTGTTCATTCTCTTGTATCAAAAAGAAATATCACCAACTACTTCATATATCCAACTGTAAACCAAAAAGAAAGTAACCGAGGTCTTCAAACTTAACAATCTTTTATCCCATTGGTTGGGGAAAAACAATCTCCATTTCAACTCTGAGGGTTGTATTAACAAAAATCGTATGCTTATTTCAGTCTTAATTTAAGTTTGTTCAGGCAGTATGTTTGTCCACCTGAGATGATTCTCTCATCTTATCCATAATTGACACCTCCACTTTAGCATGAATAAAATCATTTCTTAACCATCTTACGTCTCATTTCAGTTGCCCTCACTTCATTGACCCAAGTGAATTCTAGTCATTGACCTAATTTAAAAAGTAGGCCCAACTTTGTGCCCATATATTGTCCCACAAACAATAATAGAGTAACTGAAATAGCCCACCATCAAGCTTAATCTTTTTATGCTGAACCACCCTCAAAGAAGTGCATGTCAAGATATAAATAAAGATGAATGTCTTCAACTGAAATATTAAAGTTACAGGCTGTTAAATGCTAACAAGTCATTATCAACTGACATCTCTATGTTCTTCAAAAACATAGCATCAAACCCACTCTCGATAATTTCCGTAATATTAGCATATTACTTGCTTCCTCTCTACAGAGGAAAGCAGCAAAACCTCTGACACCAAAGATGGAGCCATGATAATAGTGACTTGGAAAGTAAACCAAGGAAGAACATACTCATGTCAGATCTGTGTAATATGCACCTCAGTATCATTTCCTACATGAACATAAACTAGTTTTGTACGTACTTGTTTTGAAGATAGCAAATCCATGCCTGCTGCATGTTCTTCAAATCCCACACACATTATCACCATGTGAAGAGAATGAAAACCACATGACATTGAGTCTACTCATTAGCTTGTAGTCAACTTCTAGTATTAAGGTTTTGAGGGAGAACAAGAGCATGTACAGGCGCAAATAAATGATACATAAACAAGAGACAGGAGAGCCAATATGAAATACAGGAAAAGGCAAAATTGAGGTGAAGAAGGGAATCTTAACAGATAAAATCTTCTTACATCATGATTGAGAACATGCACTGGTCAAAACATTATGTTGCACAAAAATTTAACTCTCCTTAAACTTAAGATCTTGAGAAATAGTGAGAGCACGAGCACAATATCAAATAAGAAGATCAACCTATCTATAAGTTGTGCGAGAAATAAAGAGCAGTCTCTGAAGTTACCTCGTATCTGTTTTATATCCGGAAGAAATAGAAGACAGGCAGATGACAGTATAAGTAGTTTAGAGCAGTTCTTTGGCTTCCACCTGTCAACTATTTTTTACAATAAAGGAGAAGAAAAGAAGCTGCATTTACTTGGCTCTCAAAGAAATTAAGTACAGCTCTGCTAATACTCATGAACCATGACTATGCTTAAAACCATGTATGGTGAAAACTTACTACCCTTTCCACATATGGTAGAATATATACACAAATAAGGTTAAAATCTAATGTCATATCGTTAATGAAATCAATCTGCAACTAAAAGATAATAGTTAGATTGACAACTTTACATAACCAACTTCCCCTAAACTAAATTAAAATCACTTCTGTTTCACCAACAAAGCTTGTTTTCATACTATTACAATGACTGAGAGTGCCATTTTTCTACAAGTTGAAACATACCAAAGAAACCAAGGGAGACTAAGATGTTACTGGGTAATCAACCAAGCCAACAAAATTTAAATCAAGGTTCACAGTATCGGAATTGGTTTTGAACCCTTCCTATGAATATTGGTTATTGTCGGTTTCCTTAGTTTCGATACGATCAAGGTATCAGAGTTCTTCATTTTGGAAAGCCAAAATTATTAGAAATATTTTAAAAGGCTAAAAAAATGTTCAATACATTTAGACATGTTTTATATATTCATATCTTGTTAGTTTTAAAACAAAATTAATATATATATATATATATATATATATATATATATATATATATATATATATAACGAATAAACCGCTTTCCCGTGGGATCGAACCCAACCAGACAGTATGCAATATGTCTCCACCTGCTGGCCACTAGAGCCAGGAAACTTGGAAATGATAGTTGTATTTTGTATCCATGTAAAAAATTGTTAGATCTCTATGTCACTATTGTCTAGACACTTTAACCATGAGCTATGACATTTACATCATATCCTATTTGTGATCTGTTCATTCCTTCATAGATCCGATGGTTGTGTTCCTTTCATACATGCGAAACAATCGACAGCAACAAAATTCGAGCCATTTGAAACCATTTAGAACCTTTTCTCCTTTGCGTAGACGTTTCATCGAGAATATGAATGAGGGCCCAACTAGATCTATCAGGTAATCCTGATCGCAATCTTTGTGTCCTCCATATAGGCCACGAAACGATACACTGGAAAAACATATAATCAATCAACTCTTCACTCTGTTGGCACATGAAACAGGATGCCAACTCTTGCAAGTGTATCTAGTGTCAGCAAACGGACTCGTATTACCTTGTACAAGCAGAGAGCTTTAGTTTAGTAGAAGCCCCTTTCGTCCAAAAAAAACACAACATATTGCAATTTTGGTTGATGTATACAAAATTGCTCATACACTTTGCTCAACTCAAACTTGCCGGAGTTTTTTTCGTCCCATTTCCATGAATCTTCGTCTCTATTAGGTTCTATGGGAATAAGATCGATTTCCTCTGATAGAAGCATATCTTCTTGATGTTCAGCTGATTGCCATCTGCCATGTTGTATATTACAGCTCAGTGGTTCCGATCTGCCCATCAACATATATGTCTGCCAGCCAAGCCTCTCGACAATGCTCTGATGGTTGAGCAGGGGTGAAACCAAAGATTTGTATTCATGTCATTACAAATTACATGAGAAAGCACTTGCTTGATCTGTTGTCGCTGCTGCAAAATAGTTTTAAATGTCACATAATAGTTTCTGTTTGATCGTGCACCCAGAAGTTAGAGCCAATTAGGTATCTGTTGCTTGTCCATTCCGCCCACATTGATCCACCCTCCATGAATTTCCAATCAACTTTAAGCCAGCTATATCGCGTATAGTAGTCAGTGAAGGGAGTCCGACTCCTTCGTCTTTAGGGCAACACAAATCCTACCAAGCTATTGCATGTAAGCCCCCACATCACACAAGTCCGTACATAGTTTCTCGAGTTTTCTGATAGTCACAAACGGCATCATGATTGTTTGCATACAGAACATAGCAATGGCTGTAATAACCGATCAAAAATTCCAACCGGCCTCCAAAAGACAAGTTTTGTGCTTGCCAACCTTCAATCTACGTTGAACACAGGCCACGATTCCAGTGCAATCAACATCTCCGGCGTAATTGACCGATAATGGTACGCCAAGGTACTTAACGGGAAGGGTTCCTTTTTTGATCTTCAGAAGCTCTTGGTCCGGAAATGTGTACTGAAGTATAACTTGCTTTTTATCCCGATTTAGTTGTAATCCTGATAGTCTTCTAAACTCTTCCATCAACGGATTTAGCTCGGTGAGGCCCCTATTAGAAGGTGTAATGAACACCAACAAATCATCGACGTAGATAAGACAACTCAGCACAACCAAATTATATAGTGATACTATAAGTTTTCTATGCACTACTAGGTCCATAAGATACGCAAAATATTCCATGACAATTGCGAACAAGCATGGGGACAGAGGATCTCCATGACGCAAACCTCGATTACATGTGAAACCTATATGGCTGACTCTTAATCAGAATAGAGAAGGATGGACTGATTATACATTCCCTAATTCTATCAACCCACCACCTATCAAAACCCATTGTGACCATAAGTTGACATAAGAATTCCATGTTCACCATATCATACGCTTTACGCAGATCCATCTTGATACAAGCCTTGATTCTACCAACCTTGTTAAATCCCTTGATCATCTCGTAAGCAAGTAGACTATTTTCAGCTATGGATCTACCCTTGACAAGCCCAGAATGGTTAGGCAATACAAGTAGTCCTGTCATAATACTTTGCATCCTCTGGCACATTACTTGTGTAATCAATTTATAAATAAAATTACAAGCAGCAATAGGACGAAAATCAGAGATTAGTTGACCTTCCTTCTTTAGGATGAGTGTTAAGAATGTATGATTCAACTCTCTCAAGAGCCTGTCCGTTTGGAAGAAGCTCTGAACCACTGCAAACAATTGCCCTTTCAAGAGTTTCTAATGCGTCTTAAAGAATTTATTGTCAAATCCATCCGGATCAGACACCTTATTAGGATCAGTGTCCTTAACAATTGCCTCTACTTCCTCAAATGTAATAGGAGTTCGCAGCAGCACGTTTCCTTCCTCAGTGACTAGGCGCTTACATATAAGATCAGGGAATTCTTGTATGTAGTCATCTTGATTATACAGCTGGGTGTCTTAGTTAATAACTTCAAGTTGGATATCTTGAGGAGAAGTAATTTCCTTACCCGTAGCATCAATCGGTTTGACAATATTGTTCTTATGTTGTCGGGCTCAAATCAAATCATAGAAGAATTGTGTACGCATTTCTCGACCTTTTAACAATGCACATTTAGCACGATGTATCAGATGAAGTTCCTCTTGGACGAACACTTTACGAACTTCTCCTTGAAGTTCCACTTCCTTAACAGAAAGTGCAGGATTCTGCATATCCGTTTGTAGACGATCTTGAACATTCCGCAGCTCCTTTTCCTTCATAGCGAGGTCTATTTTGGGTCGAGATGCATTCCATGCTTTTAGGGGTTTTTTTTGACTGCCTTCAGTCGTTGAACAAGGCAGAATTGTACATTACCTTGACTAGTAGTCAGTAATCCAGCTTCAACTACTTCAGTATATCCATCCATTACAACCTATGCATTATTGAACATGAACGGGGAGCTCGAATGGGCCTATTCTCTGTGATATAAACACGAAGAGAAGAATGGTCACTTGTCGAAGCTGCAAGTCGTTCAGCCACCACCACATCAGGGGGCGTAGCAAACTACTTACTATGTCCGAATTCCCTATCTAATTGTCATGCTATTCGATTATAAGCAGCTGTATTACTCCATGTCCATATATGGTCACACCGAGATAGACATTGGAGCCCACTAATAAGCAAGCAACATTGGAACTTGAAGTCCTCAAGAATAGTGTCTGGAACACATCTCCACCCAATCTTCTCACGACTGTACAATGTAGCATTAAAATCACCCGTCAAGAAAAGAGGAAGTTGAAATTGAGTATCAGCGATAACAGAAACGTGGATCAGCACCTGACATAGCTTATCTCTACCCATACACAGCACCGAAAATCATCTTAAAGCCATCTGGATTAGAAAACTCTAGCACAATAAGTTGGTCATATAGATGTAGCACTCGTCCCGACCACATATTGCCATCCCAAAGGATCCAGATCCTCGCCATATTACAATGATCTAAGTTATTAACATGAGCCTAGTGTGAAGGAGTTCTCCTGTATAACTTCTTTGCAGATTTAATTTTAGTCTCCAATAAGGCACTATTAGAACTATGATATCTCTTCGTGTGGTCATAAATCCCTCACCATCGACCTAACAAATTAGCTCCTCTTATATTACAGGCAAGCATCAACATTAATTGTGGTGAGGATACCCCTGATTATCCCTCGAGTCCTCCCTAGGGGGATGAGTGAACTCTATAAGACTAATATTGTCCTCCATTTGCATTAATTCTGGTTGAGTAGCTTCTCTCCGCAGAAGTATTTGCCATTTAGGATTTTCTCTGCTGAGAACTATTTCTTTTTGAATCCCCGTCTGCTGACTCAGTTTAGCCGAAGCATCTGCTAGTGGTTGCATATGTCTTGTCTTGCAGGATTTGTTGATTTTCTTTGTTGAGAGCTACTTCTCGCTGAATCCCAATCTGCTGATTCAGTTTATCCGAAGCATTTTCTAGTGGTTGTGTATGTCTTGTCTTGCGGGATTTGTTGTGTTATCTACTACTCCCATTAGTCCATTGGAAATAGCTACTCAGCTAGCTAAAGAAGTATGCCCCCTAGTCTGGATACCCATCTCTCATTAAGTAAGATTAGTTGAGAGGATATCGGATCCTCCCTAGTGTCTATACCTTCATTCATTTGTCGTTTCCCCAACACACTCGAGTTTTATGGTTTGTGTTTTATCCCACCTTTATATATATATATATATATATATATATATATATATATATATATATGGAAAAAAGGAATATGAGCCATAGGCTCATATTCCTACATGAGCCAATGCACATGTGGACCAATAGGTATAGAGTGTACTCTAAGAATCCTTAGCACAGCACGCGTAATGAGCGATACTCTCTAACATTTATTGATTTTTGGAGAGGAAATTTTACATTCTTCAAAATTGAGTTGTGTAGATGGCTATTGAAATCTAAGAATCCTTGAAATCATAGATGCGAAAAATTCTAGTATGAGTAGGGATTTCAAATTTATTGATTTTGCACATGTACACCTAAGTCAGATTTTTTTTCATCTTGTTCTCAATTGGCTTCACCTCTAACTTTACATGGATACACTCATTTTTATCCTATTTTTTAATGCATTACCACTTATCCATTTTAGCAATCTCATTTCAACTACACAAACTTTTTGGACATGTTATCTCTAATTGCCCAACACTTTGATTCGTAATGCATAGTTAGTCTTATAAAAAAAATTCTTTCAAATACAGAGGCATCTTGCGATTACAACATACTCCAGAAGCACTCATCTATTTCAACCATCGTGTTTTAATTATATGATTAATATCCTTCTTAATTTCTCCACAATGATAAATAATTGATCTTAAATACAAAAAGCCATTACTATTTGGTATCTCTTCTCCATATATACGGACTACCCCCTCATTCTCCTCGACTCGTGTTTAAAATTATATTTCATATATACTCTATCTTCGTTCTACTAATCATAAATCCTTAGACTCCAAAGTCTCTCTCCACACTTCTATTTTGGCATCTAATATTTTTCTGCTCTCATCAACCAACACGATATCATCAACAAACATCATACACCCTGGAACCTCCTCCTGGATGTATTTAGTAATTTCATCCATAACTAATAAAAAAAAGGACATAACGTCGA
Organism: Iris macrosiphon; assembly: GCA_036927795.1. Taxonomy (NCBI): domain Eukaryota; kingdom Viridiplantae; phylum Streptophyta; class Magnoliopsida; order Asparagales; family Iridaceae; genus Iris; species Iris macrosiphon. The sequence continues at coordinate 30,818,963 of JAYESA010000018.1, read as the reverse complement.
TCCTTGATGTAAGCCAATGAAAATAGGAAACATATTACTCTCTTCTGATAATTCGCACATTCCTCATTCCTCTATCATATATATATGCCCAATGGTCTCAATATAACTATTAGAAAGTTGTTTTTCTACAAAGCCCACCATAATATCACCCTAGAACTCGATTATAGAATTTCTTTAAGTCGATAAAAATTATATATAAATCTTTCTTTTTCTTACTAAATCTTTCAAATTTTCTTAGTAAGTAAATGACTTCCATAGCATATCTTTTTGACATAAAACTAAATTGAATCTCTTAAATTCTACTCTATTTTCTTAATATTTGCTCAACCACTCTCTCTCATAGTTTCATGGTATGACTCATAAGCTTAATTCCTCGATATTTTCTTACAACTTTGAATATCTTCCTTGTTCTTATATATGAGTAGCATAATACTACTTCTCCATTTATTTTGCATCTTTTTAGTCCTTAGGATTCTCCCCCAAACATTTATAAACCTCAATAAGAATATCATGTCCTACCGCTTTTTCATTTTGTATTTCTTTAATGCATTCTTAACTTCATAAATTCTAATTTTTATAGAAAGTATTAGGCGTCGTTATGCAGCAAGGGGACATCTAGCGAATATGCGGCTTCCAAAGCGAATTTTTGTATTAAAAAGTATTACAATTATAGTTCATTGAAAGTAAATACAAAACTATTGCAGAACATAAGAAGGGAGGTTTAAGCATCTAAGGTTCTTCACGCTGATAATCATTTTGAGGAAAATGAAATCTCTAAACATTTTGATGTTGCATCTAAGGTTCTTCACGCTGATAATACTGAGTATGTAAGGAAGGAGGTTTAAGCATTTTGTCAAACTCATTGCATACTTTATCAGACTTCATTTTTGTATACTTCTCAGTAGAATCGTATTATAGAACATAAGAATAGACACCTTCTTGAGGTAGCCCGCTTTCCTTTTTAATATGAATGTTCCAAAGAAATTGTGGATTTTTCGAGTTTAGCTGCATGTTTTTATATAAAACAAATGTTCTCTCATATTCTTGAGAACAGATCACATTTTTCTATCCTCTTTTCGCAGATCTTGTCGCTCCAAAGGTTTTAAGTTGTCTTTGTTATACTCATAATATTGGACGTCAGTTGGATAAACTTGATCCACGAGACCCCTATAATATTTGTTGGTTATTCTTGGACACAAAAAGGGTATGTTTGTTTTCATCCTACTACTTAAAATGTGATTGTCTTTTTGTGATGTTACTTTTTTCTCGAGAATCGAGCCTATTTGCTTCTGATACACTATATATATTTTCATTATCCATGATTCATGTTCCACTTATTATTCCTTCACCTGAATTTGCTACACCTATTTCTACTCTCTCTCTCCTAAATATGTGTCTTTAGTTCCCTTTCGCATGTGTATAGGCGTCGGGGCAAGGTCATTCCTTCACCTGCTACTATTTATCCGGGTATCACTGATGATTCTTCTGCAGGTACTACAGTGAAGCCTATTGTTCCTTCTTCTCCACCTCTGTTGAGTTCAGATAAAGGTATATCTCTTCATATTGCTCTTCACAAGGATAAGCACTCGTGTACTATTGCTTATGATATTTTTAACTTCTATCATCATTTAACTCCATCTGTTCATACATTTATTTTTTCTTTGGTTGTCATCACTATTCCTTCCTCTATGCCAGAAGCACTTCAGCATCCAGGTTGGCATGCCGCTATAGTTGGAAAATTTGATGCATTGCACTCTAATAGACTTGGACTTTGATACCCTTCTCTCAGATAAAAAGATGTTCGGATGTAAGTGGATATTTACTGTTAAATAAAATCCAGATTGCTCGGTTGATTGGCTCAAAGCCCGTTTAGTGGCTAAGGGCTTTACCCAACAGTATGGGTTGGATTATGTTGAGGCTTTTTCACTTGTTACTAAGTTAATTTTTGTTCGAGTTATTATATCTTGGACAGTTTCTATGAATTTACCTCTTCATCAGTTAGACGTAAAGATCCTCTATGACGATCTTTCGAAGACTATTTTTTGCAACCTCCAGGCTTTGAACGACAGAGAGAGTCTATAGTTTATCTCCTAGAGAAGTCCATGTAGGGTCTGAAGTAGTCACCACATGTGTGATTTGACAAATTTAGCATGGTCTTACAATATATTGGGTTTATTCGAATCAACTCACATACATCATAATTTACACATCAGAGGTCCCAGAAGATAGTTCTTACTGGTTTACGCTATTCTAAAAGGTGGTCTAAGCGTCCGCCTAAGCGGCGCTAGGCACCCGGTGCCCGCCCGATGTCCTCCTAGGCACCTGCCTAGTCCCCTCGACGTTCGACTATGCATGTTTAGGATTTTATGGACATTTTTTACAATTTTCAGTAGTTTTTTGGATTTTATTTATTTATTTTTGAACCACCTAGATCTGGACTACCGTCTAGGATGTCACCTAGGTAGGCTAGGCGCTAGGCGGCAAATGCCCGCCAGACTAGCGCCTAGCTCTTTTCACAACCTTGTTTGCTTATGTGGATGATAATAATCACAGTATATGATTATGTTGAATTTATCTACGTGAAAGAACACTTTGCCTCTCATTTTCGACTCAGATATTTTCTTTGTATTGTGGTAACTCGTAGTTCCAGAAAATTGCAGGTTTCTCAGCACAAATATGCGTTGGATCTTCTATGTGAGACACGATTCCTAGGTTACAGACCAGCAAACACACCAATGGATTCTACAATCAAACTATATCTAGATTGAGCTGTTCATCATATCCTCCTTTATCGGACATCATCTATCTTATCCAGGACGTTATAGTCGACTAGTTGGAAAGCTAATTTATCCTACTGTCAATCGTCCAAATATTGCCTACAATGTGAGTACAGTAAGCCAATTTGCAGTAAGCCAATTTGCAATAAGCCAATATATGCAAAATCTTTTGACCTCTCATATTCAGATTGTTGAAAGGATTCTACGCTACATAAAAGGAACTCCTAGACACTGCATGTCTTCCCGAGACACAATATAATTACATGGATGAGTAAGAAGCATAATGTAGTTGCTAATTTTTCTGCTGAGACCGAATATAGAACTATGACACATGTTGTCTCTGAGTTGATTTAGCTCAACTCACTTATTATATATCTTGGAGTCACCCCCCCCCCCCCCCCCCCCGAGTTGCTCTCTTATGTGACAACAAGGCTGCAATCCATATTGTTGAGAATTCAATCTTTCATAAAAGAACTAAACACATCAAGATAGATTGTCACTTTATCGAGAGAAAGAGACAAAAAAGAAAGTTGACATGCAACACGTCTTCTTCATCTCAGCCGGCATATATCCCCACTAAACTATTGCCTCGACATGTGTTTGCTCGACTATTATCCGCTGAAAATGATTGATATCTATGCTCCAGCTTGTGGAAAAGTGCCAGTTAACTATTATTGTGTACCTCACTTTAGTCCTACATCGCCTGGGTTAAAGGAGGATGCCATAACTTGCTCCTATAAATATACCAAGGTTCCTCATGTTTTATTCACATCAATAAATAAAAAATTCTCTCTGAATTTTATTTATAAAGGGATAAGGATGATAATATTAAAATAAGATTAAAATGTCATGATAATACAAAAAAATTTGATTTGATCTTCTTACTTAATTTAGCTTCGCATTAATTACAAAGCCAAGCCAAATTGTCTCCTCTTTCACGCGTTGTAAAGTATCCTCTCTCTTAAAAGGACGACTCTTTCGTATTTTAATATAAGTCCATGTTGGTTAGGAACGTCTATGTATGAGAATTTGTATGCATATAGGATTTTCATATGTATAAAGGGGCCGGAGTGAGTTACGAGAAATTTTGGAGAATATTGGAGAGCCATACAAAATGTTCCCTAACTATAATGGTATTTCTTTTTTTTTAACTCCAAAAAAATCTTTACCAAACACTTAATAGCAAAATCTTTAAGTTGATGTCTATGTGAAAAGATATACCGGAAATTGGATTCCGGTCCCTTGATTTTTTCATATATTAGTTAAGATTTATGTTGCAGTGTTTATTTATGAAAGATCCTTGACTCACACGAATGGCTTTATTGGATAAAAGATTAAAAAAAAAGATAAATGATGACTAAGTCGGGGGGTTTGGTCTTTTGTTCTTTTTTTAATTTTGAATAACATCATTTCTGACCCAGGGACTACTCAAAAATAGACTGTTCAACGGGGATGCAAACCGATTTACAAGAGGAGAACTAAATTTCCGAAATATAATAATATACTGTATTTTACGTTAAAACATCCAAAGGAAGCCTTAATGTGTTACACCATAACAGAACCTTCTCCCCTCCCCCCAGGCTAAAATGAAAAAAGAACATGATCATTAGTACCTTTTCAATGATTTAAAGTTTCTAGATAATACTCAAGCCTCCACAAACCTTCTCTTATCAAAACTCAAAAACAACTTAGCTACAGATATGATTGCAGTAGCATAATAATTAATCAAGGGCACAGTTGGCGGAAAATAATACCCATTTTATATTGAAATCATTTCCCATTATAATAAAAAGCAAACAAAACACAATAACAGAACAAGAACATGAGAAAATTTGGGGTCGTTGAATCCTATTATTCTATTAAGCTCAGTCAAGGACAATCTTTTCTCTAACATGAGCAATTGACATAACCTTATTCAGTCTCAACCATGTTTTTTTCCAGCTGCTCCTCTAACAGCTCCTTTACTCCTTAACTAGTCTAAGAAACAGTTACTTTACTCCCTAACTAGTCTATGCAGCAGCTCCTTTAACTCCTTAACTGGTCTATATTGCACACACCCCCGCAGCATCTCACACAATTTTCTTCATCCTGTCCTCTGTTGACAACCCCCCCCCCCCCCCCCCCCCCCCCCTTTTCTAACTTCCCAATAATGCACTCAAATTGCATCTATGATCTTACTATACAAACTGCAATACTAATATCCACAAGATGATACAATAATTATAGTATAAAAATATATTTAAGTAAAAAAGAAGAGAACTGGAACACATAAGAAAACATTGAACAGTTATAAATGAATTATAGCAAAACATTCCAGTAAGTGAAGATCAGTCATTGGATGCAAATTAAGTGCAAAGTTTCAACAGGGCTATTCAACTAGAGTCAAATCCACCAATTAATGTCCTAATCATAAAACCTCTTCTATGAAAAAAAACAAATTTTTAGTTTATTATAATTTCCTTCACCTGTCCTGTACAATTTGTTGACACAAAGTGGTCACAGTCAACCTGATTCTGATAATCGTCAAACAACAGATCTAAAATACAGTTGAAGCAGATACTCGATGCAAAACATACCAACTCTGTCAGTACTAAAGTCAGACTCTGCAACAGTTATTGGTTTCTATTCAGATGTAATCTTTCATTTATTTAAGTCTAGGACTGATGTAAGTTGAGTCGCACTGGCAAATCCCAAGTACCCATACCCAGATACCTAGTCCACTCAAATAAACCAAAGAACCTATCCACCAAATCAGGCCACATTCATTTACAAAGTCTACCATACTAAGAGACCGAACTCGGACCGAACTCGGTTACCCTTTTGGTATAAAATCAACTAGTTCAATAGCTCATGATTTATTGGCCCAACGGTTGAAAATTTGAATTAAACCCCATCCGAATTCTGACCGAATTCTATTTGCCTACATCATATAAATAGGATTGGAATTCTTCATTCAAAACAACAAAAACCAATTCTTAAGTCTTCTATCCTATTGTGAGCAAACCTAGAAAGCCTTAACCTTCCCATCTCAAACAGCAACTCCCTAGCCTTCCTAGTGCCAAGTGCAATCTCGGTCTAGAAGTCTTCTGAGTTGTAAAGAGCTTTGTTCCATCAGTTACTTTCTCTATCAAGCTGTGAAATTGCGAGACTTCGAATCAAACCTCGTGGTTGTAAGAAGTGGCAAGCCTTCAAATCAAAGCTTGTGATTCACTATTGGTGATTATAGTGGATACAACTCCAAGCTTGAGTTCTCGGGACTGGACTAGTCCTCTCAAAGGAAAACCAGTATACATCTTGATGTTTGCGTTTGCTTTCTCTCACCCTATTGCATATATATAAGTATATTCATAACACTGCTAGTACTATCACTTACACATGAGATATATTCTAACTGCTAGTAGTTGATCACCATTGCATGCAATAGAATTATATTTTTAACAGGTGATTTTACTCCGCTGATACATACACTCTATTCACCCCCCCCCCCCCCCTCTCTAGAGTTGCCATACACGGTCCGACATTTGGTATCAGAGCGGGTACTCTTTACATTGGAACTTTAGTGATATAAATTGCTCCTACAATTGGTATCAAAGGAGTTAGTCTCTTATTTAGTTTCCAATCCCAATTACTTCCTCAATTGGTATCAGAACTAGTACTCTTACATTAGAACTTTTACTGATTCCAATTGCTCCTCAATTAGTATCAGAACAAGTTCTCTTGATTACCGGATTAACATCCAAAGAGTATAACACATGGCAACAATAAGATCACTATTTCCCATCAATGGTGAAAGCCAACTCCTTGATAAGCCACATGTTTTTAACATCACTAACTATTTATTTTGGAAAATACATATGAATGCTTTTCTAAAATCTATTGGCTTTAACTTATGGACTTATGTTACTAATGGTTACAAAAGAGTTGACAAAGCAGATAATGAATATACCGAAGATGAAAAGAAAGCAGCAAACGATGATGCAAAGGCAATGTACATGCTCTACTGTACTCTAGGAGAAGACGAATTCAAACTTATCTCCAAGTGCAAAACATCATATGAGATATGAAAAATGCTGGAAGCAACATATGGAGACAACGAAGAAGATGAAGAAGAACCTCATGATATTGCAAGCTCGTATCAAAATGAAGAAGCTACAAATACAAAGAAAGATGCAGACATTCAATGCAACAATGATGACAGCAAGGAAGAAAATGTTGCAAATTTGTGCCCAAGTGAAAGTTTAGCAATCAATGCAAGCATCCAGTATGAGAATGACAAAAACCTTCAACCTACGACAGACTTGTGCTTAATGGTAAGCGAGGTAAATAATGACTCTAGCAAAAGACATTTCGTATAATGAATTGTCTGATGCTTTTAATGATTTATTTGAAGACTATAATAAGCTTAGAAATAACTATAAGAAAGCCCGAAAAAATATCAAATATTATCAGTTTAAGAATGATCAGCTTATTTGCTTACTTAAGGAAGCTAGAGAAAATTCTTCTGATGAATTAATTGGAATCTCCAAACTTGAGCTTAGCTTACAAGAAGCTTTTGACTGCTTTGATGAAAGTAATCAAGAAAATGCTAAACTTAAGGAGGACTTAAAACAGGAAAATGAGTACTCTAATGCCTCACTTAAGATAGATGCTCTTACTACTAAATATGATAATTTATTTGACACCTCTAAAAAGTTAGAGATTAGATTGGAAAAGCATGTCATACAACCTACTACTCAGTCTAACACAAGACACATGGCTAAACAAAAGAGCACTCATAACAAAACACCAGTAAGCAAACCAAATGCTTCACACTATCATGCATGTAGAAAACAACATACTCCATACAATCATGTATTCTATTACAAATATCCACGCAAGACATGTCACATTACTCCACATACTCATTCTTTTATATCCAACACAAATGCCTATGCTATATGTCATTAGCGTGGTTTAAAAGGACACATTACGCTTCAGTGTAAGGCTAGAAAATTAGTTGATATGGATATGTATAAGTGGATTCCTAAAGCTAACAAATATGGATCCAAATCCTGGATACCAAAGTCTTGTTCTAATCATATAGGTAGAACGATTTGCGACAAGACGTAATGGTAAAGGAGAAAGTTGGTGATTGCAAAAAGCTAATGGACATTCTTATGGCAATTGCACCAACTCAAAACATGACTATTAAGTCATTATGGTAACACAAATTTTCATATTTATAGTAGTATAATGTACTCATTTAATATGATAATCAAATTGTTCTTAAACTGTGTATGAAGAAACTCTTGTTAAATAATTCTTCAATATTATGTTCTAAAGGTATAGAAATTATTGTTAAAAAGCCTAAAGGGTCCTTCTGTCAACAAGGTGTAAACAGCCTTAAGCAACACGGTACTTAAGAGTCTTCGGACCACCGCTAGCTGGGAACCGGCCCATACAGCTAATTAATAATAACAAAAATACCTCACTGAGTAATGATATACAAAGAGCTATTTAAACGTTTTCTAAATACAATTATCATTCATTCAGTGATTGAGTGCTATAAATTCTTTTAAATGACTTGTCTAATAGCAATGATTGGTTAATAGCCGGTCAAAGACCTCATATTTTTTATACCTATTACTTATATGTTTTTAATAACTTTCTTAGCTTACTACAAAAAAAAAAATTCAAAAATCCTGAGCTATCAGAACTCGGACAGAGTTCGGTCTCCGAATTCGGTTCTAAGTGTTTTTAGCAGCCTCGAATTTGATAATATTTATTCATCCTCCCAAATCCTTCCTCTCCAAACCGAGAATAAACCCTTTCCTCCAAAACCCTAGTTTTGTGATCTCCTTCCACAAAGGATCTTTCTCTCTCAACTTGAGATTTAAGGCTCTTAGTGAGATTCTCCTTCATCCCCCCTCCAATCATTTCAAGGTACAAATCTTCACATTCTCAAACCCTAATTCATGGCTCCTAAATTTGGAAAAAAGAAGAGAAAAGCAATTTAAGCTTCCTCTTCTCAACCCTCTAGTGACGATGCTATCTATTCCTTATTTTCTCCTAATATTCCAAACCCAGGAGAATATGATGATTTCATTTTTTACTTCTATTGATGCCTCAAATCTGTGGTTCAATGACTTTGTGCAAAGGAATATTTGTAAGGGCAATCCTATTAATTTTACTACTTTTCATGTCCAAAAACCTAAACTTGTAGAATTCTATATTCATCGTCTAATCAAAACTAGAAAAACCATATATTTGAATGTCATTCGCATGTTTTATTGCAATCTATCTAATGATAAATGGTCTATCTCTTCGAGAGTGTGTGGGATCGACATTGAATTTGACGATACAACTTTGGATAAAATTCTTGAAATCCCTAACGAGGGAGATGTCCTAGTTGAGATCGACAAATTCAATCTCAGAGACGACATCACTCTTGACTCTTTCAGGGACGTACTTTGCGTCCCTCATCCTTGTTCTGACGAAAAGTTTCGTGCTCGTTATTTCAACCAATACTTTTACGAACTTCACCGTATCATATACTCTGCTATTATTCCTAAGCAAACCTCCAAAGATGATGTGACATATAAGGGAGATGTCTGATTATATCACTTCTACACATCCACTCCCTTTAGCCTTCCTAAAACCATAATTTGGCAGATGATTGACTGTTGTAAACACAAACGTCAACTTCCTTATGCCATGTATCTACCACTCATCTTTGAGCACTTCCACATTCCTATGAAAGAACCCAATTATCTATCTGAGCCAGCTTATCCGACCAAAGCCCGCAGGATTCAGCCTATTTCTCTCGTTCCTGATGAGGACGACTCATCCAGATCTGATTCTGATGTACCAGTTGATCCAGCACCAGCTCCTCTTGCTCCTACTTCTACTCCATCATCCTCTGCACAGCCTGCTAACTTGGACTCTATCCAAGAGATGTTCCGCGAGCAATTCAGGTTGCAAAAACGAGATGATAGCTGCTCAACACCAGGAGCAGAACACTATAATTATCACTCGGCTTCGCGGCCAGTCTTATCGCACCACTATTCAGGCCCATACTTTAACCAACTCCCTAGCAGATCTTTATTATCACCTAACTCATCATCCTACTGCACCTCACCCAGTAGCTCGTGATCCTTCCCGCTCAGGCTACAGGATCGATGATCCATTTGTTCAGCAGTACTTCGACCCTACTGGAGCATAATTTGACGATCATCCGCCTGCTGATGTTGCTGCTGATGATTTGTGATAGTTTCTTGTGGCTATGTGGATGTATTAGTTTTTTATTTCAGTGTACTAGAAACATTTGCTTAAAATGTTCGTAAAACGTTTATGCTATTTGCATCTCTATATATTTGCCAGTCTTGTTACTTATTCTGATTAAAAAAATACATGTTCTAGTCAATTTGTCTTTTTCCAAATTTGTCATAATCATTCGTTACGGGAGAGTTTTCCCACTATAATATATTGACAAAGGGGGAGAAATGACAAAATGTGATAACAAAATGTCTCGATTATAGCTGATGTATGGTTGATAACATATAACTGTGACATATTTTGTTGATATATCTGCACCTAATTTTGCTATAAAGAAATGTCAAGTTACAGGTCATTTAAATACTCTCGTTCAAAGGAAAGATCTACTTACGGGGAGCTTTTTTCTAAAAAGTAATTTTTTAACGGAAAGATCTGCGTTCAAAGAAACTTCGTCTACGTTTCAACTATTTGCATCAAAGGCTACATCAGACTCACCATATGTATTTTGGCATAGTTTATCAATTATCAGAATGGGGGAGATTGTTGACACAAAGTAGTCACAGTCAACCTAATTCTGATAATCGTCAAACATCATATCTAAAATACAGATGAAGCAGATACTCGATGCAAAGCATATCAACTCTGTCAGTACTAAAGTCGAACTCTGCAACAACTATTGATTTCTATTCAAATATAATCTTTCATTTATTTGAGTCTAGGACTAATGTAAGCTGAGTCGTACTGGCAAATCCCAAGTACCCATACCCAAATACCTAGTCCACTCAAATAAACCAAAGAACCTATCCACCAAATCGGGCCACATTCATTTACAAAGTCTACCATACTAAGAGACCGAACTCGGTTACCCTTTTGGTATGAAATCAACCAGTTCAATAGCTCCTGATTTCTTGGCCCAACGATTGAAAATTTGAATTAAACCCCATCCGAATTCTGACCGAATTCTGTTTGCCTACACCCTATAAGTATGATTGGAATTCTTCATTCAAAACAACAAAAACCAATTCTTAAGTCTTCTATCCTATTGTGAGCAAATCTCTAAAGTCTTAACATTCCCATCTCAAAGAACAACTCTCTAGCATTCCTAGTGCCAAGTGCGATCTCGGTCTAGAAGTCTTCTAAGATGTAAAGAGCTTTGTTCCATCAGTTACTCTCTCTATCAAGTTGTGAAGTTGCGAAACTTCGGATCAAACCTCGTGGTTGTAAGAAGTGACAAGCCTTTGGATCAAAGCTTGTGATTCACTATTGGTAATTATAGTGGATACTACTCCGAGCTTGAGTTCTCGGGACTGGACTAGTCCTCTCAGAGGGAAACCAGTATACATCTTGGTGTTTGCTTTCTCTCACCCTATTGCATATATATAAGTATATTCATAACACTGCTAGTAGTATCACTTACACATGAGATATATTCTAACTGCTAGTAGTTGATCACCATTGCATGCAATAGAATTATATTTTTAACAAGTGATTTTACTCCGCTGCATACATACACTCTATTCACCCCCCCCCTCTAGAGTTGCCATACAGTTCGCTCGGCACCAGCAACAGCAGAGAGGTGCCCAGCGACAGGGACGATCTTTCGCATTGACCGTCGAGGAAGAGGACCCAATCGGTGATGTTATCTCAGATTCAGTCTATCTTGATTCTTTTCTAGCTCATGTTTTATTTGATTCTGGTGCTTCTCATAGTTTTGTTTCTGTATCTTTTGCTCTGAGACATCATCTTGAGTCTGAACCGTTGACGAGGACTTGCAAGATCACGATCGGGGGTGGCATTATCCTGGTCAATGATGTTTGCAAGGACCGGAGAGTTTCTTTGGGAGGCCAAGAGATGAGCGTATGTATACTTGTAATGCCACTTCCGAGCTACGATATAGTACTCGGGATGGATTGGTTGAGTAGGCATCATGCTAGTATCGATTGTCGAGGAGGCAGAGTTTTGTTCCAGACACCAGGAGAGCAAGAGTTTGAGTTCTTTAGAGGAGGAGCAGAGAAGGACGAATGAGACTTTTGTGGAGCTTTGGCAAAAATGCAGGAGCCGCCACATCCATTGATTGCTCAATTCTTAATATCTTATAATTCTTCAATAAAATATTCTTTTAAACCCCTATAGACACCTATCTAGACAATGTAGATTATCTCATTTACATCCTCCTGTTGAAATGCCTAATGTGACAGTTTCCTTCCTCAGATACACTTGTTATCTATTTTCATTAATATAAGATCCATAAGAAATGACAGCTTGATAACAGATTCAACACATAACCTACAATGTCCAAGAAGATGCCACCATGCTAAAATTAAATTATTCTAGCATATGAAAGTAATTGACAAGTATTGTTTTGTACTTGAACAGTTGGATCTGCCTGGAGAAAACTGAGACATTTGACCAAAAAAAACTCAACCTGGTTTTAAGATCTAACCTCATCTCAGTGAATAGCCCAAACACATATCTACAAATGCCTATAAGCTTTAATGCAAAGAAGATATTCTTAAAGAAAAAAACAATGCACCTCAAAATGTGAAGCCCAAAATCAACAATCAGACAAACAACCACCCCATCATACACTTAAGAGTCCATAAAACCTCAATCTAACATCTGCTAGTATTTTGTCCAATTTCAACATTCTTTACACAATTATGGTGAGTGTAACAATATATTACTAAATTTACATGAAATGCACCTCTCACTCAATTACTGATTCCCCACACGCCTCTTGCATGCAAACGAACATGTGATATCAAGGATCTATATCTCTTCCTCAACTATCTTATCTTGCAAAGTAGTTATCCTTATGAATCTCATACCTTAGGGCATATCCGATATTCTGTGATCTATCGTGCAAATGCCGACAAGCAGAAAAACAAGATATTAAAGCAGACAAGGGACGAATGCAACTTTTTATTAAACTTAATTGATTTTGATTTTATATTTTATTCAATGGAAACAATCAATTAAATGACTGTATATGCAAGAAATCAATAAATTGTAGACAATAAATGTTAAGGAGATTCAACAACTTGCCTATGTCAACACCCCCCCTCCCCCCCCACCTCAAAGTAAAATTTCAACTTCTGTTAAGTGTCATTCTAAGTACAGGCGTTTTTTTTAACCAATGGAATATGTTGCACTTAATGTATATGCAAGCATTAAATGACTGTATATATGCACGCATTCATCTTAGTTCTCACATTGATTGTAAAGACGTGATTTTAAATTCCTATAAGAACACCTGGATCTTCTCACAGAAAAGTAAAACATCGACTTCTTTAGTTCTTTTACGTGTGATTCTAAGTACGTGAGTTTAACCTATGGACTATGTTGCACGGATACGGATACAACACGACACGGTAAGGACATGGCAAGACGGACACGGCACCTATTTTGGAACATCCTCGTTTATTTTGGAGTGTCTGGAATGTGTCCATGTCCAATACGTGTCTGATACGTGTTCGACATGACACGACACGACCCTAATGGTTGGAGTGTCCGTGCTTTTTAGCCTATGGATGGTTCTTGGTTCTGGATACACAACATAACTCTCTCCCAACTATTTGTACCCTTATTTTGGATGTTCATCACAAATGCTATTAATGAAGAAAAACTTAAAAAGACATTGTCATTGGACAGATAAAAGGTGAACAAAAACAAAACAATCTTTCATGATATGCAGCATCTCTCTTTCATTGATTCTGTTCAGTCCATCTTGTCATTGTTGATAAAGTGCACATATAAAAAGAAACAAAACCTGATTGAATGGACGAGTATAAGATACTTTTGAAAGACAACAAACAAACAATATATCCTATGTATAAGAAAGATCGACTAATGTGTTTTTCGGAATCTCAATGTGTTTCTCCTAACAAATAGGAAAAGAGCCATCCCCATGTGGTTTGTTGCTGTGTGAATAGTTGATAAGAAACTTTGCAAATTAACCCTATGCAAATCATATTATATATGTGGGACAAGAGTTTCCCAAAGCTAAGTTTTTAATTGTTAAGGAATTTTTCAATTAACACTTGAAGAGAAACCTTACACCCTTAATAAAATACTTTTAAAGGTTAAAATATAGGTCTTATATAATAGATTTTGATAACCTAATTCTTGAGGATAAGTTGAGTAAAAAGTAACGTTTTGGCTCCCTGAAAACCTTTGGTACGTCTTACCAACTTTTCCTAACTAGACAACATTCCCTAGACCTATACATACATAAACCTTTGAAAGTCTGTTCATCCATTACATGATCCTCCATTTCCTTCGATTTTGCATATGGTAGTCCTTGTCATCTCGTGCACTCTATCATGCGCACTCCATAATGTGAAATACCCATCATGCACATATAACAAAAGTTAGAACGAAGCGTGGCATAGTTAACAAGTTTTACACTTCGATATAATCCAGAGTGCAACGCAATATGCACTTGCCTCCACCAAAAAGTTTTCTAGGTCCATTAAATAAAATATGGTATGTGCAGTTCTCTTCTGCCACCAAAAATGTGCAAGTCTGCGACTACATCCAACATCTGTTGTTATAGCAGAATTTTCCAATAGCAAGTGCGTATTTTGACAAATCAAAATTTGACCATTGATAAATATTCCCCAAACAATCGACTATGTAAGGTATTAATCCTTGATTATGATTCCCTATATGTAAAATTCATCATGTATGCTCTTTTAAAGAGAAACTCCAGGTCTAATACCCTCTACAAATCCATATTATCGGTAAAAGTACAATTAGGAGAACCTATATAGTTAACTAAGAAAAATAAAAATTATATGATTCTATATAAGTCAACTTTCTTATCCATAGAACAAATGATCATACCAAATCCATATCAGTCTTGGCTTGAGTATTTGGCCAAATTCAAACTACACTTTCCATTCTGGTTTAAGCTTTTAACTTATAGGTCATTTGTTTGGCAACATCTACTTAATCTCTAGGATATCAGAAGCATGAGAAATAATTTGAAGAAGATAGTTTTAATTTGTTGGCATGGAGGAAGAGAGGGGACTTGAAAGGAGAGGGGCCACATTAAAGATTTATTACAATATAGTAAACCCACCAAAATGGGTGACATCGGAGGAAATACTGGAGATGTCAGATAAGGCTTTCTCCTGCAATTTTTCAGGTAGAGTATTTGTATTAAATCCAGATCTAAGACCCACATCACGATACAAGCAACGAAACTAGATCTACCAAATTGGGTAGAGATCTGAGAGATCCTAATCAATTTCCAGCAACCAAATGCCTCTTGCTTGAACCAATTCACAGCACATATGAGAAGAGAATTAGCATGAGAAAGATGATACATTTCATATGTAAAACATAATGCAGCAGAATACGGCATTATGCTTTTGTAGTATTATGCTTTTGTAGTAGTTTGTGGCAGTAGATATAGTTGAAGGAGAAAATGTGTTCTTAGATATAGAGTTGAATGGTTTCTGAAGGTCAAGATAGAGCTTCTCAAAATTCTAGAAAGTATATTAGAACTTGGTGAGGAAAGATGCAGCGGAATCAGAAGCAATTTCCCGATAAACAGAGAAGAAAATAGTGAAGACAAGAGAAACAATACTAAGTAGCTAACACCTTCAGATCATGGCATGTGTGTATTCAATGTCAATTCAAACTACGACACACTTTTTCACCTCTATATGCTTCATAGAGAAAATAAAAAAATTAACTACCATAAGATGTCTTAGCCAACAGATCTAGCTTATCCAAACACGACAAAGAATTCTTTTCATGTCTTGTAAGAGGGTATTCAGGGCTAATGTGTTCTACAAAGTACTGAAGTAGTAACTCCAAAAGAACCTTACGATGCTAACACATCAACGCCATGACCTTTGAGAAACTTTTCCCACTCTACATTCTTCTTTTAAATATAATAAAAGCATTTATGAGATGATCAGAGGATTCCAAAAAAGAAGAAAATAAACCACCACCACCACCCCCCCCCCCCCCCCCCCCCCCCCCCAAAAAAAAAAAACCCAAGTACATAAGAGAAGTCATACCTCCTATAATATGAGGTGATATATTTTCCTACGTAACATGCAGATGATAATAAACGTGTTCCTGAAGCATTGGCTATCAGCAATAACTGAAGAACATTTTGTGGTATACTGGGATTACTAGACACGATTATCATTTGTGTTCAACATCCAAACAGAATATGCAGAGGTTGAGGCTTATGGGTACAGAAGTGCATGTACAAATACTGGCCAAACAAAATTAAGTTGTACTAACGGTAAGCCTTATGTTTGTAAAGTTGCATCGGTTGAGTCATCATCATTCATCCACACATTCTTGAAATAGTGTTAAAATGGTTTGATTGCCATATATCTTCAATGCTGGTCCAAAGCCCAGATAAACAAGAAGCACTGCGTTAGGAAGCATATGGCCAGCCTAAAACATTGTCAGATCTCTATTAGCCGACTCCAAAATTTCAGAATAAGAGGCTTTTCTGTCATTACAATTTGTTCCAAGGTCATTATTTTACCCTAGATATTACACACTATCCAAACTCAGTGTCATGTCCATGTAGCACATGTACTGGACAAGACACATACTCTGAAATAAATCAGCCTATACATATTTTGTAGCATACAGCCAGCCTAAAACATTGTAAGATCCCTATTAGCCAACTCCAAAATTTTCGGAATAAAAGGTGTTTCTGTTATTACAATTTGTTCCAAGGTCATTATTTTACCCTAGGATTACACACAATCCAAACTCAGTGTCATGTCCATGTAGCACATGTATCGGACAAGACACATGCTCTGAAATAAATCAGCCTACCCATATTTTGTGGTACAGTTCAACTCTTGGATCTAAAAAAACAGATTTCAACAACCACGATTGAAAATATCATGCTTTCTATCAACACAAAAACAATGTACTACAGATCTAATATACAGGCACAACAAAGAATCGAATTAAAGAACACTATAACAACTAAATCGAAACAATAAAAATCAAGGAGGAGGAGGAGGAGGAGAGTTCTTCCCGTTGTTCCTCATGACGAGCATCACCATCTCGGCCCCCGCGAGCTTCACGTTCCTCTCTGCCACCAGGCTCGACCGCCGGAACAGTGCCCTCGCCTCTCCCGCCCCGTCCCTCTCCACCGCCACCGCCTCCGCCCCTCCCGCCCTCACAGTCCTCTCCATCTCCTCCACGTACCTCTCCGGGAACAGCGCCCCCGACAAGCCGTCGGAGAAAGCGAGGTCGAAGACTCCGTCGAAGAAGGGGAGGTTGTGGGGGTCGGCGCGGCTGACGAGGGGAGGGAGGTCGATCAGGTCGACGGCGGTGACGTCGGCGACGCCGGATGCGTTGAGGGCGACGGCGGCGTGTCCGGCGCCGGCGGACACGACGAGGACGCGGGAGGATTTGGAGAGGAATTTTAGGGTTTCGAGGGTTTGGAAGAGGGAGGAGAGGGAGGAGACGCGGGAGGAGAAGGAGGAGGAGGAGAGGAGCTTCTTGAGGCGGCTCTCCGGGGAGAGGTGGGCCCGGGAGAGCAGGTCGCAGGAGGAGTTGGGGTGGAGCCCGACGGGGAGGAGGACCGGGACTGGGACACTCCGGTGGTGCGTGGAGTTGTGGGTGTGGGTGTGGGTGGGGTTTGGTGGAGGTGCGGTGCAGGTGAGGGAGGAGCGGGTGAAGAGGTGGAGGAGGGAGAGAGTGGCGAGGAAGGAGAGGAGGAGGGAGAGGCGGTTCAGGAACCTCTCTACGTGCCAATCCATTCTCTCTTTCTATAGAGAGAGAGAGAAAGAGAAAAAGAGAGCTTCCTTTTTCTCTCTTCTCCTTGGGCTCACATGGATCTCGAAGAAGAATAGCTACAAACTGGAGTGCGACATTACTTGCGGGAAGTAGTGTTGGTGTTGCAAGCTTCTGCCTGGTGTATTGTTGGTGTTGCTGACGGTGTTTTTGATTGATGCGCGTCTGTATGTCCACCCTCACGTCATGTATAGTGTGGTTCCGAAAACCAAATTACAATTAGCGTGAGTTTGATTGTAAGATAGGAAATATGTGTTCAACGAAATTATTTTTCTTAAAAAAAAAAATTCATGAAATTTCATAAAAAACTTAATTGGTGTTTTATTGTCATTATTTTTCACAAAAAATATTATTTTTTTATGAAAAATAAAAATTTTATATGCAAAAAAATTGTTGTACAGAAAATATTTTTAAACAAATTAACTAAAACAAAATAATTTTAAAAAAATTTGAAATCACGAAAGCTTTCGCCATTTCTGATGACGAAAATATGAAATAATAATTTTTTATTATTTTTGTCAAATTTTTGGGTTTGTCAAATTTTCGTCAACCAAGTTGGCAAAATCTGACAATGAAATTTTTTTTTTCTTTTTGGTTTGTTTTTTTAAGTTTTTTTGTGTTGTTTATTTTTGGATAGTTGGTTTGATTTTTTTTTTTTGGTTTTATAAAAAAATTAACCAATAGATTTTCTAAAGACAATTTAAAATTAACTAAAATATTTTTTAAATATTAGATACCACATCTATTATCATTCAAAATATAATTTTAGAAATAGCAACCGTTTGATTATTATATATACTAATTTGTTACTAGATATACTAATATAATTTTAAAAATATAATTATTATCTATAATAATTTGTTATTATCTAACTAAATACATATTCAAAATTTAAAACATATATTTATAAGAAAACATAATTAAAATAGATATCACAATTTAACAAATAACAAACTAATTATTTATTATCTATATAATTAATTATATTTAAATAAATTGTGTACAAATAATAATAAATTATCTTTTATTGATACTAAAGAAAAATATAATATTGATAATAATATTAATCAATAGATTTTGTTATCATTCATATTAGTATAGATAATAACAAATTAGTATAGATAATAAAAAAATTCTAAAAGAAAATTACTGAAAGAAAATTTTGGAGGTCGAAATATCATTTTTTTGCGATTATAAATTTTTTCAAAATCCGCCAAACCGTGAAACGGTTCATCCCGTAGTACTTTTCAATACGGTCATTTTGGCACAAACTGAACCTTGTTTCGATCTCTCAGTCAAAAATTATGATACTTTAATGTTTTAAAATTTATATTTTTGCCTGTAACATGTGTGTCTTGTTTCAGATGAATTTTTTTTTCTACGTGAATTGTGTTACTCTAGTCAAAAACATACAAATTGACCTATTGTTTGACGAAAAACGATTTTCAAACAAATAGTTATGGCCGCTCGAAGTCTGCTCGATAGCAGACATAATATTCTTACGGCATAAATTTGTTTTTGTTTTTTGTTCAATGATAACAAATTTTATTTTGGATGTTAAATTTTATTTATATAAAAAAATATTGCTACAACAAATTTTTTTTAAATAACTAAACCTAAACAAAACTAAACAAAAGTAATTTTTTTTTAAATCAAACCAGAACAAAAAAAATAAAACACAATTATCCCGAAAAAATCAAGACAAAAAAACATAAAAAAAACAAACCAAAAGAAACCGAAACAAAAAAAAACAAAAACAAAAAAACACTGTCAGATTTTTGCCAACTTGGTTGGCGAAAATTTGACAAATATAAAAACAAAATCTGATTTTCACCATCAAAGATGGCAAAACCTTTCGTGATTTCAAAATTTTTAAAAAATATTTCATTTTAGTTAATTTGTTTAAAAAAATTATGTACAACAAATTTTCTGTTTTATATGAATTGGACAAGTTTCATTTTTCACCATTTTGGAGAAAAATATGAAAAATGATAGTTTTTTGGAAAATGATTTCATGAAAAATATAAGCTATCAAACACTACAATTGGTAAAAAATTTGTGATGAAAATATTTTACACGAAAAAAAAAGTCTGGTTGAAATTAGTTGATTATTTTATTGATTGTCTCATTGGCATTATATAGCCTTATAGTCATTAATACAATGATCTCAATCATTATGACAATAATCTCATAATGGAATATCCTGTGACATATTCTGGCATCCCAAATATGTCCTCAAGATATTCCCATGTGCTTATACTATACTTAAATATGACACCCAACATACCATATCAACACTCCCCCTCAAGATGGGTGAAAGATATTCACTAAGCCCATCTTGTCACATCCTCTAATCATGCTCACTGAGGTGAGTCCCTTGGTTAGTCCATCTGCTACTTGATCCCTGGTTGGAACATGGCCAAGCTCCAGTAATCCACTATCCAACTTCTCTTTAATGAAGAATCTATCAATCTCGATGTGTTTGGTCCTATCATGCTGTACTGGATTGTTGGCGATACTAATAGCTGACTGATTGTCACACCACAGCTTCATCTTGGCTCCTTGATCCAGCTTCAGCTCCACCAGCATATTCTTCAACCATAGCAGCTCTGCAACTCCCAAGGCCATAGCTCTGTACTCTACTTCAGCTGTCGATCTGGCCACCGCAGACTGCTTCTTACTCCTCCAGGAGACCAAGTTACCTCCTACAAATATGCAATATCCTGAGGTAGTCCTCCTGTCATCAGCACAACTAGCCCAGTCAGAATCACAGTAGCCCTCGATGCTCACGTGATTGTTCTTCCTGAATATTAGTCCCTTCCCGGGAGCACCTTTCAAGTACCTCAGAATCTGATACACTGCATCCATATGACCCTTCCGTGGGTCATGCATGTAGCGGCTCACCACACTTACTGCAAAGCAGATATCAGGACGTGTGTGGCTCAAATAGATCAACTTGCCAACCAGTCTCTGGTATCTGTCCCGATCAACTGGTTCTCCAGCCTCAGCATCAATCTTGAACCTCTGATCTATTGGTGTCGCTGCAGGTTTGCACCCCAATATCCCAGTTTCTGTGAGAAGGTCCAGTGCATACTTCCTTTGAGAGAGAACAATCCCCTCTGCTTCTCGAGCAATCTCAATCCCAAGAAAGTATCGAAGAAGGCCGAGATCCTTCACCTCGAATTCCTTGCCAAGCTTTCCTTTGAGTTGGGCGATCTCCTGTGATAATCATATCGTCCACATACACCGCAAGCATGGTGATGTGGCCTCCACTCCGACGGAAGAACACAGTATGATCAGCATTGATCTGCTGATATCCCATCCCTATCATCGTCCTTCTGAATCTGTCAAACCACACTCGAGGAGACTGCTTCAGTCCATAGAGGGACTTCTTCAACCTGCAGACCTTGCCTACTGTTTGATTGGTGCCAAATCCTGGTGGTATCTCTATGTACACCTCCTCCACTAGATCTCCGTGAAGAAATGCATTCTTCACATCCAGTTGGTGTAGCTTCCATCCACCATTCGCTGCCAGAGAAATCAGAGTCCTAACAGTGCTCATCTTTGCAACTGGTGTAAAGGTCTCGTCATAGTCGATGCCGTACGTCTGACTGTATCCTTTGGCTACTAGTCGAGCTTTGTAGCGCTTAACCTGTCCATCTAGATTCTGCTTCACGATAAAGACCCACTTGCATCCAACTGCTCTCTTCCCCTCTGGCAGTCTCACAAGCTCCCAAGTGTGGTTCTTCTCCAGAGCTCCCAACTCCTCGTGCATTACCGCTTTCCACTTTGGATCGTTCTTGGCAACCTGTCAATTGTTAGGTACAGTAATATTATCCAAAGATGCTATAAATGCTCCATGAGAAGAAGGGATATGGTCATAAGAAACAAACTGAGCAATATCCCAACCATATCTGTTTGGAGGATTTCCTGCATTGCTGCGAGTGGTCCTCCGTACAGATAGTGGTGTGGGAGGAGTAGAAGTAGGAGGAATGATATCTTGTGAAGGAGGGGGTATCACCTGAAGGGGGGTTGGTGTCGGTGCCTCAGGAGTTGGGACGAACGCAGGCAAGGGACTTGGCACTGGCACTGGCGGTACTGGTCCTGCAGTTTGCTTCTCTCTCCTGATGTAGGTAAGTAACTCTCCATGAGCCGTAGGCCTAACAGCTTCACCTTCTTGTCCCTTCTCTGTGCCTCTATGCCAAACTTCTAAATCGGTTACCACCAAGTTCTCCATCTCCCCCTCTCGCCTAATACTGGCAGTATTAGGCGTGTTGTGTTAAGTTCCGTCCTGGCGGTAGTATGGCTCATGCTACCGAAAGTGGACATACATACTGACAAACTTCTTCTTCTCTACTGGACTCCAGCACACATACCCCTTCTGGGTCGCCGAGTAGCCTACAAAGATGCATTTGACCGCTCTAGGGTCAAGTTTCTCAACTGATGGCCTGTTGTCCTTCACAAAACACACACACCCAAACACCTTCAGTGGGAGTATCCCACTATTATTGCCTTGCAATACCTCACATGGGAACTTCCATCCGAGGACCTTCGAGGGCATCCTGTTGATGAGTTGAGCTGCTGTCAACACTGTATGCCCCCACAGACTCTGTGGGACATTCATGCCGATCATCATACTTCTTGCGACCTCCAGAAGGTGTCTGTTTTTCCTTTCTGTAACTCCATTTTGTGCTGGTGTGTATGCACAGGTGGTCTGATGCTGTATTTCGTGTGCTGACAGGTATTCTACAAGCGTCCTGTTGGTATACTCCGTTCCATTGTCAGACCTCAGTACCTTCACAACTGCTTTATACTGAGTCTGGACATGCTTATGGAAATCCCAAAAATAAGCAGGTACATCATTCTTATTTTTTATCAAATATAACCAGGTAACACGAGAGGCACACTCAATGAAAGAAACAAAGTACTTATAACCATACATAGTGTTAGTAGCACATGGACCCCAGACATCAGAATGTACTACCTCAAAAGCAAAAGTGCTCCTATGACCCGTGCCAACATATGAGCTCCTAGTAAGTTTTCCTAACTCGCACGCATCACATACTAATTTCTCTTTATTTGTTTTTGCATAAATCTCTGGATACAACTTACTTAGAGTATCAAAGGAAGAATGTCCCATCCTCCGATGATGGAGTATCAAGGTATCCTCAGTCCTCTGCTGCAGTCCTTCCATGCCAGCCTTCTCTGCCATAGATACCAATGCTGAGTCCAGTCCTTCTCGATCTAGGTACCACAGTCCCTCATGCCAAGTGTCAGTCCCAAGTCTTCGTCCTGTCCCTTTCTCCTGGAAGGTCACCTTAGGAATATCAAAATAAACAATGCATTTAAGTTGGAGGATTATAGAACTAATGGACAAGAGACTGACTGGAAAGGATGGAGCATGTAAAATATTGGATAATCTTACTGAAGCTGTACAATTAACAGTACCCTTATCGACCACTGGCTGGAAAGTGCCATCAGCTGTCTGAATGTTGTCTGCTGATGCTAGGTGAGTGTAGGAAGAAAACTCACTAGCATTCCCCGTCACATGCCGAGATGCTCCCGAGTCGATAATCCAGTCTGATGATTTAAGGGAAGAGATAGACGCAAGAGCAAGTGATTCGTCAGTACCTTCTGATGGATGGGCATACATGGCAGCGTTGTCCCTAACAAAGAATGAGGTGGACGTCTCCTCTGTTCTACTCCTCATGTCGCCCAGTGTCTGGTCCTCCACAGTAAAGGTGCCTCAGCTTCTCCGTTCCCTTCTGATATCAGGAGGTTCGCCCGATAACCTCCTCGGCCGCCTTGTCTACCCCCTCGACCACGACCACGTCCTCCATTATATCCTCGTCTGTCGAACGGTCCTCATCCACCACCTGAATCTCCCTCCCTAGGTGGTTTGGTACAAGCATACCGATGATGACCCATCTCTCTATAGTTGTAGCACTGCCGGTTATGCTGCCAGGGCTCTCCCTTAGATCCTGTGTTACCTGAGCTGGTGATCGCTAGTGCTGACTTTGCTTCGGGGGGACCACCTGTCCCGGCTTGCAGCCTGATGCGTGTCTTCTCCTGAATCATGGCTGAGATAGTCTCCTCAAGGCTAGGGATCTTTGGTTGGGCTAGAAGTAGGGCCGTCCTCTGTGCGAAAGCTGCAGTCAGCCCTTTGAGGAACTTCATCGTCCTCTCCTGCAGACACACCTGTCTCTGCTTACACTTAGGGTCCCCGCAGCTCGCCCGATTTGAGGAGTGATCATAATCCAACCACAGATGCTCCAACTCCGTGGCATACTCCTGCACCGTCTTCTCTCCCTGTACGGTGTCATCAATTTCCCCCTTTATCTGGAAGACCCGTAAGTTATTCCCCACACCATCATAGGTCCTTCTCAACTTCTCCCACACATCTTTCACCATCTCAATACCGTCTACTGTGGCGGCAATAGACTGGACTAAGGAGTTGATAAGCTAGATGTAGATCACCATATGAGTGGACTTCCACTCATCGCGTCCTGTCGAGCCCTCGTCCGGCTCTGTCGCCTCGCCCGTTAGGAACCCCTCAATATTTTTTCCTGCGAGGGTTCTTCTCACCCGCCGTGACCAACTCAGATAGGTGGCTGGTCCATCTAATTTCAGATCGATGGAGGGAAGCTTCAACTCCGACGACGTTTGTGTCGTGTTCTCACCAGCCGACATCGTCAACAACTTCATCAACGTCGCCACCTCTACAGAATCTAGCTTCTTGATGATCTCCTCCATCGATGCGTCATCTATCCAATCATGTCACGTCCGCTCCACGAATCATGCTCGTCCTCGTCGTCCGCTCCTAGATCCGAACATGTCCCCCCTTTTTTCAGATATAGGGATCCCTATTAGGCGCCGTCTCGTGCTGGTGCGGAGGAGGCGGCAGCACGCATGTCACAGCCGCCGTCGCAGCAACAGCAGCAGTCGCAGCAGCCGCAGCAGCAGTAGTAGCCGCAGCAGTAGCGGGACGGGGCAGCAACAACGAAGGGCGACCTGCGAAGGACGACCTGCAAAGGGCGGAGAAGGGAAGAAGGGGGGCGTGGAAGAGTTCAGTGGAGGAGATCTAGGAAATCCTCATGTGGGTTTGTGGAAGCTTGGTGACGGCTAGGGTTTGTGGAAACCTGGCTCTGATACCATGTTAAAATTAGTTGATTATTTTATTGATTGTCTCATTGGCATTATATAGCCTTACAATCATTAATACAATGATCTCAATCATTATGACAATAATCTCATAATGAAATATCATGTGACATATTCTGGCATCCCAAATATGTCCTCAGGATATTCCCATGTGCTTATACTATACTTAAATATGACACCCAACATACCATATCAACAAGTCTAATCAAACACAGCCTTAGTTATCTACCTTGACCCTTTGTAAGTTCTAGCTGCATTTAAAACTTATATAATTGTATTTATTATATTTTATTATATTTGTAGTTTATTATCAATGTGTGTAGAAGGACGGATGGTCCTGACCCGGTCAACGGATCGGCTCGCTCCGACCCACTCCCCTCATGGGTCCGGGCTGGATCGGAGGATCCAACCCGCAAGTCCGGCCTGGCTCGGCCCGGTCTCGTCTTTGTTCGAGCCGGATCCAATTCGGTCGACCCGGTCGGCCTGACCCGTACCGACCCGGTTCTAGCCCAGTTCAATCCGATTCGGCTGAGTTTAAATTTTTTTTTTGGAATATATTCATTGGAATACCCCTATTTTAGTGCCTATTTTTTTGAACGTTTTAGGGGTATTTTGGTCATTTTTCTAAAAAATGACCAAAATACACATTATAACAACTCTTTTTTAGGGTATTTAGGGTCATTTGGCCCCCAAAATTTTCTATACATAGTCCATAATTCATGAAAAAAATACAACACAATTTTTTCTCTCTTACAAAATTTCTTCCCTCTCTTACAAAGTTTAGAAGAAAGACAATTACAAAGCTTAGAAGCAAAGCAATTATTGAAGTCCAACTTCTTTCCTCTCACATTTTTCTTATGATTTTTTTGGAGGCTTCTAGCAAACGTTACAAGTAACTTTAATATTACCCGAAAAAAAAAATCTAATTTAAGATTTTTCTTTCCTCTCTCTCTCTTTTGGTAGAGAAGTAATTAATTTTGCTCTAATTTTTTTAAAATATTTTTTTTAAATATGGATGGACAAGGTTCAAACCAAACTTTAAAAAATTATGATTGTTATAATAATATGTTTAAAAATAATCATATTTCTGATTATGTGCCACCGAAACAAATGTCACCTCCTGAAGTTAGGAGTATGGATACAGCTACAAATGTTACCAATAGAAAAAAAATCTTATGGCTGAATGTAAGAAATGTAAGCAGATTTACAAATGAAAAAAAAATGATCGTACGGACATTTTAAAAAGACAATACGAAAGCTGCTATGGCAAAGACACACTGTAGGCTAGAGAAATTACTTGTGATAAACAACTATTTACATCTGGTGAGAGTGTTTTTTTATTATAATTATACAAGTAATACCCTTAATCCTTATTTTACTAAAGTTTATACATCTAGTGCTAAAGCAGAGGCTCTGATTTTTTTTCCAAAAAGATAAGGTTGCTTTGAAAGAAAGATTTATACATGTTAGTAAGTTAGCTCTAACTTCTGATATATGGACTACTAAGCAAAATTATGGTTATATTTGTATTACGGCACATTATATAGATTCAAGATAGATGTTACAAAAATGCATAATTTGTCTAAGGTCTTTAGAATTTGTACATACTGACGCTGTAATCGGTGGCGCTATAATGCAATTTGTGCAAGAATATGATATTCACAATAAAATATTTTCGATTTCTTTTGATAATGCTAGTAATAACACTCTTTTATTAATATTTTAAAAACATAATTTATGCCTATGTTAGAAGGTAGACTTTTTCATGTTAGATGTGCTTGTCATATTATTAATTTAATTGTACAAGAATGTCTTGAATTCTTTCAACTAAATTTAGAAAAAATTAGATTATGTTTACAGAGTTTGAACACTTCTGTAAGTAAACAATAAGCTTTTAAATTTTTATGTACACAATATGATGTTTCTTTTAGACGATTTGTTATAGATGCACCACATAGATATAATTATACTTATTTAATGTTAAAATATTCTATGAAGTTTAGAGATGTTATTACATATTATTGTAATGTTAATCCTAGTTTTGATTATCAAATAACTGAGAATGATTGGTTAATTGCTACTTCTATTTTTAAAATTTTAGAATTATTTTAGAATGCTACATGTATTCTATCTGAAGTTTATTATCCAACTTCTCATTTAGCTTGAACATAAATTTTTAACATGTCTCATTAATTTCTAGATATAGAAATGTCCCTGGTTTTGATTATGTTGTTACCAAAATGGAAGCCAATTTTCTAAAATATTGGGGTAATATATTTCTTCTATATTGCATGGCTTCGATTTTGGATTCCAAGATTAAATTAGATGATGTATATATTTTATTAGACGAATTTTAAGAAAATATGAGAGTTGACGTAGGTAGCTTGAAAGTAGAAATTAAGGATATTTTAGATATTTTAATTATTTTATATGAAGAAAGAGTTGTATCCACCCGACCTGGTACAACTGTTCAAGGTAGTAGCAAGGATTTTATATCTAAATTATCATATGCTAAAAGTGTACTACAAAAGAAGAAACAAAAAAATTCTTCCCAACCCACTCAAAAAATGTCCTTATATCTCAATTTTTATGAAGAAGATGAAGATGACTTTTCATCTTATTACTCAATTTTAGAATAGTGAAAGTGACACAAAAAAATGTATCATGTACTTTGTTCTAGAGCACGTGATATTATAATGGCCCCGGTGTTCACGGTAGCATCGAAATCTTGTTTTAGTGCAGGTTCAAGAATGCTAAGCAAGAAGAGAAGTCAATTACTGCCAGATATTTTGAAAGCTTGTGTCTGCGTTCAAGATTGGACCCATGCTGAAAAAAGAACTCAAGATTCAAGAGATGAAAGTGCTGATATCTCAGAGCTGGACTTTCAATCTCTTACTATGGATGATACTACTGAAGGGGGAACTGAGCAATAAACTTCAAAGAAAGACGGACGACGGACGACGATTTTTTTTTTAAAAGACTTGTACATTTTTTTACAAGCTTTATGCAAATAAAATATTCTTTACAAGTTTCTATTTTTTTTTACTTTGGAAACACTCAAATTTTTCAAGAAATTTAAAAATAAATTTTCGGAAAATTTATGTGATTTTTAAATAAGTAAAATAAATATTTTCTAGTATTAAATAATTTTTTGTGATTTTATTAAATATTAAAATATTATAAAAATAATATTTTTTAGTGTAGAATAAATAATTAGACATAGTGTAATTTTTCTGAAATTTATTGGACCCCAAAACTATTTTTGAAGACCCAAAAATATAGTTTTTAAAATAAACCAAATAAAACCGGTTTAAACCACTCTAAATAAAACCCAACCAATATAAACCCAGTTGAACCGAACCCATTTAAACCAACCCTATTGGATCGGGTCAGATCTGAACCCGTCGACCCACTACCCGACCCGTTAGTTACTGCTACAGTTACTAACCCTATTTCCCAAATTCCCCCCGACTTCCTTCCGCCGTTCACCGACCGCCGCTTCAGTTTCCCGCCGCTCCGTCTTCCCGATCCGTTGCCGTCTCGTCTCCCCCCACCGGCTACCCGTCCCCTTCGTCTTCCCGACCCTTCACCTTCACTAACGCCCGGCCACCGCCCACCATATTTAAACCCCGCCCCTCACACCACCGCCATCACCAACCACCAGCACGACCCCGACTCCTCCGGCCACCCGAGCCCTGCCTCCACCTCGAGCTCCTCCAGCTCCGTCGTCAGTAGCCACCGACCCCAGCAGCCGCAGCTCCGCCGTCGACGAGCAGCAATCCGCCGCCCCGCAGTAGCCGCGACGCGCCGCCTCATCCACACGCAATTCAGTTGTTATTGGCGTCCTGTTCCAGTAAGAGTTTCTCTCTCATCGTTATCTCATTTTTTGAACGGTCTATCATGACACGTTCGCTGTGTAACTCTCTCGAAACCCGTACAAATAGTTCGGGGTATTGTGTCCTGTGTCGATCGTAAACTGCAACGCAAAAACAGGAAAAAAAATTCAATTTTTAAAAATTCAGAATTTGGCCCGAACTCACAAGTTCATGGCCGATTTAATCCCAACCTGGTTAATGTTTTCAAAATTCACCTAAACAGTAATTTAGACCGTATAACCTAGTTTTAAAACCCTATTTTATTTTATTTTATTGTGTTGTAGTTTATAATTATTTTACGGGTGAAAATGACCAAAAACTTGGTATTTAAAACCCTGTTTTTTTCGGAACTGGGTGCGCCCTGCTAAATGAGGCAACTTGGTCGTGTGCGAATTTCATCAAAAGGTACGCGCTGTCAATAGGGACGTGTGGGATTTCGCAGAAGTTGATTTGGATGTGCGTGCACACCGGAATCAACGCGTATCCGTCGACAACGTCCCGTATCGGCCATGTTCTAAAACTTATTATAACTTCGTGTGTGTTCATCGTTTCGAAACAAAACTTATGCCATCTGACTCGTAGCAATACGCTGGTCCTGTGACCCAAGTTTGGTTAGATTCTGAGAACGTTGACAAAATCCCGTATCGTGGGCCCCACGGCTCCACTTGACAGACGATTTTATGATCGGCTCATCGAAATCCAGTTCTGGACATTTCGTTGGGTTCGTATCGTCGTACTGGACTTGTAGACACTAAGTTTGACGAATTTGGAGAATTTTATCTTTGGCACATTTTTCGGTGCGAAGTGGGCCAAATGTGGACCCCGCTTTGACCAGAAACTGTCAAGTTTGCCCCTGTGTCCAAATTGGACTTATGGACATACAATTCTAACTATTTCATATCTTCTGAGCATGATGGTAATATTTATTTCAGCAACCAGAGGAGTACTTGAAGATCCCACGAATACTAGAGCAACTGTTGGAAACCAAATCCCAGGCAAGTGTACCTTGTCAATCTTGTAGTACCTGCTTTGTATTAATTTCTTGATTTAATTATATGATGTATCTGTTCAACCTAGGACCGTATGATATTGCTTAGCGTCCGAATAAGATTCGGGTGTCAATACCGTACGCGGAGTTGTGTAACATCACCTAGAGATTGATATCGATACCCTATACATTTTCGTGCTTGCATTATCAAGTACGTCATACCATAAGACACCTGACACTGTTCATGAGACAGAATCTTCCTGTAAGACCCCTAATCCTGAAACCATATTTTTTATTAATTATTTAATTGAATTATAGTAATTATGAGCTAAATAAAGGGAATAGATTTTATTTAATTTTTATTTGAGGTGTTTGTGTAATTGGGAGATTTATGGAGCCTTTATAAATTTTTCCTAATTTATTCCATGTAGGAGACCCTTTGGACAGTTGCTAGCTCAACCGTATGCACCAATATAATTCTTAGAATTTTCTGTGAATAGATATATATATATATATATATATATAATTCCTATTGGATATTGGATATCAAACCCAAACCCAAACCCAAACCCACTACCCGCTTGAAACCGGACCCATTAGGAGAAGGAAATATCAACAACAACAACTGTAGCAAAAGCAAACTTTGCTTCCTTCCCCGCGCATGTGAGCCATCCTTTTCCACCGCCTCTAAACCCTATTATTACTAAACTCTCCTCCAAAAGTGCCCAAAAACAAAGAAAGAAAGAAAGAAAGAAACAGCAGCGACAGTGGCTTTTAAGACCACTAAATTATTTCCTCCTCCGCCTCTTATTCTCTATATATATTCAAACTCTCCCAAACACTAACCCCACTTTTTCTTTCCCTAATCTTAACAACGGTTTGGACGTGCACTTTACAGAACTTTTGCTCGACAAGTATACCTTGCCATCATACTATTATTTACATTCCAATTGATACATGCATGTTTAATTCTGCTTATGTAAACCTTCTCACCCAAAATAGGTATTTTGTGTGTATTTTATATTATTATATTTATTATAGATGTTGAATTTCTTTAGAATATTCTCTTAGTTAATTAGAAAATAAATTTCTTGATATATTTACTTATATAAATATTTATTTAGAATCATTTTAGGTTATTTTAGATTTTGGAGATTTTCTAGAATTTTTGGTAATTAAAACTTAGAAAACATAAATTTTTAGGACTTCCATGATTTACTATGAGACCATACTTGAATGTTGTTACTACCAAATATTTATTTTAGAGTTAAAATATTTAAATATATTTTTCTGTAATTTATTTAAAATTTTAAGTAATTATTGGATTTTTGGAATTATTGAGGATTTATTTGGATATATAAAGTCTTAATATTAGATAGAGCTAATTTAGTGTTAATAGATATGATTATATATAAATTATTTGTATTATTTTTAATTCTATTTAAGATTATAAATTATTGAGATGAACTCAAACTCTATTTTAAATTAATTCAAATCCTGAGCCTACTAGGAAAATAATTTCATGCATATTCTATCCTTATTTAAACTGATCCTAATCATATCCAAATTAGCCAATCCTAGTCTTATTCAATTAAACAATCTTCACCATTATAAATACCTATTAGACTTATGGAATAAACTCATCTTTCATATTTTTTATCTCCAAACTCCTCTCTTTTTCGTCCAAAAATAGTCAAAATTCGTCATAAATTCAACCTCATTTTCTAGTAGTTATGACGACTTAAAAAGACGATATCTCCTAGCTCCGAACTCCAAACGTGGTCCAGTTTTTTTTGTTAGAATCATATCAAGGTTAGTTTTCTGAATATATAAATTATTTCAGTAATTTCAGAATTTATTTTTCCAGAATATTCCGAAAGTGCCAGTTGTCCGAAATCAGATGCGTTTTCGTATTTTCGAGATTTTGGGAGATCCCGAACTCGGAATTATGAACCGTTTGAAGTTTCGGAAAGCTGACATGATGAAATTCTAGAAAAGTATTTTTCCAGAATTTAAAATATAATTTTATTCTACTGTAAAATTCGTGCAACGTAGACGTAAATAGAAAACCACCAAAAACTGTCATTTGTGCGCCCTTGTGGCCATAACTCTTTATCGACTTATGATTTTATGAAACTGTCAATTCCAGCATTCATATAGCATTAAAATCTATAGAATTCCACACACAAATCCAAGATTTAAGTTGGTTGACTTTTTGGTCAACGGATTGCATCGATTTGCGTATCATAGATCACAAATCCGTAAAGTTGACGTTCTTTGGACCAAAAATAGGGTTTAACAATAAAATTAGATTATAATAAGATTACAATACTATTTTAGGTTATTTATTCAGAATTAAAAAATTAATTAAAATGGAGGAACCTATTCACCCACTTTTGTAACCTAATTTGTTTAATTTATGTGACGGGTAGATCGGACGATGCCTTGAGTTGTGACTTTATCCTTTTTCAGAGCAGGCAAGTATACCTTGCCATTGTACTGTTATTCATATTCTATATGTTGCATGCATCTTTATTTTGTCTTTAGTTCATATATTTTAACTATTATATAAAATGCGCGCGGCGGTGTCGTCACGATATATTTTTATTTATGTATTTGCATTAACCTTGTTTATGAGACTACCCCCATTATCATGTAGCATATTTAGGTTCATTGGCCGTGACACAGTTGTTACACGAGTTGTGAGTCTCATATAGATCACAGACTGGCGTGCAGGGTTTGGCCTCCTGAACGTGTGGGTCGTGCGTTAGGAATAACTGCTGTTAGAAACTTTGCATGCTAGTAGACTTAGCAGTTATTAGAGGTCTAGGGACATAGCCTATTGTAGTACGGTGGTCCCATCCTTGTCCTTATTTGGTTGCAGGATTGGGCTAGGGTACTAAGAATAGGCTATGAACAAAATTGTGTCATGGATGTGACATGCTTAGAGCATGGGGTGGAGAGAACAACAAGTACCGTATTTGAGCTCCTTTATACTTTTCTCCTTTGCGCCCAGATTCTTCGTTGGAGATACGGGTGGTGATGACCACTATATAATATATTATTATCAGGCGGGCCTCCGGCGTTCGAAAGACAACATGCCTTTGTAGGCCCCTGGATCTCCAATAGAGAATCATGCCAAATTCCAGTTTTCAGCCAGATAGCTCACTTGTGGGAAAAGTTGTTCTTAATTGCATTCACTTAGACAGTTAGGCGACCATTGGATATTTATTTCAGTACTTTATTGGCATATGTTTTATGTATCTTGTTACGTCCCTCTGAGGACCTGGCCCCTTCCAGGTGTATCTGTTATTGAGTATTCGCAGGAGCACAGATTCGGATGGTTGCATGTGTTTCGAGGATATCTTCTCTTCGAACCCGTGGTTGTTAGCTGGTATTCCTATATTGTGTTTATTGTGTTATACTTTTATATTCGAGTTGGTAGTAGATTTGTTTCCACCCAACTATCATCCTTAGATACTTCTTATTGAGATCTATATTCATAAATATTGGTTATTTATTTATATTTGATTTTCGTGGATGAGATTTAGATTATACCCCGTGACTTGTGATAGATTTATACCACTTGTGGATTGATATTCATATTACAGCGTACGTATGGGTTTGGTTTCCATATATTGGAGTTGTCATATCCATGCGGCTGGCATGCTTACGTGTTCCTAGTCCTAAGTATTTTGGGACTGGAGCGTGACATATTTTTGTGGTGGCCCATGCAGGTCGAGAGCATATTGTCTCGGTTACGTTACTGTACCGAACAAGCCTGCACCTAGGACTAGAGTATAGGATCTCATCCACAATTGACTATGATTCATCTTCCTCCTATCTGTTCTATTTGAACAATTATATCCTGCTTGATTCTTGTACTTCTCTAATAGTTCTTTGAGTATAGCCATCTGCTAGAATATAGGAACCCCTGTTATTAGGATGATAATTAGAGTAGCATACCTATTAAGAATACAACGAGAATATAGACACACCACTAAGTTTAGAATATCTAGTGAACCCTAGAATTCCTTATCTCTAGAATTGGTTTACCATTACCCCCTGATGTATTATGAGGACCTGTGAGTAGTATAGATACTACTAGAGTTAGTTAAAAGTCTTACCATAATGTTGGCCCTAGTATTGAGGAACCAATAGAAAACCAAAATTGAATATTATGACTGAACCTAACCTTCGCAGTTAGATAAGTATTGGAGAACTATAAATTTAGATTCTTGTCTTGAGATAAGCAGACAGTACCTTAGAAAGCTAAGAGCAATGCATAGAATATTTTTCTAATCATACCTCAAACACAGAGACTAGCATACCCCTTTCCCTTAGAAAACCATGATGCTACCTAGAGCCCATATTTTAATTTCATATATTGTTCCTCTGCAACCCTAACGTTCGTTAATTGCGCGACGAATAAATTATCTTCTTTTTTTCTTCATCTTTCAACTCGTGCTACTTGACACCTCTAATTATAGACCAATTGATTGTATTCTACGATAGGATATATAGTTTGCTATAGTTATAGTTATAATATTAAATTTTGAATTATGTACCTTGTAGTTAGAACCTGATAGTTGAGTTGTTCAATTAGATTGTGATGATTACCCCTAGTTGTTGACCATGTAATTTGTACCCCCACCTCGATACAAGTTAGATCCCTTTCCCCTTAACGGCTAGTAACTCTTCTATTCTTACTATTGACACTTGTTCTATAAGCACTAAGACTAAGGCTTAAAATGACCACGACCTATGTAATATAGGAGGATACCCTAATAAGTACTAAGACCCTTTCTCGTAGACCTTAACAGGAGCTTCTACGGTATCTTTAAGACAATTACAATAGTAGTTAAATTGTTATAAGTTAGGTAGTATACCTCACAACCTAGAATCACATAGCCTTTTGACCCATTATTGAAGTATAATTGAATGACATTAATCGCATGCTAGCAAAAGACGACAGTGTTTATTCAGACAATAGAATTTAGTCCTTGCCCCTATTTGGTCGACTAGCGACTTAGACAAGGAGGTTGTATGATAACTGTAGAGATTGTAGAGTCTTTTATTATTGTTACTTATTTTATTTTTGTTTTTGTGAACTTGAATTAATTTGTACCTCCTTTCATCATCATTTAGCGTACTTATATTTGTTGTACTACCTTGACTTATGCTGCTATTATAGCCTAGTTTTGCAAGCTTACTCTTCTATCGAGCTTGATCATGATGTATGTATTAGTGGGTTAACACACTAATATATTTTAGAATCAGTGTACTACGGTCTGATCAACCATAGTGCGCTTGGTTTGCCCTTTCGCATAACTACCGTACGTAGATTGAGATATATAGTGATTAGTAGACGAATGTACTTGCCCTCTAGATATGTCTGAGTATATCGTATCCGTTATATAACTGTACCGATGCGAGCATGTGAATAGGAATTACCAAAATATGATTTCAATCCACAACTGCCTTGACAATTTCCATTTGAATTCTTTAAACGCCTTGATCCCGATACTCATATTCTGTTACCTCTCCCTTGAACTCTTTATTATTGATCTTCGTCTTTTCTTATTTCGGAAAGACGAAACATCTTGCTTGGTATAAATTTGATATATAGATAGTACTAGATATACCCCACAGGCCAATCACATTACTAGATGACTATCTTTTATAATTGATTAAGGGCATATCATATGTGATATACTTGGTGTTAAAGTTTTGAGGATTGAATAACATAATTAAATAATTTGAGGAATATCTTTCTTAAACGTATAGCCTTATGTGATAGATGGATAAATTTTAAGTTGGGTAGAAGTTGCATTGTCAACTTGAGAGGAATTTCTTTTAGATTTTGATCAAGTAAGATTAGATTGGGAGATTCAAGTCATTTTAATTTTGAGAAATTTTAAAAGAAGGATTATGATAATGAAGATTTAAAGAATTTTACAATCTTGATATTGCGGACCAAATATTTATACTTTGAGCACATGATTTAAATTTTGAATATTGAAGGTTGAATCATCGATTTAAATTTTGAGGATAAATATAGAATTTTAGACTTGAACAATTGGTGAATTAGATTTAAATTTTATAATTTGATGGTTTGAATTGAAAGTTAAATTTTGATTGTTGGGTCACCTATTTGAAATATTGAGGATGTAAATTGAGTTTAAATATTTGAAGAGTACAGAATTCTTAAGTTGAGAATAGGAATAAGATTTGATTAGAATTGTTTATTGTTCAAAATCGAGAGAAAATTGTGATAGTTGAAAATTGTGATATAAATTTTGATGTGGGATGTCATATAGATTTGAGTTAGATTTGGATGTTGATTATTTAAAAATCGAGAAGAGATTACGACAGGTTGAATTTTGATTTAAACAGTGGTTATTTTAATTTTGAAGTGATTGCGATGGATTTGAATATATTTTGTTATTTAAATTTTTGGAAGAGATTGCGATTGACTTGCCTTATGTACGAATGTGAATGATTTATCAAGCCATGCCTTATTTTTAATTTTGAGGACGAAATTCTTTAAGTTGGGTAGATTGTAAACCCTCTCACCAAAAATAGGTATTTTGTGTGTATTTTATATTATTATATTTATTATAGATGTTGAATTTCTTTAGAGTATTCTCTTAGTTAATTAAAAAATAAATTTCTTGATATATTTACTTATATAAATATTTATTTAGAACTATTTTAGGTTATTTTAGATTTTGGAGATTTTCTAGAATTTTTGGTAATTAAAACTTAGGAAACATAAATTTTTAGGACTTCCATGATTTACTATGAGATCATACTTGAATGTTGTTACTACCAAACATTTATTTTAGAGTTAAAATATTTAAATATATTTTTCTGTAATTTATTTAGAATTTTAAGTAATTATTGGATTTTTAGAATTATTAAGGATTTATTTGGATATATAAAGTCTTAATATTAGATAGAGCTAATTTAGTGTTAATAGATATTAATAAGATTATATATAAATTATTTGTATTATATTTAATTCTATTTAAGATTATAAATTATTGAGATGAACTCAAACTCTATTTTAAATTAATTCAAATACTGAGCCTACTAGAAAAACAATTTCATGCATATCCTATCCTTATTTAAACTGATCCTAATCATATCCAAATTAGCCAATCCTAGTCTTATTCAATTAAACAATCTTCACCATTATAAATACCTATTAAACTTATAGAATAAACTCATCTTTCATATTTTTTATCCCCAAACTCCTCTCTTTTCGTCCAAAAATAGTCAAAATTTGTCATAAATTCAGCCTCATTTTCTAGTAGTTATGACGACTTAAAAAGACGATATCTCCTAGCTCCGGACTCCAAACGCGCTCCAGTTTTTTTTGTTAGAATCATATAAAGGTTATTTTTCTGAATATATAAATTATTTCAGTAATTTCTGAACATATTTTTCCAGAATATTCCGAAAGTGTCAGTTGTCCGAAATTAGACGCGTTTTCGTATTTTGGAGATTTTGGGAGATCCCAAACTCAGAATTATGAACCGTTTGAAGTTTAGGAAAGATGACATGATGAAATTCCATAAAAGTATTTTTACAGAATTTAAAATATAATTTTATTCTACTGTAAAATTCGTGCAACGTAGACGTAAATAAAAAACCACCGAAAACTGTCATCTGTGCGCCCTTGTGGCCATAACTCTTTACCGACTTATGATTTTATGAAACTATCGATCCCAGCGTTCATGTAGTGTTAAAATCTATAGAATTCCACACACAAATCCAGGATTTAAGTTGGTTGACTTTTTGGTCAACGGATTGCCTCGATTTGCGTACCATGGATCACAAATCTGTAAAGTTGACGTTCTTTGGACCAAAATTAGGGTTTAACAATAAAATCAGATTAAAATAAGATTAAAATACTATTTTAAGTTATTTATTCAGAATTAAAAAATTAATTAAAATGGAGGAACCTATTCACCCACTTTTGTAACCTAACTTGTTTAATTTATGTGACGGGTAGATCGGACGACGCCTTGAGTTATGACTTCATCCTTTTTCAGAGCAGGCAAGTATACCTCGCCATTATACTATTATTTATATTTCATATGTTGCATACATCTTTATTTTCTGTCTTTAGTTCATATATTTTAACTGTTATATAAAATGCGCGCGACAGTGTCGTCGCGGTATGTTTTTATTTATGTATTTGCATTGACCTTGTTTATGAGACTACCCTATCATCATGTAGCATCTTTAGGTTCATTGGTCATGACACAATTGTTACACGAGTTATGAGTCTCATATAGATCACGGACTGGCGTGCAGGATTTGGCCTCCTGTACGTATGGGCCGTGCATTAGGAATAACTGCTGTTAGAAACTTTGCATGCTAGTAGACTTAGCAGTTATTAGAGGTCTAGGGACATAGCCTATTGTAGTACGGTGGTCCCATCCTTGTCCTTGTTTGGTTGCAGGATTGGACTAGGGTACTAAGAATAGGCTATGAACCAAATTGTGTCATGGATGTGACATGCTTAGAGCATGGGGTGGGAAGAACAACAAGTACCGCATTTGAGCTCCTTTGCACTTTTCTCCTGTGCGCCCAGATTCTCCGCTGGAGATACGGGTGGTGATGCCCACTATATATTATATTATTATCAGGCGGGCCTCCTGTAAACCCCCTCACCCAAAGTAGATATTTTGTGTATATTTTATATTATTATAGATATTGAATTTCTTTAGAGTATTCTGTTATTTAATTAGCAAATGAATTTCTTGATATATTTACTTATATAAATATTTATTTAGAATCATTTTTAGGTTATTTTAGATTTTTGAAATTAATTAGGACTTATTTGGATATATATAGTCTTAATATTAGATATATGCTAATTTAGTGTTAATAGATATTAATAAGATTTTATAAATTATTTGTATTATATTTAATTATATTCAAGATTATAAATTATTGAGATAGATTCAAACTCTACTTTAAATTAATTTAAATCATGAACCTACTAGTAATACAACTTAATGTATATCATATCCTTATTTAAATTCATCATAATCCTATCCAAATTAACCAATCCTAGTTGTATTTAATTAAGTAGTCTCAACCATTATAAATACCTCATCCTTCATATTTTTCCCCAAATTCCTCTCTTTTTCGTCCAAAAATAGTCAAAATTCGTCATAAATTCAGCCTCATTTTCTACTAGTTATGACGAATTAAAAAGACGATATCTCCTAGCTCCGGACTCCAAACGAGGCCTAGTTTTTTTTGTTAGAACGATAATAAGGTTAGATTTCTGATTATATAAATTGTTTTTCTAAATTATGAGTATTAAATTCTGGAAAATTCGTAGAGCACAGCATATCCGAAAATAGACGTGTTTTGATGTTTTCGCGATTTCGGGAGAACCAGGAATCAGAATCATGAACCGTTTAAAGTTTCGGAAAGCTAATGTCGAGATCATCGACATATATTTTTCCCAGAATTTAATTTGAAGTATTTACATACTATTAATTCTGTAGAACTTTTAGGTTAGAATTTAACCATCAGTGCACAATACAAAATTTGTATGTGCCATAATTCCCAAATGAATTTGAATTCGGACGAGCCGTAAATTCCAGCATATTTTTGACGCTGAAATCTACAGGAAATCATGCATGAAAGTTGAGTTTGTGTCGGTTGACTTTTCGGTCAACAGATCGCCTCGATTTGCGTGCCATGAGTCTCGAGTTGATAAAATTTAGTTTCTTTGGACAAAATTTAGGAATTAACATAAAAATTAGAATAATAAGATTAAAATAAGATTTTAAAGTAAATATTCTAGAATTAAATAAATTAAAATAAATTATCTTTTGACGTGATAAATTTGTAATACATAGGATATTGGATTTGTTCTGCGCGACTTCTGGAGCAGGTTATTGGTACATCGCAACTTCCTTACCAGGCAAGTGTACCTTGCCAAACTCTGCAGTCTTGTTACCTATTTTCCTTGCTTCTTTATATTGCTGTGCATGCTTGACCTAGGACCGTGTGACGTACCTAGCGTCCGATTATCAGTCGGGTGCCAACACTATACGCAGTGTTGGGTACTGTCATCTAGAGATGGACATCCGTGACACTTTATATTCTCATACTTGCCTTATCAAGTATCATATGACCCAGGACACTTGACACCATTCATGAGACAGGATCTTCCCGAGATATTTGTGGTGATTCTGTATAGGATACAGGACTTGACAGAGATACTATATTCCTAGATACTTTATGACTTGTTGCATTTAGCTATGATCGCGCTTGACATGGACATGAGACGTTATGGACATGATATGCGTGGTTACATTGGGTGGGGAGAGACACACAGGCTACAGGCTGATTATATATATATAAAACATAGTAAACACATAGTAAAATACATAGATATTGCTGCTACCGGCTCCCAGACACAGAGCTTGTAGTGGTCTCAGCCTGAGTACTCGTGATGCTCTCACTTGCATTTCACATAGATGGTTACATAAATACCCTGTTTATTCATTGACTATTTTACTGTATTATTGTGGCTTGTATTTTCTGTACCTTGCTGTCCCCTGAGGACCTGGATCCGGATTATGTCCCCAGATATTGCAGACAAG
This sequence comes from Iris macrosiphon, assembly GCA_036927795.1. Taxonomy (NCBI): domain Eukaryota; kingdom Viridiplantae; phylum Streptophyta; class Magnoliopsida; order Asparagales; family Iridaceae; genus Iris; species Iris macrosiphon. The sequence continues at coordinate 30,778,480 of JAYESA010000018.1, read as the reverse complement.
ATCGACCCCGAGGTTTACGGAGCAGGAGCATTATCAGGAGCAGGCATTGGAGCAGTACCAGATCCAGTAGACGCGTGATCACCGAGGGTATCTTCTGAGTATATACTGTTCCATACTCAGTATTTGTTATGGTTATCTTTATTCTTGTATCTTGACAGATGTATTCAGACTCATTATCGGGTTATTTCCCCGAGTTTATATTATATTGAGATTGATCTTTCTTTATGATTCTGATATTGTTGTATTCATTTCTGTGGATGAGATTAGTATATCTAGACCCTTATTATTGTACTACAGCTTAAGTATGCCCTGATGGATCCATTAAATTGGGTTGTCCATCGGTGCGTACTGCTGGCCATTGCCACGTGTCTAGTCCCTCGGTATTTTGGGACTGGGGCGTGACATGGTTTTTGTGGTGGCCCATGCAGGTCTACGACTAAATTGTTCGGTTTCAACTTAGGGACCGAGCAAGCCTGCAATAAGAATATGATAAGTTTTAGAATCTCATCCACTTGCTTGAATCGTTCTTGACATCGATATCGGATTCGAATTAATTTCTTGACTTGTATCCTGCCTTGATTCCTGTGCGCTTCTTACTGTTTATTTGGTTTGTTACTCTTAAATTTTTGAATTTTGTGATTGGTAATTAGAACTTGACAGTTAAAGTTAGTAATGTAGATTATGACCCAATGATTACCCCTTAGCTTTAAGTCGCGTAATTAGTACCCCCACCTCGATACCAGTTAGATCCCTTACCCTTGACGGCCAGTAACTCTTCTATTCTCACTATCGACACTTGTTCTATAAGCACTAAGACTAAGGCTTAAGACGACCATGACCTAGGAAATATAGGAGGATACCCTAATAGGTACCAAGACCCCTTCTCGTAGACCTTAACCAGAGTTTCCACGGTATCCTTAAAATGATTCAGTATTAGTCATTGATATAAGTTGGGTAGTATGCCTCACAACATAGTACCACCTAGCCCTATTGACCCATTAATGAGGTAAACTAGGATGACACAACTTTAGACTTGTATAAGAAGATAGTGGCAATTCAGACAATAGAATTTAGAGGTCCTTGTCCCTATTTGGTCGACTAGCAACTTAGACAGGGAGGTTGTATGATGACTGTAGAGATTGTGTAGTCTTTTATTATTATGGTTGCTTGTTTGTTTTTGTTTTGTGAACTTGAATTAAATTTGTACCACCTTTCATCATCATCTAGCGTATTTATATTGCTGTACTACCTTGACTTATGCTGCTGTTATAGCCTAGTTTTGCAAGCTTATTCTTTATCGAGCTTGTTCATGACATATGTATTAGTGGACATGTACACTAATACAATTGTCTATTCAGAATCAAGGTATTAGGGTCTGGCCAACCTTAGTGCGTTTGATTCGCCCTTCGTAACGCTACTTTACGTGGATTGAGATATGTAGTGATTAGTAGACGAATATACTTGCCCTAGACATGTCTGACATATCGTATCGGTTACATAACTGTCCTAATACGAGCATGCGAACCAAGGATTACTAGAATATGATTTCAATCCACAACTGCTTGACGATTCCCATCTGAATTCTTAAAACGCCTTGACCCCGATACTTCTATTCCGTTTATCTCACCCTTGAACTCTTTATTATTGATCTCCGTCTTCCCTTATTTCGGAAAGGCGAAACCTCGTGCTTGATATAAGTTGATATATAGACTGTACTAGATATACCCCACAGGCCGGTCGTATTGTTTGATGACCTTTTTATAAATGATTAAGGGAATACCATAGGTGATATGTTTGGTGTTAAAAGACTTAAGGATTCAATAACATGATTAAATAGGTTGGGACATAGCTTTCTTAGATGTATAGCCTTAGATGATAGATGGGTAAATTCTAAGTTGGGTAGAGACCGCAATGCTCACTTGAGAGAAATTCTTGGGACTGTAATCAAGTGAGATTTGATAGAGAGACCCCACCCTATTTTAATTTCGAGGACGAAATTATTTTAAGTTGGGTAGATTGTAAACCCCCTCACCCAAAGTAGATATTTTGTGTATATTTTATATTATTATAGATATTGAATTTCTTTAGAGTATTCTGTTATTTAATTAGCAAATGAATTTCTTGATATATTTACTTATATAAATATTTATTTAGAATCATTTTTAGGTTATTTTAGATTTTTGAAATTAATTAGGACTTATTTGGATATATATAGTCTTAATATTAGATATATGCTAATTTAGTGTTAATAGATATTAATAAGATTTTATAAATTATTTGTATTATATTTAATTATATTCAAGATTATAAATTATTGAGATAGATTCAAACTCTACTTTAAATTAATTTAAATCATGAACCTACTAGGAATACAACTTAATGTATATCATATCCTTATTTAAATTCATCATAATCCTATCCAAATTAACCAATCCTAGTTGTATTTAATTAAGTAGTCTCAACCATTATAAATACCTCATCCTTCATATTTTCCCCCAAATTCCTCTCTTTTTCGTCCAAAAATAGTCAAAATTCGTCATAAATTCAGCCTCATTTTCTACTAGTTATGACGAATTAAAAAGACGATATCTCCTAGCTCCGGACTCCAAACGAGGCCTAGTTTTTTTTGTTAGAACGATAATAAGGTTAAATTTCTGATTATATAAATTGTTTTTCTAAATTATGAGTATTAAATTCTGGAAAATTCGTAGAGCACAGCATATCCGAAAATAGACGTGTTTCGATGTTTTTGCGATTTCGGGAGAACCAGGAATCAGAATCATGAACCGTTTAAAGTTTCGGAAAGCTAATGTCGAGATCATCGACATATATTTTTCCCAGAATTTAATTTGAAGTATTTACATACTGTTAATTCTGTAGAACTTCTAGGTTAGAATTTAACCATCGGTGCACAATACAAAATTTGTATGTGCCATAATTCCCAAACGAATTTGAATTCGGACGAGCCGTAAATTCCAGCATGTTTTTGACGCTGAAATCTACAGGAAATCATGCATGAAAGTTGAGTTTGTGTCGGTTGACTTTTCGGTCAACAGATCGCCTCGATTTGCGTGCCATGAGTCTCGAGTTGATAAAATTCAGTTTCTTTGGACAAAATTTAGGAATTAACATAAAAATTAGAATAATAAGATTAAAATAAGATTTTAGAGTAACTATTTCAGAATTAAATAAATTAAAATAAATTATCTTTTGACGTGATAAATTTGTAATACATAGGATATTGGATTTGTTCTGCGCGACTTCTGGAGCAGGTTATTGGTACATCGCAACTTCCTTACCAGGCAAGTGTACCTTGCCAAACTCTGCAGTCTTGTTACCTATTTTCCTTGCTTCTTTATATTGTTGTGCATGCTTGACCTAGGACCGTGTGACGTACCTAGCGTCCGATTATCAGTCGGGTGCCAACACTGTACGCAGTGTTGGGTACTGTCATCTAGAGATGGACATCCGTGACACTTTATATTCTCGTACTTGCCTTATCAAGTACCATATGACCCAGGATACTTGACACCATTCATGAGACAGGATCTTCCCGAGATATTCGTGGTGATTCTGTATAGGATACAGGACTTGACAGAGATACTATATTCCTAGATACTTTATGACTTGTTGCATTTAGCTATGATCGCGCTTGACATGGACATGAGACGTTATGGACATGATATGCGTGGTTACATTGGGTGGGGAGAGACACACAGGCTACAGGCTGATTATATATATATAAAACATAGTAAACACATAGTAAAATACATAGATATTGCTGCTACCGGCTCCCAGACACAGAGCTTGTAGTGGTCTCAGCCTGAGTACTCGTGATGCTCTCACTTGCATTTCACATAGATGGTTACATAAATACCCTGTTTATTCATTGACTATTTTACTGCATTATTGTGGCTTGTATTTTCTGTACCTTGCTGTCCCCTGAGGACCTGGATCCGGATTATGTCCCCAGATATTGCAGACAAGATCGACCCCGAGGTTTACGGAGCAGGAGCATTATCAGGAGCAGGCATTGGAGCAGTACCAGATCCAGTAGACGCGTGATCACCGAGGGTATCTTCTGAGTATATACTGTTCCATACTCAGTATTTGTTATGGTTATCTTTATTCTTGTATCTTGACAGATGTATTCAGACTCATTATCGGGTTATTTTCCCGAGTTTATATTATATTGAGATTGATCTTTCTTTATGATCCTGATATTGTTGTATTCATTTCTGTGGATGAGATTAGTATATCTAGACCCTTATTGTTGTACTACAGATTAAGTATGCCCTGATGGATCCATTAAATTGGGTTGTCCATCGGTGCGTACTGCTGGCCATTGCCACGTGTCTAGTCCCTCGGTATTTTGGGACTGGGGCGTGATACCTCCGGCGTTTGAAAGACGATGTGCCTTTGTAGGCCCCTGGACCTCCAATAGAGAATCATGCAAATCCCAGTTTTTAGCCAGATAGCTCACTTGTAGGGAAAGTTGTTCTTAACTGCATTCACTTAGACGGTTAGGCGACCATTGGATATTTATTTCAGTACTTTATTGGTATATATTTTATGTATCTTGTTACGTCCCTCTAAGGACCTGGCCCCTTCCAGGTGTATCTGTTATTGAGTATTCGCAGGAACGCAGATTCAGATGGTTGCATGTGTTTCGAGGATGTCTTCTCTTCGAACCCGTGGTTGTTAGCTGGTATTCCTATATTGTGTTTATTGTGTTGTACTTTTATATTCGAGTTGGTAGTGGATTTGATTCTACCCAACTATCATCCTTAGATACTTCTTATTGAGATCTAGATTTATAAATATTGGTTATTTATTTATATTTAATTTTCGTGGATGAGATTTAGATTATACCATGTGACTTGTGATAGATTTATACCACTTGTGGATAGATATTCATATTACAGCGTATGTATGGGTTTGGTTTCCATATATTGGAGTTGCCATATCCATGAGGCTGGCATGCTTACGTGTTCCTAGTCCTAAGTATTTTGGGACTGGGGCGTGACAGCTTATATAGATGTTTATTTATGTAGATTTTTGGACCCACTTCATGAAACCACCCTATCATTATGGAGCATCACTAGGTTCATTGGTCGGGACACAGTTGTTACACGAGTTGTGAGTCTCATATAGATCATGGACTTGTGACAGGTCTGGCCTCCTGTACGTATGAGCCGTATATTAGGGATAACTGCTGATAGAAACTTTGTATGCTAGTAGACCTGGTAGTTAATGTAAACACCTTGATTTTTTAGAATAATTTTAATATAATTTTTCCCATATTTTTGGTATGTTTCTGGAAGAAGAACCAAGGTAATTGTGATTAAAGGATTTTTAAATATTGATTATTGGTATTAAAATATTATAGAAATAATATTTTATAGTGTAAAATGGAAAATCGGACATAGGGTAATTTTTGGTGAATTTATTGGACTCCGGAAACGTGTTTAAAGCTCTAAAAACTATTGGATATATAAACCGAACCAAACCTGACTGAACCGAACCAAACCTGACTGAACCGAACCAAATCTGACTGAACCGAACCAGCATAATGGGTCGGGTCGGGTCGGATCCGAGTTAAACCCGACCCGGACCCGAAACCCAAGTGGAAACCCTAGCCCCGCCGGATTTACTGTAGCCGCCTATAAATTCTTCTCGATTTCCGTGCCCAGCCGCGCCGCCGTCGAACCTTCTTCCTCCTCCCGCTGTTCTACCCGCTGCTGGAACCCTAGACGCGCCCTCGACGACCTCCACCTCCCTCCGTTCTCCCCGACGAGGAACGTCTTCCTCCGACCCGCGGTGCCCTGAACGACGCTCCGCTCCCCCATCACCCAGCGACCTCGCTGCAGCTCCCCTGATCACAGTCGCCCGCCGCCAGGCCACCCGACCTCGGCCTCCTGCACTATGCCGTTGCCGCCAGGCCGTCGCACGAACCCTCTCCTCGACTCTACCACCCGCAGCCCCGATCTCCTCTCCCCAGACCCCGACAGCATCATCCGCCCTAGACCTATTGTCGCCGACCCAACTCCTCGCCGCCTCCGCTCAGTCCTCCTCCGACCCGCTGAGCACAGCAAGCCCTAGCCACCTCCGGCCACCCGCTGACAGGACACATCAGCCCCTGAATCGGACACAATCAGAAACCCTAGCCTGGACTCACAGCAGACACCGGACACGAGCAGGATACGAGAATTCAGACTTCTCGGAGCCCAGTTCAGGTAACGTTTCCTCTCACCTCGTAACTCCATTTTTGATTCCGCCAGTTGCAATGCGTAGACTGTATAACTCTCTTAGTGCCCGTGCAACCCGCTCGGTGCATCGCGTCCTGTGGTGATCGTAAACCGCGATCCAAAAACAGGAAAAATAATGCCTTGTTTCACCCTGGAACTGAGTACGCCCCGCCAAACGGGACGACTTGGTCGCACGCGGTCTTTACCGAAACATGCACGACGTTGATACGGACGTACGAAATTTTGTAGAAGTTGATTTGGATGCACGTGTACACCGGAATCAACGCGTATCCGCCGACAACGCCCCGTATCTGCCTATTCTGGAATACGCTGTAACTTTGTGTACACACGTCGGATCGAGACAAAACTTACGCCATCGGACTCGTAGCAATACGCTGGTCCTGTGACCCAAGTTTGGTTCAATTCTGAGAACGTTGACAAAATCGCGTATCATGAGCCCCACATGCTCCATTTGACGGGCGATTTTATGATCGGCTCATCGGAATCCAATTCTGGAAGTTCTGTTGGGTTCGTATCATCGTTCCTGACTTGTTGACACTGAGTTTGACAAATTTGGAGACCTTTGACCCTGACACGCTTTTCAGTGCAAAGTGGCTCACATGTGGACCCCGCTTTGGCCCGGAAATGTCATTTCTGCCATTGTGTCCAAATTGGACTTAAGGACAGGCATTTCTCGCTATTTGATATCTTCTGAGACTGTTGGTGATATTTATTACAGCTTTTGGAGGAGTACCCACAGGACCCACTGATACAGGGACGATTGTTGGTATTCAAACACCAGGCAAGTGTACCTTGCCAAACTCTGCAGTATTGTTACATATTTTCCTTACTTCATTTATATTGTTGTGCATGCTTAACCTAGGACCGTGTGACTTACTTAGCGTCCGATTTATAGTCGGGTGCCAACACCGTACGCGGCGTTGTGTATTGTCATCTAGAGATGGACATTCGTGACACTATATATTCTCGTACTTGTCTTACCAAGTACACTATGACCCAGGATACTTGACACCATTCATGAGACAGGATCTTCCTGAGATATTCATGGTGATTCTGTATAGGATAAAGGACTTGACAGAGATACTATATTCATAGATACTTTATGACTGGTTGCATTAGCTATGATCCCGCTTGACATGGACATGAGACGTTATGGTCATGATATGCGTGGTTATATTGGGTGGAGAGAGACACATAAGATACAGGTTATTTTATATATATCTACTACTATTGTGAGGTCGTAGACTCTCGTAGCAGAGCTAGACACATTACCGGTTATTACCGCTACCGGCTCCCCGACACAGAGCTTGTAGTGGCTCAGCCTGAGTACTCGTGATGCTCTCATCTTGTATTTCACATAGATGGTTATATAGCTTACCCTATTTATTTCATTATTTGCTGCACTGCATTTATTTTGGCTTGTATTTTCTGTACCTTGCTATGTTTCCTGAGGACCTGGATCCGGATTATGTCCCCAGGATTTGCAGACGAGATCTATCCCGAGGTATACGGGACCGGAGCAGAAGCAGATACATGAGCTGTACCGACACCCGAGGATGAGGTGTTAGCTGAAGACTTTTCCTGAGCATTCATGTTTCATGCTCAATATTTATTTATTTTAGTTATTTATATTTTATTTCTGGTGAACCATTGTATCAGATATTTATCGGGTTGTTCCCCGAAGCACTTTGTTGAGACTGGTTGATGATTTACATTCCTTATATTCTGTGGATCATATTTTATATCTTGTGTGGATGAGATTAGTTATGCTATATTGTCGTAGACTTGATTTTACAGCTTAAGTACGCCCTGATGGATCCATTAAATTGGGTTTGTCCATCGGTGTGTGCTGCTGGCCATTGCCACGTGTCTAGTCCCTCGGTATTTTGGGACTGGGGCGTGACATGGTTTTTGTGGTGGCCCATGCAGGTCTACGACAAAATTATTCAGTTTCAACTTAGGGACTGAACTAGCCTGCCCTAAGGATAGGATAAGTTATAGGATCTCATCCATTATTTGAACCATTTTTGAACTCTATATCGAACTCAATTTTGTTACTTGATTTGCATCCTGTGTTGATTCCTCTGAGCGTTCTTACAGTTTATCTTTTGGTTGCAGAGTAATGGATCCCAGGAACGGAGATGAGATTCCCTTGGATACACCACACGATGCTGTGGTTACTTATGTAGACGGAGTGACACCAGGCAACGGAGGACAAACATCGCAGAGCAATCAAACCGGTCAGCCTAATCAAAGGTTCCGGCGAGATGACATCCCACCTTCGCCACAATTCACTCTGCAAATGCCAGTTTTCCTGCCAGGACAAGCCATGGATGGGCAACAGATGTTTCAGATGATGTATGCCATGATGCAAGCCCAACAGCAGATTCAGCAAGAGGCTCAGTGTCACGAGGCAGAGTATTTGAGAACCAGCCTAGTATCAGCAATGGAGCAGGCAAACCCACCTGCGAGGCGATCAGTGACGGGATTTATCACCAATTTTTGTCAGCTCAAGCCTCGTACCTTTTCTGGTAAAGAGGGGCCAACAGAAGTTCACGAATGGCTCACGAACATACATCACCAGTTGGAAGCAGCTGAACTTCCGAGAGAGAAATGGATGACTGCGGTCAGGATACAGTTGACTAAAAATGCACATCATTGGTGGTTATCAGAAGAAAGGAGGCTCTGACAGGACCGAGTCACTTGGGAAGAGTTCTCCAGACTCTTTCGAGAGATGTATATTCCAGCAGTTGCACGATTAGAGCTCAGAGACAAGTTCAACCGCCTTATCCAAGGCAATATGACAGTGGAAGAATACAACGCAGAATTTATTCGCCTAAGTCGCTTCGCCCCAACCTTGATTTCGACGGAGGAAGAGAAAGCTGAGAAGTTCTTTGACGGACTGAAGTTCGAGCTTTAGAGATTGATTAGATCGGTCGCACCTACATCATATACCGACGTCCTTGTAGCAGCACGACGCATGGAGCGCGTCGCTAGAAGGGAGTCAAATCTGAAGAGGCCAATCACATCAGCACCATCCAGGACAGCACATGGGGATTCTACAAAACGATCCCAGAGGAGTATGCTAGATAGAGCAGCACACAGGGCCATATCCCTTCCTACTTGTCACTACTGCGGCAAGGTAGGGCACATTGAGAGAGAATGTAGGCGTAAGTTGGGACTATGTCTGAGCTGTGGATCCAACCAGCATCTATCCAGGGACTGTTCTGAACGCAGAGACGGAGTACCGAGACTAGCTTTACCTGCACCACGACCAGCTTATCCAGCAGTAGGGGCACCGCAGACTGGAGATGGAGGAGTCAGGCCACCAGCTCCAGGAGGATACCAACAGAGACCACCACTGGCACCACTGGCAGCTCTATTTCAACAGGCTCAGCAGCAGAGAGGTCCAGCTCAGGGACGAGGCCAGGCATTTACACTGGCTGTTGAGGAGGAAGCTACTACAGGCGAGGTTATCGCAGGTACTATTTTAGTATCTTCATTACCAGCTATAGCTTTATTTGATTCTGGAGCATCGCATTCATTTATAGCAGCTAGCTTTGTAGCCACCCATAGAGTAGCTACCGCACCCCTTCCGAAGATGAAGAGAATTCTTATGGGAGGTGGAATTATCCCAGTTAGTGACGTCTGTAGATCATGTTCTGTAGTAGTCTGTGGAAGAGAGATGCATGCTCAATTTCTAATCTTTTCCATGCCGGATTATGATGTTGTACTTGGTATGGACTGGTTAAGTCAGTACCATGCGACTCTTGATTGCCGACTTGGAAAAGTTATATTTAGACCGCCTGGACATCCAGAATTTGAGTTTCTTCGGGGAGCAGTAGAGCAAGGAGTTCAGCCTACTCTTAGGGTACTATCTGTAGAAGGGGAGACAGGTTACCCAAGAGTCATATCAGAATTCATGGATGTATTTCCTGATGTTCTTCCAGGTTTACTGTAGCGTCCCGCTTCGCATCGACGCTATGTACAAGTGAGATGGCCTTGCTTGCTCCAACGGAAGTCTTCTCGGAGAGTTCCCGACCGATTAATCAAGGTGAGTGGGCAGAACTGCATTCTCTGATTCTTGCACGACTTAATAATGAATCTGAGTTTTAAATGCTTGTTTGCTTAAGAAGAAATGTTTTCATAAGAAAATGATAGTACCGACTCAGCATGCTAACAAGAGAACTCACATAGCTTGTCACTGAAACGAATATGCTGCCTAGCTAAGAGAATATGTATGCTTGTCCGGAATAAAATAGAACCCTTGCTATGCTAAGAAGATAGAACTGCATATTTTACTTGATGTGATAATAGACCCGTGCCATGCTAGTCTCAACTAAAAGATCGTTTATATGTTTGCTTGTCATCGTGTTTATATGGCTTGTCTTGAATGCTTGTTTCGATGTGAGAGTAAATGATTGTCATGTTGTGTGCTATTGTGATAGAGACAAGAGACATGTGGGTGCTTGCGGTGGATGGGGGACAAACGATATGTGGGAGACCGATAACGCGCCCTGAGCTCGGGGCGTGGATATTGGAAGGAAGGATGGTGATGCGATGGGGTGAGACTAATAGTGCGCCCTGAGGATCGGTCCTTCGGGATCTTGGGGGGCGTGGCTATTAGAGGGAGGCGGTGCTTCTGTTGAGAAGAGTCGAGTCTGCATTAGAGAAGTGTATGGAGATAAGCTGCATTCAGGTCGTTAGGGAGCATGCTAGGGTAGCCTTCTTGCATACCTAACTGTTTGATGCAGAGACGGACAGGAAACTAAAGAACGGTAAAACATATATGTTTATGCAATTGTTGCTAACTTGTATGTCTGCTGCAGGGATAACCGTTCGGCCATGGGTAAGAAATATCAGTTTATACATAAGCCTGCTTATTCATTTTGTCTGCATCGTAGAGACCACCTGTTAGCGCTTTATGCATTGCATTCGGTCGGACAATGAGACTATTAGTGAAGAGCTGAACCTTGGCTACGGCTGCTTTGGCAGTAACGTGCAACCATGCGTCACAGCTGCTAATAGGATCAGAATGTGAGTCATTGGTTAGCTGGATTACCGCTACCGATCCTGAGTTACTCGGGGACCGACTTCTGATTGATAGTTAACTTGTGTGCTAGCTTGAATGATAGTCCCTAAATGCTGTCTGTCCCTAGAATCCGTGCATATAGTTCACCGAACACGCTGCGCACACCCGAACAGGATTCCTCGTGCTTGAATTGGTTGCCTCGATTGATTGGTTGTCTGATTATGTTTTCAAAGCAATGTTTCCAAACAATGTAATATGACTTTGCTATAGAACTGCATAAAATGAACCTAAGTAAAACTAGAAAGATCACTAGTAATGCAATGTTTTGCCACATGATTACTTAGTGTGGGTTTCAGGGGATGTAGCTTCTGTTCAGTTGTTTTATCTCACCAATACTTGTATAAAGTGCTGACCCCCCAACAGTTTGCTTGTTCTCAGGTGCTCGTTCGTCTGAGGAAGCGATAGCCGTGCCTCATCCCAAGGAGCCGGAAATCTGGAGTCGATGCCTGGAGCCGCATCGAGTTGTGCCTGCTTTGAGCTGCTTTTGTATAAAGGGACATAATGTATGGAACGGTGTTATTGTAATCGTGAGAAGAGTGCTTGAGCGATTTGTAATCTCGGCCATGCGCCGCTTGTAACACTTTCGATTATCAATAAAAGAGACTATTTTTCATATGCCATTGAGTTTTTCACTTTTCTGCAATGTTATGTGCCGCTGCTTCAGTATAGAATAGCTTACTTGCCCTTGTATCAAAGCTTTGGCCTTGTGCAAGCGCACTTTAAGCTTGCACGGCATCACGTCCCGATGAGAACGATTGTCCTGCGGGAGAGCTGTAACGTGGTGATTCACGTTCAGCGGGGACGATCGAGCTCGCGGGAGATTGGGGCGTGACATTTACCGCCTGATCGGGAAATAGAATTCACAATAGACTTAACTCCAGGAGCAGAGCCTATCACTTCATCAGTATATCGGCTAGCACCTAAGGAGTTAGTGGAGTTGAAGGAACAGGTTGATGATCTTCTGGAGAAGGGTTTTATCCGGCCTAGTATTTCACCATGGGGAGCACCCATATTATTTGTGCCGAAGAAGGATGGAACAGTACGGTTGTGCATTGACTACAGGTCACTAAATGTTGTGACCATCAAGAACAGGTATCCCTTACCACGCATTGATGATCTATTCGATCAATTGAGTGGTGCTAGGGTATTCTCGAAGATTGACCTTAGATCCGGCTATCATCAGATCAAAGTAAGAAAGGAGGATATACCGAAGACAACTTTCAGGACCAAGTATGGACATTATGAGTTCTTGGTAATGCCGTTTGGTTTAACCAACGCGCCAGCAGTGTCTATGAGTTTAATGAACGGAGTCTTTCATCAGTTCTTGGATAAATTTGTGGTTGTGTTTATTGATGACATTCTAATATATTCCAAGAGCCATGAAGAGCACGAGGAGCATCTCAGAATTGTGCTAGAGACATTGAGGCAGGAGAAGTTATATGCCAAACTTAGTAAGTGTGAGTTTTGTATGGATAAAGTGCCTTTCTTGGGACATATCATCTCAGGAGAAGGACTTTCAGTTGATCCGAAAAAAGTTGCGGCAATAGAGACTTGGCCTACACCCACATCAGTTGCAGAGGTGAGAAGTTTTCTCGGACTTGCGGGATATTACCGAAGGTTTGTAGAAAATTTCTCAAGGATTGCAGCACCGATGACGAAGCTGACACGTAAAGACCAGGAGTTTGTATGGACAGAAGACTTCCAGAAGGCCTTTGAAGAATTGAAGAGAAGATTAACAACAACACCTGTCTTGACTCTTCCTTCAGGGTCATGAGGTTTTGTTGTTTACAGTGATGCATCAGGTAGTGGACTAGGATGTGTTTTAATGCAATATGGCAAAGTCATTGCTTATGCATCGAGACAGTTGAAGGTTCACGAGAAGAACTACCCAACACACGATCTGGAGCTAGCAGCAGTTATATTTGCGCTGAAGATTTGGAGGCACTATCTCTATGGTGAGAAGGTAGACATCTTTACAGATCACAAGAGTCTGAAGTATGTATATACTCAGAAGGAGCTTAACATGAGGCAGAGACGTTGGCTTGAATTGATGGTAGATTTTGATATAGATCTGCAGTATCATCCGGGAAAGGCGAATGTCGTAGCAGACGCACTCAGCAGGAAGCCTACGGCTTATTTCTTGACGATATAGCCCGAGTTATTGAGAGATCTACAGGAGTTGCAGATAGAGGTTGTTTTACCAGGACATAGTGGCTTGCTGGCTAATCTTGAAGTTAAGTCGTCACTTGTGGAAAGAATTAAAGAGACATTGCCCACCGATGCTAGATTCCGAAGACTCAAAGAGAGGACTGAAGCAGGCATGCAGACGGGACTTCGCATACATGAAGACGGGACATTGAGGTTTGGGAATCGCCTGTATGTTCCAAATGGAGAATTGAGACATGAGTTAATGACTGAAGCACATAGTTCTATGTACTCTGTTCACCCAGGAGGAACCAAGATGTACCGAGACTTGAGATAGTATTATTGGTGGTATGGAATGAAAATAGAGATTGCAAAATTTGTGGCTAAATGTTTAGTCTGTCAGCAAGTAAAGGCCGAGCATCAGAGGACTGCAGGTATGTTACAGCCGCTTCCTATACCAGAATGGAAGTGGGAACATATCACGATGGATTTTGTCACAGGATTTCCAAGGAGCCCCAGCGGAAGAGATGCAGTATGGGTTATCGTGGATCGACTCACTAAATTGGCACACTTCTTGCCATTTAGAGTTGGACAGTCCACAGAGGTACTAGCCGACATGTATATACGACAAATCGTAAGATTACATGGAGTGCCAGTTAGTATTGTATCGGATCGAGATTCGAGATTTATATCTCATTTCTGGCGAAGCATGCAAGAGAGTCTGGGCACCAGACTCAAATTCAGCACAGCTTACCATCCACAGACAGATGGTCAATCGAAGCGCATGATTCAGATCTTGGAAGATATGTTACGATCATGTATGCTAGATTTTGAAGGATCTTGGGAAGATCATTTGCACTTAGTGGAGTTCTCCTACAACAACAGTTATCAGGCCAACATTCAGATGGCACCATTCGAGGCATTATACGGAAGGAAGTGCATATCGCCAATATATTGGAGTAACGTTGGTGAACGTCAAATACTGGGTCCAGAATTGGTAACGCAGACAGTGGAGAAGGTAAAACAGATTCAGAATCATCTTCGAGCAGCTCAGGACAGACAGAGGCATTAGGCTGATACTCACAGACATCCCCTAGAGTTCAAAGAAGGAGAGCACGTATTCTTGAGGATTTTGCCCACTCGAGGTACTATCAGATTTGGGAGCAGAGGCAAGTTGAGCCCACGGTATATCGGGCCATTTGATATTCTAGAGCGCATTGGTGAGGTGGCTTATCGTCTTGCATTACCTCCATCCTTAGAGGGAGTGCATGACGTATTTCACGTCTCACAGCTGAGAAGGTACGTGACCGACCCAAGTCACGTAGTCGATCATTCAAAGATCGCAGTGGGCCCTAGCTTGAGATATGAAGAACAACCAGTTGGCATACTCGACTACAGTGAGAAGATATTGCGATGACAGACAATTAGACTGGTTCGTGTAGCTTGGAAACATCATTCTCCTGGCGAATCGACTTGGGAACGAGAGGATAGTATGCGCCAGTGTTATCCTCACTTATTCGTGGATGCAGTTACAACCTAAACATTCTTGTAATTTTCATAGTTCTTCTTTAGTAGTTATTCTTTAATTGCGAGAACGCAATCCTCTTAAGGGGGATAGATTGTAAACACCCTAATTTTTCAGAATAATTTTAATATAATTTTTCCCATATTTTTGGTATGTTTCTGGAAGAAGAACCAAGGTAATTATGATTAAAGGATTTTTAAATGCTGATTATTGGTATTAAAATATTATGGAAATAATATTTTATGGTGTAAAATGGAAAACCGGACATAGGGTAATTTTTGGTAAATTTATTGGACTCCGGAAACGCGTTTAAAGCTCTAAAAACTATTGGATATATAAACCGAACCAAACCTGACTGAACCGAACCAAACCTGACTGAACTGAACCAAATCTGACTGAACCGAACCAGCATAATGGGTCAGGTCAGATTCGAGTCAAACCCGACCCGGACCCGAAACCCAAGTGGAAACCCTAGCCCCGCCGTATTTACTGTAGCCGCCTATAAATTCTTCTCGATTTCCGTGCCCAGCCGCGCCGCCATCGAACCTTCTTCCTCCTTCCGTTGTTCTACCCGCTGTCGGAACCCTAGACGCGCCCTCGACGACCTCCACCTCCCTCCATTCTCCCCGGCGACGAACGTCTTCCTCTGACCCGCGGCGCCCTGAACGACGTCGCCGCTCCCCCATCACCCAGCGACCTAGCCGCAGCTCCCCTGATCACAGCCGCCCGCCGCCAGGCCACCCGACCTCGGCCTCCTCCACCACGCCGCTGCCGCCAGGCCGCCGCAAGAACCCTCTCCTCGACACCACCACCCGCAGCCCCGATCTCCTCTCCCCAGACCCCGACAGCATCCTCCGTGTAAAACCCCCTTCCTAGAAAATCGTATATACCTTTTTTATTTATTAGTTATTAATTAAATTATAGTAATTAGGTCTAAATAGGAGAAATAGATTTTTAATAATTTTTATGTTAGGAGTTCGGGCACTTAGAGGACTTGTGGGACCATTAGGAATTTTTCGGAATTTATTCCATGTAGGAGACCCCTTGAGCTGTTGCTAGCCTAACGATGTGCAATACCCTATTATATAAATTTTCGTATGTGTGAATATATATATATATATATATATATATATATATATATATATATATATATATATATATATATATATATGTACATATATATATTTAAAGAAAGAAAGGAAAAGAAAAGAATAGAATTAAATAATTCTAATTAGAATATAATAATAATAACAATAATAAGTATAATAATAATACTAATATTAGTAACCAACATCTACCAATCCTTAGTATTAACCCCTTAGCCTTCCAACTTGGCAGCAAGTTGCTGAGTACCAGACCCTCCAGCCGCCCATTCATTGCAGCAAAGAGAAGCCGCCCTATAGCCCTTTCACCCGCGGAAAAAAAAACCCATGACCCGCGATCCAACTTCCCCTCTCTCCCCTAATATATAATATATATATATATATATATATATATATATATATATATATATATATATATATATATATATATATATATATATATATAATAGCTCTCTAAAACCCTAACCTAGAAACTCCAGACTTCCTCTTCCCATCTAGAGCCGTCACCTCAGCCAGAGAAGCCTCCCCAAGCCATCCAACCAGCCCGTCGACGCCGACATCGCGAACTGCAGTTTCCCACTCGAAGCACCTTCGCTCCGGCATGATTTCCCGTTGACTCGCTCATCCAAACGTTGTTCCGTTTTCATAGGTATGATCTTCCCTCAACCCTCTCCAGTATTTGTTTTATAGTCAACCTCGGAAAACGTGTGCCCCTAGGTGAAAAACAGCGTCCAAAGTTGGACGAGCAGACAGAATTCTGCAATCGCAGAATTCCAAAATGACCACCCATATTGCCGAGTTCGTATCTCCCACCACAGAGATCCGAATTCGGTGATTCTTTTTGATACCTGTAGATTACATGACCTAGTTTATTTTCTGTATTATAACTTTGTGCTATTAGTTGCTGTGGACAAAATTATATTCGTCACAAAACTGCGCGCATCCACTTTTTTCGGTTTTCCAAAATTTGGAGATCGGAGCGCGCCCCGCCAAACGGGACTGCCCCGTCGTGTGCCAAGTGTACCAAATGGTGCACACAGCATAACGGGACACGTGAAAATTCGTGGGGACTGATTCGGACGCGTGTGCGTGCCGGAATCAGACCGTATCCGCGGACACATTTCGTGTCGCCACTTTTGTGGAACTCGCGAGTATTTTGTGCACGATTGTCAGATTGCGACGAAACTTGCGCCACTGGACTCGTGGTAACGCGCTGGTCCTGTGACCCAAATTTTACGCATTTCTGAGACGGTTGACCAGATCGCCAATTGGCGGGTCCCACAGTTGACTTTTTGGACCAAATTTTGTTCGGCTCATCGGAATCCAAATTTGGATATACCGTTGGGTTCGTATTGACATCTAGAATTGTTTGACCCATAGTTTGTCCCATTTAGAGACTGTTACCCTCGGCACGCTTTTCGGTGCAAAGTGGGCCACACGTGGACCCCACTTTTGCCCAAAATTACCGTTTTGCCCCTGTGTCCAAATTGGACGAAAGGGATGTGCTTTTTAGCTATTTTGCTCATTCCAAAAATGTTGGTGATATTTATTTCAGCATCCGGAGACATTTGTTCTGTGGCCATAGCTTCTGGTCCTGTGTATTGGACATCTGGACATGACATTTTGCCGTTCTTGCCAGGCAAGTATACCTTGCCATTGTACTGTTATTTACATTCCATATGTTGCATGCATCTTTATTTTCTGCCCTTAGTTCATATATTTTAATTGTTATATAAAATGCTCGTGACGGTGACGTCGCGATATGTTTTTACTTATGTATTGCATTGACCCTGTACATGAGACTACCCCATTATCATATAGTATCATTAGGTTCATTTGGCCGTGACACATATTTTTACACGAGTTGTGAGTCTCATATAGATCACGGACGCATGTATTGACTGATCATCGGTACGTATGGGCCGTGCATTAGGGATAACTGCTGTTAGAAACTTTGCATGCTAGTAGACTTGGCAGTTATTAGAGGTCCAGGGACACAGCTTATTATAGTAAGGTGGTCCCATCCTTGTACTTGTTTGGTTGCAGGATTGGGCTACGGTACTAAGAATAGGCTATGGACCAAATCGTGTCATGGATGTGACATGCTTAGAGCATGGGGTGGGGAGAACAACAAGTACCGTATTTGAGCTCCTTTGCACTTTTTCTGTGACGCCCGGATTCTCCGCTGGAGATACGGGTGGTGATGACCCATATATATACATTGGCGGGCCTCCGCTGTTCAAAAGACGACGTGCCTTTGGGCCCCTGGATCTTCAAAAGAGAACCATGCCAAATCCCAGTTTTCAGCCAGATAGCTCACTTGTGGGAAAAGTTGTTCTTAACTGCATTCACTTTAGATGGTTAGGCGACCCATTGGATATTTATTTCAGTACTTTATTGGCATGTGTTTAAGTATACTTGTTATGTCCCTCTGAGGACCTGGTCCGCTGCCAGGTGTACCTGTTCTTGAGTATTTGCAGGAGCACAAATTTGGAAGGATATAGAGATGCTCCGTGGATGTCTTCTCTTCGAGCCGTGATTGGTAGCTGGTACTTATATTGTTTGAGTGAGTTGTACTTATATTGTATTTACTTCTCCATTTGAGTTGGTAGTGGATTTGTTTCCACCCAACTATCATCTTTAGATACTTCTTGTTGAGATCTAGTTTCTTAGATACTGGTTATTTATTTCTATATAATTTGGTGGATGAGATTTAGATTATACCCTGTGACTTGTGTTACATTTTATACCACTTGTGGATTTGATATTCATATTATAGCGTACGTGTGGATTTGGTTTCCATATATTGGAGTTGCCATATCCATGCGGCTGGCATGCTTACGTGTCCTAGTCCTACGTATTTTTGGGACTGGGGCGTGACATATTTTTGTGGTGGCCCATGCAAGTCAAGAGTATATTGTCTCGGTTACGTTACTGTACCGAATAAGCCTGCACCTAGGACTAGAATATAGGATCTCATCCACAATTGACTATGATTCATCTTCCTCCTCTCTGTTCTATTTTGAACAAATGCATCATGCTTGATTCCTGTGCTTCCCTAATAGTTCTTTAAGTATAGCCTTCTTCTAGAATATAGAAGTTCCTGTTGTTAGATGATAATTAGAGTAGCACACCTATTTAGAATACAACGAGAATATAGACACACCACTAAGTTTAGAATATCTAGTGAACCCTAGAACTCCTTATCTTTAGATTGGTATACCATTACCCCTTGATGTATTAAGAAGACTTGAGTAGTATAGACACTACTAGAGATAGTTAGAAGTTTTACCATAATGTTTGCCCCTAGCATTGAGGAACCAATAGAAAACCAAAAACTTAATGTTTGGACTGAACCTAACCTTCATAGTTAGATGATATTGGAACTATAAACTTATGTCATTGTCTTGTTATTAGTAGACAAGTACCCTAGAAGGCCAAGAGCAATGCATAGAATATTTTCCTAATCATACCTCAAACATAGTAGCTAGCGTACCACTTCCCTTTAGAAATCATGATGCTATCTAGAGCCCTCTATCTTTATTTTATATATTGTTTCCCTGCGACCATAGCGCTCGCTATTTTGCGACGGCTAAATACGTTTCTTCTCTTCATCTTTCAACTCGTGCCATCTGACACTTCGAATAGTAGGCCAAGTAAATTTATTCTTTGTTAATGGCTCATAGTTTGCTAGGATTATAGTTGTAGCCTTGATTGTGAAATTTTTATGCTTGGTAGTTAGAACTTGATAAGTTTAAGTTGTTTTGTAGATTGTGACCGATGATTAACCCTTAGTTTTTAAATCGTGTAATTTTTACCCTCACCTCGATACAAGTTAGACCCTTCCTCCTTGACGGTCAGTAACTCTTCTATCTTTACCATTGACACTTGCTTGTAAGTGCTATGACTAAGACTTAGGATGACCATTACCTACATAGAAAGGATACCCTAATCAATACCAAGATTTTTTTTTCCTCATATACCCTAATAAAGAGTTTCTGTTTTATTTACATGTGCAAGATTATTGTGTAGGACCCTCTTAAGACTGTCACCGTATTAGTTTAATTCTTCTAAGTTGGGTAGTATACCTCACCACCTAGTATCATATAGCCCTTGTGATCCATTAATGAAGTATAACTGAATGGCAGTAATTGTATGCTAACATAAGATGATAGTGTTTATTCAGACTATAGAACTTAGAGGCTCACATCCCTACTTTGTCGACTATCGACTTAGACATGGAATTAATATGATAACTGTAGAGATTGTAGAGCCTTTTATTATTGTTGCTTATTTTGTTTTATTGTTGTGAACTTGAATTATTTTGTAACATCTCTCATCATAATCCAGCGTATCTATAATCTCTGTACTACCTTGACTTATGCTGCTATTATAGCCTAGTTTTTGCAAGCTTATTCTTTTATCGAGCTTGTTCATGGCATATGTATTATTGGGTGCACACAATAATACAATTCAGAATCAGTGTATTACGGTCTGATCAACCATAGTGCGCTTGATTCGCCCTTTGCAATAATACTTTACGTGGATTGCGATATATAGTTGACTAGTAGACACCTGTACTTGCCCTCTAGATATGTCTAAGTATATCGTATCCGTTATATAACTGTACCGATGCGAGCATGTGGATAGGCATTACCAAAATAGGACTTCAATCCACAACTGCTTTGACAATTCCTATTTGAATTTTTTAAACGCCTTGATCCCGATACTTCTATTCTATTACCTCGCCCTTGAACTCTTTATTATTGATCTCCGCCTTCCCTTACTTCGGAAAGACGAAATCTCGTGCTTGGTATAAGTTTAATACACAGAGAGTAGTAGATATACCCCATAGGCCGATCACATACTTGAGGATTATTCTTTCGCAATTAAGGACATATCATATGTGATATGATCGGCGTTGAAGTTTCGAGGATTGAACGACATGAGTAAATAAATTAAGGGATATTTTCTTAAGGTATATAGCCTTAGGTGATAAGTGGGTAAATTCTAAGTTGGGTAGTAGTGCATTGTCAACTCGGGAGGAATTTCTTTTAGATTATGATCGAGTAAGATTAGATTGGGAGAGGTTCAAGCCATTGTAATTTTGAGAAATTTAGAAGGATGAATAAGATGATGAGGATCAATAAATTGATATTGAGGACCCAATATTTATACCTTAAGTGCATGAGTTAAAATTTGAACAATGAAGGTAGAATCACCAACTTGAATTTAGAGGATAAAAATAGAATTTCAGACTTGAATATTGGTGGACTGCATTTAATTTATTTTTCAATTTGGTGAATTGAATTAAGAACTAAAATTTTGGTTGGACGACCTATTTGAAATAATGAGGGTGTGAATGGAATTTAAAGAGTTGAGGCATACAAAATTTTATAAGTGAAAATGAGAATATATTGGACTCAAACCACTTCTAAAGGAGATTATGGTAGTTAGAGATCATGAGGTAAAAGTTATATGAGTATGTAAATCTTGGAGATGTTATGTGGATATGGATAATTTGAAACAAAGGGAGAAGAGATAACCATAGGTTAAATTTTGATTGGAGCAGTGGTCATCTTAACCTAGAAGTGATTGCAATGGATATGATTAGGATTTTAGTTATCGCAAGAAGATTGCGACTGACTTGCCTTATTGTACATAAAGGATTAACCGATTCTGCCTTATTTTAATTTTGAGGACGACATTGTTTTAAGTTCGGCAGATTGTAAAACCCCTCACCTAAGAATTTGACCTACTTGGTTGAGTTAGTGAGACTAAGGTTAGCTGAGTCCAGTTAGAGATAGAACACGATATTTTATTTTACAATAGTTATATCACTTGACACGTCTTACCGTGTCCCGATAATTGGAGCACTACACTAGCCACTGCCTTCCTATAAATTCTACACCCTTATCCTAGACATGCCCATCATCCAATTCTCATCTTTGTGCAATTTTCCAATTGTTGGACGCTTTTATGCAAAAGAGCATTTATGTGTCCACACCATTGGACATGACACATGAAGAAACCTATTTTTCGCTCATATGGATTTTTATGATTTTTTTCGGGATGTGCAACGTGCAACATCGCCCACCCCTTTAAACCTAGCCTTGCATCTTAAACAATGCAAATCTTAGACCATCCTTGCATTCTATCGTGGCTTAATTTTAATTTCGAGGACGAAATTTTTACAAGTTGGGTAGAATGTAAAACCCCCTTCCTAGAAAATCGTATATACCTTTTTTATTTATTAGTTATTAATTAAATTGTAGTAATTAGGTCTAAATAGGAGAAATAGATTTTTAATAATTTTTATGTTAGGAGTTCGGGCACTTAGAGGACTTGTGGGACCATTAGGAATTTTTCGGAATTTATTCCATGTAGGAGACCCCTTGAGCTGTTGCTAGCCTAACGATGTGCAATACCCTATTATATAAATTTTCTTATGTGTGAATATATATATATATATATATATATATATATATATATATACAATTATATATATGTACATATATATATTTAAAGAAAGAAAGGAAAAGAAAAGAATAGAATTAAATAATACTAATTAGAATATAATAATAATAACAATAATAAGTATAATAATAATACTAATATTAGTAACCAACATCTACCAATCCTTAGTATTAACCCCTTAGCCTTCCAACTTGGCAGCAAGTTGCTGAGTACCAGACCCTCCAGCCGCCCATTCATTGCAGCAAAGAGAAGCCACCCTATAGCCCTTTCACCCGCGGAAAAAAAACCCATGACCCGCGATCCAACTTCCCCTCTCTCCCCTAATATATAATATATATATATATATATAATAGCTCTCTAAAACCATAACCTAAAAACTCCAGACTTCCTCTTCCCATCTAGAGCTGTCACCTCAGCCAGAGAAGCCTCCCCAAGCCATCCAACCAGCCCGTCGACGCCGACATCGCGAACTGCAGTTTCCCACTCGAAGCACCTTCGCTCCGGCGTGATTTTCCGTTGACTCGCTCATCCAAACGTTGTTCCGTTTTCATATGTATGATCTTCCCTCAACCCTCTCCAGTATTTGTTTTATAGTCAACCTCGGAAAACTTGTGCCCCTAGGTAAAAAATAGCGTCCAAAGTTGGACGAGCAGACAGAATTCTGCAATCGCAGAATTCCAAAATGACCACCCATATTGCCGAGTTCGTATCTCCCACCACAGAGATCCGAATTCGGTGATTCTTTTTGATACCTGTAGATTACATGACCTAGTTTATTTTCTGTATTATAACTTTGTGCTATTAGTTGCTGCGGACAAAATTATATTCGTCACAAAACTGCGCGCACCCACTTTTTTCGGTTTTCCAAAAGTTGGAGATCGGAGCGCGCCCCGCCAAACGGGACTGCCCCGCCGTATGCCAAGTGTACCAAATGGTGCACACAGCATAACGGGACACGTGAAAATTTGTGGGGACTGATTCGGACGCGTGTGCGCGCCGGAATCAGACCGTATCCGCGGACACATTTCGTGTCGCCACTTTTGTGGAACTCGCGAGTATTTTGTGCACGATTGTCAGATTGCGACGAAACTTGCGCCACTGGACTCGTGGTAACGCGCTGGTCCTGTGACCCAAATTTCACGCATTTCTGAGATGGTTGACCAGATCGCCAATTGGCGGGTCCCACAGTTGACTTTTTGGACCAAATTTTGTTCGGCTCATCGGAATCCAAATTTGGACATACCGTTGGGTTCGTATTGACATCTATAGTTGTTTGACCCATAGTTTGTCCCATTTAGAGACTGTTACCCTCGATACGCTTTTCGGTGCAAAGTGGGCCACACGTGGACCCCACTTTTGCCCAAAATTACCGTTTTGCCCCTGTGTCCAAATTGGACGAAAGGGATGTGCTTTTTAGCTATTTTGCTCATTCCGAAAACGTTGGTGATATTTATTTCAGCATCCGGAGATATTTGTTCTGTGGCCATAGCTTCTGGTCCTGTGTATTGGACATCTGGACATGACATTTTGCCGTTCTTGCCAGGCAAGTATACCTTGCCATTGTACTGTTATTTACATTCCATATGTTGCATACATCTTTATTTTCTGCCCTTAGTTCATATATTTTAATTGTTATATAAAATGCTCGTGACGGTGACGTCGCGATATGTTTTTACTTATGTATTGCATTGACCCTGTACATGAGACTACCCCATTATCATATAGTATCATTAGGTTCATTTGGCCGTGACACATATTTTTACACGAGTTGTGAGTCTCATATAGATCACGGACGCATGTATTGACTGATCATCGGTACGTATGGGCCGTGCGTTAGGGATAACTGCTGTTAGAAACTTTGCATGCTAGTAGACTTGGCAGTTATTAGAGGTCCAGGGACACAGCTTATTATAGTACGGTGGTCCCATCCTTGTACTTGTTTGGTTGCAGGATTGGGCTAGGGTACTAAGAATAGGCTATGGACCAAATCGTGTCATGGATGTGACATGCTTAGAGCATGGGGTGGGGAGAACAACAAGTACCGCATTTGAGCTCCTTTGCACTTTTTCTGTGACGCCCGGATTCTCCGCTGGAGATACGGGTGGTGATGACCCATATATATACATTGGCGGGCCTCCGCCGTTCAAAAGACGACGTGCCTTTGGGCCCCTGGATCTTCAAAAGAGAACCATGCCAAATCCCAGTTTTCAGCCAGATAGCTCACTTGTGGGGAAAGTTGTTCTTAACTGCATTCACTTTAGATGGTTAGACGACCCATTGGATATTTATTTCAGTACTTTATTGGCATGTGTTTAAGTATACTTGTTATGTCCCTCTGAGGACCTGGTCCGCTGCTGTCACGCCCCAGTCCCAAAATGCCGAGGGACTGGAGAAGCGTGAGCAATGGCCAGTAGCACGCACCGATGGACAACCCAATTAAATGGATCCATCGGGGCATGCTTAAGCTGTAGTCTAGCAGGACTAAGTACAAGTCTCAGGTATTACTAATCTCATCCACAGAATAACACAGAGTAATGCCAGAAATAATGCAAATAGAAATAAATAAGCAATAAATAAGATTATCTCGGGAAACAACTCCGAGAATTAGTCTGTTACAATTAAGGAAACATAGACTGGAAATAAAATGCTGAAAAGAAAATACTGTGTAGCTGAAGCCGGTGCTCAGGTGAAGTCTTCGGCCACTATCTCGTCCTCGGTTCCGGGTTCTGTTCCAAGGAGTGCTCCTGTACCGTACACCTCGGGAAAGTTCTCCTCGGCTATACCTGGGGACATAGTCCATTCCAGGTCCTCAGGGGACATAACAAGGTACAGAAAATACAAGCCAAAATATATGCAGTGCAGCAATAAAATAGACAGCAGGGTAAATATATAAACCAGCTAGTGATATGCATGTGAGAGTTTAGTCATACTCAGGCTGACTACTACAGGATCAGTGTCGAAGAAACCATAGCAGTATTTTCTCGAGGAGCCAGTAAGGAACCAAAGCTCTGTATCAGAGTCTAAGGCACCGCCAGATATAAGTATTTATATTATATTATATTCAGCCTTGATATGACAATACTCTCCCCACCCCATGAAATCTCACGTCACAGTTCCAGAATATATCAGGTACCAGTCACGCAAGTTTGAACTAATGCAACGAGTCAGGCTAGAATCTAAGCATTTAAACGGGAAATGACATGAAAATGTAACCTATACGGAATCACCATGTATATGTCAGGTAATTCCGTCACATAAATAGTGTCAGGTGTTCTGGGTTAAGCAGTTAAACAAGTTACATGGGAATCTACCAGAAATCAAGTAAAACACTATAACCAGAAATATCTGAGGATTGACAGACTTTATGATCCTACTGTTGCAAAATTAAACCAAGAAAATATATAGCAAGCTGCAGGGTTTGGCAATGTATACTTGCCCTCTGATGTATAACTAAGTCCAGGAATTATTTAGCAAGACTGCAAGTTTTGGCGAGGTACACTTGCCTGTGGTTCCTGTTCGGTTTGCAGTTCTGACCTCGGCGGGAATTGCAGGCGGTACTCCGGTTGCTGAAACAAACATCACCATCAGATCCAGAAAATATCAATCAGCTAGAAACGCCTGTCCTTGGGTCCAATTTGAAGACAAGGGCAGAAACGACAGTTTCGGGTCAAAACGGGGTCCACATGTGGGCCCGCTTTGCACCGAAAAATGGGTCAGGGTCAAATGTCTCCAAATTTACCAAACTTAGTGTCAACAGGTCAGGAACGCTGATACGAACCCAACGGAACTTCCAGAATTGGATTCCGATGAGCCGAACATAAAATCGCCCGTCGAGCGGGGCCTGTGGGGCCCACGACACGCGATTTCGTCAACGTTCTCAGAATCGAACCAAACTTGGCTCACAGGACCAGCGTATTGCTACGAGTCCGATGGCGCAAGTTTCGTCTCGATCCGAAGTGTGTACACCAAGTTAGGGTGAAACGGGGTCTGGTTTTTCCTGTTTTTGGATTGCGGTGTGCGATCACCACAGGACGCGATGCCCTGAACAGTTTGTCCGGACACCGAGAGGGTCATACAGGCTTCGCAACGCAATTTGCGGAAACGAAAACGGAGCTACGAATAAAAAGTTACGCGTACCTGAACCTCGCTGAAAAATCGGGATTTCGCCGTGTCCGACTCGACACGGACACTGTGTCCTGTGTCCGTGTCCGACACAGGAACAGTAACTAGGATTAGGGTTAGGGTTCCGGTGCTCTGCGACGGGACTCCGGCGGCTGGGGCGGTCGGGTCTTCGCCGGACGCGGCTCGCGGAGGCGGCGGCGACCGAGGGGCGGCGGCGTCGAGCTCGGGCGGCTGCCGGAGCTGCTGTGCGGTGCGGGGCTGCTCGCTGCGGCTGCTGTCTGCGGCTGGGTGCGGCGTGGAGGCGACGGCGGAGGGGCGTGGAGGCGACGGCGGCGGAGGGTGCAGCGGCGGAGGGTGGCGGTTACGGCGGTGCTGAGGGTGGAGGCGAGGCCAGGGGGGGTTTATAGGGTGGCCGCGGCGGTTGGGGGGGCCGAGATGGGCGAAGGACGGGGCGAGGTGGCCGGGGTCGTTGGCGACGCGTGGCGGGCGGAGCGGCGCTGGCGGAGGCGTGGCCGCGGGCGGGGCGGCGGAGGAAGCGGGCCGCCGCGGGTCGTGGGGGAGAGAGTGGAGACGCGGGTTCGGGTCGGCGGGTCGGGCGGCGGATCCGATCCGACCCGACCCGCTGGGCAGGGTTCGGGTTGGGCTGGGCCGGGCCGGCCCAACGGGCTGGGCTGGGTATTTTTTTAAAAAAAAAATAATAATAATTATAATAATAAATAATTAACAGTAATTAATTAATAATTAAATAATTAATTAAATAAATACTGTTTAGGCATTTAAAAATAGGTCCGGGGTCCGATAAATTCCAGAAAAATTGCCCTAAGTCCAGTTTTTCATTTTACATCCAAAAATATTATTTCCATAATATTTTAATATTGTTTAATATCAAATAAAAATCATTTAAAAATTAAAACCCTGTTTTTAAATTACAGAAAATTCTCAGAAAATTCCAGAAATTTGTGAAAAATTCCAGTTTTAAAATTTTGAAAATTCAGGGGGTTTACAATATACCCCCCTTAAGAGGATTGTGTCCTCACAATCAAAGAATAACCGGTCAACAGAGATGACGCGGTCGCAAGCATTGTTCAAAAACACATCACAAGATACTTAGGGAATACCGTTTCCCTAAAATTTAAAAGTTTACACTTTCCAGAAAAATCTAGTTAAAACTATAACTTTTATGAAAAACCAGGTTATGATTACAAGTTGCAAATTACTAGGTTGGGGCTGAGGTCATGAACCAATAGGCACGAACTACAACAAGACTAAAAACGGATAACTATAAATCACTTACTCGCATCGGCTTCCTGCACAGTCATCGCGTAAGCTTGCTCTCGTCCTTGAGGTAGATTCCTCTGCTGTTGCTGAGCTTGCTGGTAGGGTGCTGCTCGAGGCGCTGGTGGAGTTTGCTGGTTCACCCTTGGTGTTCCTTCTCTACGCTCGGGGCAGTCCCTCACTGCATGCTGTCTGGATCCGCAGCCTAAGCATAGTCCGAGTTTACGTCTACATTCCTTCTCGACATGGCCGATCTTGCCGCAGTGGTAACAGGTAGGAAGGTAGAAGGCTTTTGGTGCTGCTGCTGGTGGCGAGCTTATTTGTTGACGCTTTGTAGACTCCTCTTGTGCTGCTTTGGTTGGTGCGGATGGGGAAGGCCGCTTCAGTCTGGTCTCTCTCTTGGTGACGCGCTCTATGCGTCGAGCTGCAGCAAGAACGTCCGAGTACGATGTTGGTGCGACGGACCCAATTAGTTTCTGCAGCTCGATGTTCAGTCCGTCGAAGAATTTCTCGGCCTTCTCTTCCTCAGTCGGGATCAGGGTGGGGGCGAAGCGGCTCAGACGAATAAATTCTGCGTTGTATTCTTCCACCGTCATGGAGTCCTGAGTGAGGCGATTGAATTTGTCCCGCAGTTCTGATCGAGCGATGGCTGGAATGTACATCTCTTGGAAGAGTCTGGAGAACTCCTCCCAGGTGACTCGGTCTGGTCCGAGTCGCATCTCCTCGGATAGCCACCAGTGATGGGCATTATCCGTCAATTGCATTCGGACGGCAGTCATCCAGCGTTCCCGTGGAAGTTCAGCTGCTTCAAGTTGATGCCGAATGTTGGTGAGCCACTCGTGAACTTCTGTGGGCTCCTCTTTTCCAGAAAAAGTGCGGGGCTTCAGTTGGCGGAAGTCAGTGATTGAGCCTGTAGTTGGCCGTCGAGCTGGTAGGTTGGCCTGCCCCAGTGCAGTTACGATGCTGTCCCTTAAGAAGTTAGCTTCGCGACGCTGAGCCTCGTGTTGGACTTGTTGCTGTGCTTGCATCATCGCGTAGATCATTTGGAATATTTGCTGCCCGTCGATCGGCTGTCCTGGTGGGAACACGGGCATTGGTGGGACGAACTGTGGCGGAGGTGGGATGTCATTACGCCGGAATCGGGAGGTAGGTTGACCTGCCGGCTGGCTCTGTTGAGTTGTGGGGATTCCTCCGACTGGTGTCACTTCGTCGTCATAGGTGACACCTGTAGCTTGTGGCGTTCTGGCGGGAGTCTCGTTGCATTCTTGGGGGTCCATTTCCCTGTATCCAAAATACCCAATAAGAGGCGCACAGGAAACAAGGCAAGATGCAAGTTCAAGTTAGTTCGAATACGATACAGATATCAAAAATGATTCAAGCAAGTGGATGAGATCCTAAAATTTATCCTATCTTATTGCAGGCCTGTTCGGTTCCTAAATTGAAACCGAACAATTTAGTCGTTGACCTGCATGGGCCACCACAAAAACCATGTCACGCCCCAGTCCCAAAATACCGAGGGACTGGAGAAGCGTGAGCAATGGCCAGCAGCACGCACCGATGGACAACCCAATTAAATGGATCCATCGGGGCATGCTTAAGCTGTAGTCTAGCAGGACTAAGTACAAGTCTCAGGTATTACTAATCTTATCCACAGAATAACACAGAGTAATGCCAGAAATAATGCAAATAGAAATAAATAAGCAATAAATAAGATTATCTCGGGAAACAACTCCGAGAATTAGTCTGTTACAATTAAGGAAACATAGACTGGAAATAAAATGCTGAAAAGGAAATACTGTGTAGCTGAAGCCGGTGCTCAGGTGAAGTCTTCGGCCACTATCTCGTCCTCGGTTCCGGGTTCTGTTCCAAGGAGTGCTCCTGTACCGTACACCTCGGGGAAGTTCTCCTCGGCTATACCTGGGGACATAGTCCATTCCAGGTCCTCAGGGGACATAACAAGGTACAGAAAATATAAGCCAAAACATATGCAGTGCAGCAATAAAATAGACAGCAGGGTAAATATATAAACCAGCTAGTGATATGCATGTGAGAGTTTAGTCATACTCAGGCTGACTACTACAGGATCAGTGTCGAAGAAACCATAGCAGTATTTTCTCGAGGAGCCAGTAAGGAACCAAAGCTCTGTATCAGAGTCTAAGGCACCGCCAGATATAAGTATTTATATTATATTATATTCAGCCTTGATATGACAATACTCTCTCCACCCCATGAAATCTCACGTCACAGTTCCAGAATATATCAGGTACCAGTCACGCAAGTTTGAACTAATGCAACGAGTCAGGCTAGAATCTAAGCATTTAAACGAGAAATGACATAAAAATGTAACCTATACGGAATCACCATGTATATGTCAGGTAATTCCGTCACATGAATAGTGTCAGGTGTTCTGGGTTAAGCAGTTAAACAAGTTACATGGGAATCTACCAGAAATCAAGTAAAACACTATAACCAGAAATATCTGAGGATTGACAGACTTTATGATCCTACTGTTGCAAAATTAAACCAAGAAAATATATAGCAAGCTGCAGGGTTTGGCAATGTATACTTGCCCTCTGATGTATAACTAAGTCCAGGAATTATTTAGCAAGACTGCAAGTTTTGGCGAGGTACACTTGCCTGTGGTTCCTGTTCGGTTTGCAGTTCTGACCTCGGCGGGAATTGCAGGCGGTACTCCGGTTGCTGAAACAAACATCACCATCAGATCCAGAAAATATCAATCAGCTAGAAACGCCTGTCCTTGGGTCCAATTTGGAGACAAGGGCAGAAACGACAGTTTCGGGTCAAAACGGGGTCCACATGTGGGCCCGCTTTGCACCGAAAAACGCGTCAGGGTCAAAGGTCTCCAAATTCACCAAACTTAGTGTCAACAGGTCAGGAACGCTGATACGAACCCAACGGAACTTCCAGAATTAGATTCCGATGAGCCGAACACAAAATCGCCCGTCGAGCGGGGCTTGTGGGGCCCACGACACGCGATTTCGTCAACGTTCTCAGAATCGAACCAAACTTGGCTCACAG
The DNA here is from genome assembly GCA_036927795.1 of Iris macrosiphon. Classification (NCBI taxonomy): domain Eukaryota; kingdom Viridiplantae; phylum Streptophyta; class Magnoliopsida; order Asparagales; family Iridaceae; genus Iris; species Iris macrosiphon. The sequence goes on along the minus strand of JAYESA010000018.1, from coordinate 30,747,433 downwards.
GACCAGCGTATTGCTACGAGTCCGATGGCGCAAGTTTCGTCTCGATCCGAAGTGTGTACACCAAGTTAGGGTGAAACGGGGTCTAGTTTTTTTTATTTTTGGATCGCGGTGTGCGATCACCACAGGACGCGATGCCCCGAACAGTTTGTCCGGACACCGAGAGGGTCATACAGGCTTCGCAACGCAATTTGCGGAAACGAAAACGGAGCTACGAATAAAAAGTTACGCGTACCTGAACCTCGCTGAAAAATCGGGATTTCGCCGTGTCCGACTCGACACGGACACTGTGTCCTGTGTCCGTGTCCGACACAGGAACAGTAACTAGGATTAGGGTTAGGGTTCCGGTGCTCTGCGGCGGGGCTCCGGCGGCTGGGGCGGTCGGGTCTTCGCCGGACGCGGCTCGCGGAGGCGGCGGCGACCGAGGGGCGGCGGCGTCGAGCTCGGGCGGCTGCCGGAGCTGCTGTGCGGTGCGGGGCTGCTCGCTGCGGCTGCTGTCTGCGACTGGGTGCGGCGTGGAGGCGACGGCGGAGGGGCGTGGAGGCGACGGCGGCGGAGGGTGCAGCGGCGGAGGGTGCAGCGGCGGAGGGTGGCGGTTACGGCGGTGCTGAGTGTGGAGGCGAGGCCAGGGGGGGTTTATAGGGTGGCCGCGGCGGTTGGGGGGGCCGAGATGGGCGGAGGACGGGGCGAGGTGGCCGGGGTCGTTGGCGACGCGTGGCGGGCGGAGCGGCGCTGGCGGAGGTGTGGCCGCGGGCGGGGCGGCGGAGGAAGCGGGCCGCCGCGGGTCGTGGGGGAGAGAGTGGAGACGCGGGTTCGGGTCGGCGGGTCGGGCGGCGGATCCGATCCGACCCGACCCGCTGGGCAGGGTTCGTGTTGGGCTGGGCCGGGCCGGCCCAACGGGCTGGGCTGGGTATTTTTTTTAAAAATAATAATAATAATTATAATAATAAATAATTAATAGTAATTAATTAATAATTAAATAATTAATTAAATAAATACTGTTTAGGCATTTAAAAATAGGTCCGGGGTCCGATAAATTCCAGAAAAATTGTCCTAAGTCCAGTTTTTTATTTTACATCCAAAAATATTATTTTCATAATATTTTAATATTGTTTAATATCAAATAAAAATCATTTAAAAATTAAAACCCTGTTTTTAAATTACAGAAAAATCTCAGAAAATTCCAGAAAATTGTGAAAAATTCCAGTTTTAAAATTTTGAAAATTCAGGGGGTTTACAGCTGCCAGGTGTACCTGTTCTTGAGTATTTGCAGGAGCACAGATTTGGAAGGATATAGAGATACTCCGTGGATGTCTTCTCTTCGAGCCGTGATTGGTAGCTGGTACTTATATTGTTTGAGTGAGTTGTACTTATATTGTATTTACTTCTCCATTTGAGTTGGTAGTGGATTTGTTTCCACCCAACTATCATCTTTAGATACTTCTTGTTGAGATCTAGTTTCTTAGATACTGGTTATTTATTTCTATATGATTTGGTGGATGAGATTTAGATTATACCCTGTGACTTGTGTTACATTTTATACCACTTGTGGATTTGATATTCATATTATAGCGTACGTGTGGATTTGGTTTCCATATATTGGAGTTGCCATATCCATGCGGCTGGCATGCTTACGTGTCCTAGTCCTACGTATTTTTGGGACTGGGGCGTGACACTCCGCCTTAGATCCATTGTCGCCGACCCAACTCCTCGCCGCCTCCGCTCAGTCCTCCTCCGACCCGCTGACCACAGCAAGCCCTAGCCACCTTCGGCCGCCCGCTGATAGGACACATCATCCCCTGAATCGGACACAATCAGAAACCCTAGTCTGGACTCACAGCAGACACCGGACACGAGCAGGACACGAGAATTCAGACTTCTCGGAGCCCAGTTCAGGTAACGTTTCCTCTCACCTCGTAACTCTGTTTTTGATTCTGTCAGTTGCAACGCGTAGACTGTATAACCCTCTCGGTGCCCGTACAATCCGTTCGGTGCATCGCGTCTTATGGTGGTCGCAAACCGCGATCCAAAAACAGGAAAAACAACGCCTTATTTCACCCCGGAACTGAGTACGCCCCGCCAAACGGGATGACTTGGTCGCACGTGGTCTTTACCAAAACGTGCACGACGTTGATACGGACGTGCGAGATTTCACAGAAGTTGATTTGGATGTGCGTGCACACCGGAATCAACGCGTATCCGCCGATAACGCCCTGTATCCGCCTATTCTGGAATACGCTGTAACTTTGTGTATATACGTCGGATCGAGACAAAACTTATGCCATCGGACTCATAGTAATACGCTGGTCCTGTGATCCAAATTTGGTTCGATTCTGAGAACGTTGACAAAATCGCGTATCGTGGGCCCCACAGGCTCCACTTGACGGGCGATTTTGTGATCGGCTCATCGAAATCCAATTCTGGAAGTTCCGTTGGGTTCGTATCATCGTTCCTGACTTATTGACACTAAGTTTGACGAATTTGGAGACCTTTGACCCTGACATACTTTTTGGTGCAAAGTGACCCACATGTGGACCCCGCTTTGGCCCGAAAATGTCATTTCTGCCCTTGTGTCCAAATTGGACTTAAGGACAGGCGTTTCTAGCTATTTGATATCTTCGATACTGTTGGTGATGTTTATTACAGCTTTTGGAGGAGTACCCACAGGACCCACTAATACAGGGACGACTGTTGGTATTCAAACACCAGGCAAGTGTACCTTGCCAAACTCTGCAGTATTATTACATATTTTCCTTACTTCATTTATATTGCTGTGCATGCTTAACCTAGGACCGTGTGACTTACTTAGCGTCCGATTTATAGTCGGGTGTCAACACCGTACGCGACGTTGTGTATTGTCATCTAGAGATGGACATTCGTGACACTATATATTCTCGTACTTGTCTTACCAAGTACACTATGACCCAAGACACTTGACACCATTCATGAGACAGGATCTTCTTGAGATATTCATGGTGATTCTGTATAGGATACAGGACTTGACAGAGATACTATATTCATAGATACTTTATGACTGGTTGCATTAGCTATGATCCCGCTTGACATGGACATGAGACGTTATGGTCATGATATGCGTGGTTACATTGGGTAGGGAGAGACACACAAGATACAGGTTATTTTATATATATCTACTACTATTGTGAGGTCGTAGACTCTCGTAGCAGAGCTAGACACATTACCGGTTATTACCGCTACCCGGCTCCCCGACACAGAGCTTGTAGTGGCTCAGCCTGAGTACTCGTGATGCTCTCATCTTGTATTTCACATAGATGGTTATATAGCTTACCCTATTTATTTCATTATTTGCTGCACTGCATTTATTTTGGCTTGTATTTTCTGTACCTTGCTATGTCCCCTGAGGACCTGGATCCAGATTATGTCCCCAGGATTTGCAGACGAGATCTATCCCGAGGTATACGGGACCGGAGCAGAAGCAGATACAGGAGCTGTACCGACACCCGAGGATGAGGTGTTAGCTGAAGACTTTTCCTGAGCATCCATGTTTCATGCTCAGTATTTACTTTATTTCAGTTATTTATATTTTATTTCTGGTGAACCATTGTATCAGATATTTATCGGGTTGTTCCCCGAAGCACTTTGTTGAGACTGGTTGATGATTTACATTCCTTATATTCTGTGGATCATATTTTATATCTTGTGTGGATAAGATTAGTTATGCCATGTTGTCGTAGACTTGATTTTACAGCTTAAGTACGCCCTGATAGATCCATTAAATTGGGTTTGTCCATCGGTGTGTGCTGCTGGCCATTGCCACGTGTCTAGTCCCTCGGTATTTTGGGACTGGGGCGTGACAGTTAATTAGAGGTTTTATCGTGTCATGGATGTGGCATGCTTAGAGCATGGGGTGGAGAGAACAACAAGTAAGGCGTTTGGGCTCCTTTGCACTTTTCTCCTGTACGCCCGGATTCTCCGTCGGAGAAACGGGTGATGATGACCACTATATATTGCAGACGGCCTCTGCCGTTCAAAAGACGGTATGCTTGTAGGCCCCTGATTCTCCGAGAGAATCATGTCAATCCCAGTTATGGCCAGATAGCCCACGTGTTGGAAAGTTGTTCTCAAACTGCATTCACTTAGACGGTTAGGCGACCAATTGGATGTTTATATTTCAATACTTATTGGTACGTTATTATGTATCTTGTTACGTCCCTCTGAGGACCTGGTCCCTTTCCAGATATGGACGAGCAGGAGTATCCACAGGAGTACGGACCTGGACCAGACTCTACTTACCTGACTGAGGAGGTCTTACTCTCAGAGTAGCTGTGATTTTATTTCCACTGTTTAGAGATTTTGTTGCTACTTCAGTATAGTCGTTTTGTAGTGGATTTGTTTTCACCTGACTATCAGACTTGATACTTATCTTGGATATCCAGTTATTATTCAGCTCTTTATTCCTACTGATTGTTTGTGCTGTGGATGAGATATAGATTGTGTGTGACTTGTTGTGACAGTATATTACCACTGGTGGATTGGATATTCATGTACAACGTACGTGTGTATATGGTTTCCATATATTAGAGTTCATATACATACGGCTGGACATGTTACGTGTTTCTAGTCCTACGTATTTTGGGACTGGGGTGTCACGCCCCGATTTTCGGCTAATCGATAATCGTCCACCGGGCGTGATGCCGTGCACGCGTAGGGCGCGCGTGCACAAGGCCTTAGGCATAAGGATATTCTTTAGAACAATGCAACAGAGTAGACATATAAGATAACACAAGGTTGAGGCATAGAAAAGTTTCTCTTTTATTCATAATGAACATCTTTTTACATTGCTTGACTCAAAAGTATAAAATGCCCACGGGCTTACAAACTTGGACGCAAAATGAGATAGCCGATCCATACATTATGTCCCTTTACATAGATTCAAAAACGCAAAACCACCTTGGGTGCGAGTAAGCACCATCGCCTTAGCGATATTCAGCAACAGAGAGAGTGAAAGGCTTCTAGCTTGAGCCTCCAAAAGTCTTGGCTACGAACCGCCAAGGATCCCAAAAGTTCGGAGTGAGCTTCAGCTCCTCGCCGCGTCGCCTTGCGCCGGGGAACCTGCTACAACGAGGGTCAGTACTTTGAAAAGTACTGGTGAAGGCTAGCTGCTCAACTTTACCAAGCTCAAGAGATATGATCTAATGAGTATGCTACAATTATTTGCTTAGGTGGGTTTCTATTCTTGCCTAGTTCCGATTTCATTTAGCAGATATGCAAGAACAAAATAACATAACTTCGCATGCCACCGTTCGGTGACTTTACCTGTCCCGTCTGAACCACCTGTAAAACTTACCATAGCCTTCCCTGTCACGAAGACATAGTTAGTCTGCACAGTTTAAATATACACAACATCTTTTGGTTGGACGGGGGATGGATCGGCTGACATTCCGCCTCAGGTAGCTAGCCTTTGGCGGACGCACGGACCCATCCAAGCGCTAGGACTACACTAGCAAATGTTCTACCCAGGTCGAAGCGGTCCCGGTGCCCCGGCGACCGTTCGTAGAATGTTACCCCTTGTATACAAGTTTGTCCAACACCAACCCGCCAAACCCATAGTTAACACCTAAGAATTTAAAGAAACGGCATGTACGGAACCGCTTTACTGTGCTACCATAATCGACCAACAAGTTATATGCAATAACATTTAGCAGTTTAAAGAAGAATAACTTGTGCTATAAATAAGTGCCGATCAATTATTATACCCAACGAACGTGCATGCATCAATGAATTTATGCAAGGTTCTGAATGACAAGCAATGAATGTTCCAAGCCTACTTTTTATCTTTTCATTCAACTTTATATATATTTGGTATCGTTTGAATGAATGCACAACTGAGTCAATCTTTATTATGAACGGAGCCCTTGGAAAGAAGGTGCTTATCGAAATAGAGCCACTCACAAGTTTGGTTGAATAGGAAGAAGAAGGAGAGACCCCTAAGACTCCACTCGCGCGTCGTCTACACGATCACCTGCACGCACCAACGGATGATCAATACCTCCTGCTTCGGTCTCCAAGGGTCGATACGAAATGCAAAATCCTAAGAACGAAAGCAATGAAATCCATTGAAACCGTTCAAGAAAACGCAAGTCATAAAACCAACAAGAAAGCATCCAAGCGGCACGAAAACGGACAAGAAACCAACGCAACGGAAAGGCCCCTCTCGACTCTGCCGCCGAGTCCATCCTCGAGGCACAGTCCGTCGTATATGGGACCTGATTCCGAAGAAACCAATCCATAAAGAGGAAAGGATCTTAATTCAATCTGTCCCGTTCGGACGGTCGTAAGTATTCCTTGGCCGCGCTCCCCGAATAGGGGGAACGGGGCATTACATCATAACCATCCAAAAGAAAGTTTCGTCCCGAAACTTAGGAATAGAACCTACCCCTAAGGAATAATGAGGGGAACCTTTCCCTCATTTCAGCTTCAAGTTCCCAGGTCGACTCCTCGACCGAGTGGTTCCGCCACAGGACGCGCACTAGCGAGACGGTTCGGTTCCGCAACTGCTTCTCTTTACGGTCCAAAACTTGGACAGGCTCTGCCGCGTACGACAAGTCCGCTTGCAGATTCAATTGCCCCAAGTCGACTATGTGGTTCGGGTCATGTACAAACTTTCTCAGCTGTGAAACATGAAAAATATTGTGTACTTCTGATAGGGCAGGCGGCAAAGCAACTTGATAGGCGACCGGAGTAACCCGTTTGAGAATTTCAAACGGTCCAACAAATCTTGGACTTAACTTTCCTTTTACTCCGAATCGCATGACTCCGCGCATAGGCGAGACTTTCAAGAACACGTGATCCCCTTCAAAGAATTCAAGGGGGCGACGTCGAGCATCGGCATAACTCTTTTGTCGGCTTTGTGCTGTCTTCAACCGTTCACGAATCAACCGAACTTTTTGTACGGTTTGTTCAACCAGCTCCGGCCCTAGGATTTGCCGTTCTCCGACTTCGTCCCAGCAGATTGGTGACCTACACTTCCGCCCATACAAAGCCTCGTACGGAGCCATCTCGATGCTGGACTGATAACTGTTGTTGTATGCAAATTCGGCCAGCGGCAGGTAGACGTCCCAACTTGACTTCGAATCGATCACGCAGAGGCGCAACATATCTTCTAGTATCTGATTCACTCGTTCCGTCTGACCATCGGTTTGTGGATGATAGGCTGAGCTAAACTTCAACTTGGTCCCCATCGCCAGCTGAAGGCTCTCCCAGAAACGCGAGATGAATCGCCCGTCCCGATCTGATACTATAGAAACTGGCACTCCATGCAGCCGGACTATCTCGTCAAGGTAGGTCTGGGCGAGGCGATCGGCGCTCCAAGTACTTTTGATGGCAAGGAAGTGTGCAGACTTGGTTAACCGGTCGACGATAACCCAGATCGCGTCGTTCCCCCGTTGCGTCCTTGGCAGGCCAACAATAAAATCCATGCAGATGTGCTCCCACTTCCATTCTGGGATAGCAAGATTTTGCATCTCCCCGCCCGGCCTCTGATGCTCTGCTTTCACCCTTTGACAAGTTATGCATTGGGACACAAAGAGTGCGACATCTTTCTTCATGCCGTGCCACCAGAAGGTCGTTCGGAGGTTCTTATACATCTTCGTGCTCCCGGGATGGATCATATAGGCTGCGTAATGAGCTTCCGCAAGGATCTCCTTTCTGAGTTCTGAATCATCGGAGACGCATAGCCTTCCCTTCACCCGCAATGCTCCATTTTCATCTACTGCAAAGTCCTTCGCCTTTCCCGCTAGAATCTGCTCGTGCATCTTCCTTAGGAAAGGGTCGTCTTTCTGAGTAGATGTGACCCGCTCTATTAGGTTGGGTACGAATCGCATTTGAGTGACCCGCGCGCCACGATATCGGATTCGGAGTTCGATGCCCAACTCTTCTAAGTCCCTTCGTAACCTGCGATCGACTGACAGAGACCCAACAAAGATCCGACTCAGAGCATCCGCTACAACGTTCCCTTTTCCAGGCGTGTAGTCTATCGTCAAGTCGTAATCTTTTATCAATTCTAGCCAACGGCGCTGACGAAGGTTGAGGTCCGTTTGAGTGAATAGGTACTTTAAGCTTTTGTGATCAGTATAAATTCGGCAAGGCACTCCATAAAGGTAGTGTCGCCATAATTTCAGGCCAAAGACAATTGCCGCCAATTCCAGGTCGTGTGTAGGATAATTTTTCTCGTGCTTCTTTAGTTGCCTGGAGGCATAGGCTATCACTCGATCTCGCTGCATAAGTACACACCCCAAGCCTTGCCCGGACGCGTCGCTAAATATTTGGAATCCCGAGATCTCGTCTGGTAATGCAAGTAACGGGGCAGAGGTGAGGCGATGCTTTAACTCTTTAAACGAAGCTTCGCAGTCGGCGGACCACTCAAACGCGACTCCCTTTTGTGTGAGGCGAGTCAGAGGTAATGCAAGTTTGGAAAAATCCTTCACGAACCGTCTGTAGTAGCCCGCTAACCCGAGGAAGCTTCGAATCTCGCTAACGGATGCAGGTCGCTTCCACTCGACAATGGCCTCCACCTTCTTCGGATCGACTGAGATGCCTCCCGCAGAAATGATGTGCCCGAGGAAAGATACACTACTTAGCCAGAATTCACACTTACTCAGCTTAGCATATAGCTGGTTGTCCCGAAGAGTTTGTAGCACGGTCCGCAAGTGCTCTGCATGTTCTTCCTCACTCTTCGAATACACCAAGATATCATCGATGAATACTACTACAAACTTATCGAGGTAGGGTCGGAACACAAGGTTCATTAAACTCATAAAGGCAGCGGGGGCATTGGTTAGTCCGAACGGCATCACCAGGAACTCATAATGGCCATAGCGAGTTCGGAAAGCTGACTTTGGCACATCGTCTGGCTTGATCTTTAGTTGGTGATAGCCCGAACGGAGGTCGATTTTAGAGAATACTGTGGCAGCTTGCAACTGATCGAAAAGATCATCTATTCTTGGAAGAGGATACTGGTTACGAATGGTTGCTTTATTCAATTCTCGATAGTCGATGCAGAGCCACAACGAGCCATCCTTTTTCTTCACGAATAGTACTGGGGCACCCCACGGAGATACACTAGGCCGAATGTATCCTTTATCTAGCAAGTCTTGCAACTGTACTTTAAGCTCCTTCAATTCTGCCGGGGCCATTCGATACGGTGTCTTGGAAATTGGTCGAGTTTCTGGGAACGTGTCTATAGTAAACTCTGTCTCTCGATCGGGCGGCATGCCTGGCAACTCGTCGGGGAACACATCAGGAAAATCCGCCACAACGGGGATAGACTCAACGTTTGCGCAATCTTGCCGAGTGTCTCGAACGGACGCTAAGTACCCTTCGCAGCCGGAGTGAATCATCCGTCGAGCAGACATTGCTGAGATCACCATGCAGGCGTTTGACGCTTTCGACTCAGGACTGCACGTGAAGCGAAACTCGATCTCGCCGGGCAAACGAAATACGACTTCCTTTTTCGCACAGTCGATTGTAGCTGAACAAGCGCCGAGCCAATCCATCCCCAGAATAAGATCGTAGTCCCTTATGTCTAGAACTATCGCATCTAATGACAATCTCCGTCCCCCGATGCAAATGTTACCTTCACGACAGACTAAGCGAGCCGATAGATCTACTCCCGAAGGAGTGCTAACACTTAGGTTTAAGCCTAGCGGTGTCATAGGGAATGTGTGTTCGGCGGCAAAATCTGCCGAAATGAAGCTATGTGTTGCACCAGAATCAAACAATACTCGAGCAGGTACATTATTAAAAAGTAATATACCTGACACCGTCGTGTTCGACGCGAGTGCCTCATCCCGAGTCAAAGCATAGACTCGGCCCTGAGCGTTTGGCGGTGCTTGGTTCGCTCGTTGAGTTTGCCCCTGACCCTGAGGCTCTTGGTTTTGTTGCTGCTGCTGCTCTTGCCCGCTAGCACGACAGTTCACTGCCATGTGGCCCTGACGACCGCATTTAAAGCATGAACCATTGAACACCCGACAGTTCCGTGCGATGTGTCCTGTACGATTGCATCGGTGGCAGACGGCTTCGTTACCCCTCCCCGGGTTTGCTCCCTGTTTACTGCCGTTGTTGGGGCGCTTCTGCGCGTTGTTTCCTCCTGTGTTGGCATGACGCTTGTGATTGTTATTTTGCACAGCGCCGGTGCGAACTGGAGGATACTGCGACTCAAGGGACAGTGCATGATTCAGGGACTCCCGCATGGTACGATATTGAGTCACTACGACGTGAGCACGGATAGAAGGTCGTAGTCCGAGCTCAAACTTTCTGGCACGACTTTCGGCATCGGCGAGCTGAGACTTGGCAAACTTTGCAAGTCGGTTGAATTCTGAAGCGTATTGACGTACCGTCATGTCCCCCTGCTTCAGTAGGGCAAACTCGTCTTCCTTTTCGCGACGGACGGCGGGTGGAAGGTATTCCTCCACGAAGGCCTTGCGAAACACGGACCAGGAGATAGCCGTTGTGCCACCTTCACTCAAAATAGCTTGCTTGTGCACATCCCACCAATCATGTGCATTTTGTCGGAGCTGAAGCTGGGCACACGCCACCTTCTTGGTCTCGTCTAGGCACAGCGTTTCGAAGTGGTCCTCCAACTCGACCAGCCAGTCCATCGCTAAGGAAGGGTCCTCGGTGCCTTTAAACGTAGCACGGCACATCTTCTTGAATTCTGATATTGAGACGATTGACCCGTTCTCGCCTGAGGGTAAGGTACCCTGAGAATTCTGCGGTCCGGTGGCTTCAGCAACTATAGGCACGGTTGCGGGGGCGGATGCAGAATGATTGTTGGCGACCATATTCGTCACCATTGTTTGCAGACTATTCATCTGCTTCTGCTGTGTATCCGCCTGAAGTCGCTGCGCCACGAATTGGGCTTCAATCCGTGACTCAAACTGACTCTGCCGTAGTTCAGCTTGTTTCTGCTGCGTCTCCATCAAACGCATCATTCGTTCGAACGGATCGGCAGAGGGTGCGGCAGCTGGACTCCCAGAGCTGCCCGAGGTGCCTGAACTACTCGCTTGCACTTGCGCCACCATCTGCGCTTGTGCACCCGGCTCGGAAGTCGTTCCTTGAAAGGAAAGTAACTTGTATTAGTCTCAAGGTATATTATGGACTCACTGTATGGAACGTATCTCATTTTGGCCAAGCGATTTCAAGGGTCTACTCGAAAGGAACAAGGTCCTCTTTAGAAACTTTCTTGTGAGATCAAAGGATCTGAAGCATGCTCTGATACCAATATGTCACGCCCCGATTTCCGGCTAATCGATAATCGTCCCCCGGGCGTGATGCCGTGCACGCGTAGGGCGCGCGTGCACAAGGCCTTAGGCATAAGGATATTCTTTAGAACAATGCAACAGAGTAGACATATAAGATAACACAAGGTTGAGACATAGAAAAGTTTCTCTTTTATTCATAATGAACATCTTTTTACATTGCTTGACTCAAAAGTATAAAATGCCTACGGGCTTACAAACTTGGACGCAAAATGAGATAGCCGATCCATACATTATGTCCCTTTACATAGATTCAAAAACGCAAAACCACCTTGGGTGCGAGTAAGCACCATCGCCTTAGCGATATTCAGCAACAGAGAGAGTGAAAGGCTTCTAGCTTGAGCCTCCAAAAGTCTTGGCTACGAACCGCCAAGGATCCCAAAAGTTCGGAGTGAGCTTCAGCTCCTCGCCGCGTCGCCTTGCGCCGGGGAACCTGCTACAACGAGGGTCAGTACTTTGAAAAGTACTGGTGAAGGCTAGCTGCTCAACTTTACCAAGCTCAAGAGATATGATCTAATGAGTATGCTACAATTATTTGCTTAGGTGGGTTTCTATTCTTGCCTAGTTCCGATTTCATTTAGCAGATATGCAAGAACAAAATAACATAACTTCGCATGCCACCGTTCGGTGACTTTACCTGTCCCGTCTGAACCACCTGTACAACTTACCATAGCCTTCCCTGTCACGAAGACATAGTTAGTCTGCACAGTTTAAATATACACAACATCTTTTGGTTGGACGGGGGATGGATCGGCTGACATTTCGCCTCAGGTAGCTAGCCTTTGGCGGACGCACGGACCCATCCAAGCGCTAGGACTACACTAGCAAATGTTCTACCCAGGTCGAAGCGGTCCCGGTGCCCCGGCGACCGTTCGTAGAACGTTACCCCTTGTATACAAGTTTGTCCAACACCAACCCGCCAAACCCATAGTTAACACCTAAGAATTTAAAGAAACGGCATGTACGGAACCGCTTTACTGTGCTACCATAATCGACCAACAAGTTATATGCAATAACATTTAGCAGTTTAAAGAAGAATAACTTGTGCTATAAATAAGTGCCGATCAATTATTATACCCAACGAACGTGCATGCATCAATAAATTTATGCAAGGTTCTGAATGACAAGCAATGAATGTTCCAAGCCTACTTTTTATCTTTTCATTCAACTTTATATATATTTGGTATCGTTTGAATGAATGCACAACTGAGTCAATCTTTATTATGAACGGAGCCCTTGGAAAGAAGGTGCTTATCGAAATAGAGCCACTCACAAGTTTGGTTGAATAGGAAGAAGAAGGAGAGACCCCTAAGACTCCGCTCGCGCGTCGTCTACACGATCACCTGCACGCACAAGTTTGGTTGAATAGGAAGAAGAAGGAGAGACCCCTAAGACTCCGCTCGCGCGTCGTCTACACGATCACCTGCACGCACCAACGGATGATCAATACCTCCTGCTTCGGTCTCCAAGGGTCGATACGAAATGCGAAATCCTAAGAACGAAAGCAATAAAATCCATTGAAACCGTTCAAGAAAACGCAAGTCATAAAACCAACAAGAAAGCATCCAAGCGGCACGAAAACGGACAAGAAACCAACGCAACGGAAAGGCCCCTCTCGACTCTGCCGCCGAGTCCATCCTCGAGGCACAGTCCGTCGTATATGGGACCTGATTCCGAAGAAACCAATCCATAACGAGGAAAGGATCTTAATTCAATCTGTCCCGTTCGGACGGTCGTAAGTATTCCTTGGCCGCGCTCCCCGAATAGGGGGAACGGGGCATTACATGGGGTGTGACACTTCCTGAGTCATTCATGGTGATTCTGTATAGGTTACATGATTCGTGACATAGACTTTATATATATGCATAGTTATCATTATGACTTGCTGCATTAGATATGATCTTGTGTGTCATGGACATGAGACGTGTGATTACATGGGGTGGGGAGAGTTTTACTATACTAAAAGCTGATTATATATATATATATATATATATATATATATATATATATATATATATTACATTACTGGAGGTGCCTTAGACTCTGACAAGAGCTTTGGCATATTTACTGGCCCTTCGAGAAAATGCTGCTATGGGTTTCCCCGACACAGAGCCTATAGTAGTCTCAGCCTGAGTATGGTTAATGCTCTCATTTGCATATCACATAGTTGGTTACACAGTTTGCCCTATTGATTCATTTCATATACTGTATTTATTTAGCTTGAGTTATTCTTGTACCTTGTTATGTCCCCTGAGGACATGGATCCGGATTATGTCCCCAGGTTTAGCAGAGGAGATCTACCCCGAGGTGTACGGGATAAGAGCAGACATTGGAGCAGTACCAATACCAGAGGACGAGGTGATCGCCGAGAATTTCTTCTGAGTATCTGCTTTATCTATACTCAGTTATTTCTGTTGTTTCCTGATTATTGAATTGATGTATCAAACTCATTATCGGGTTCCAGCTTCGGACGTAATACTCCAAGGCCCTAGAGCAAACTCTACGCCTGAGCACGCACGAGAGGACGTTCCACACCGAACGAGGTTCTCCCACACACTGCAAGCAATCTGGTGGGTTATTAGTACATGAATGTACTGGTGGGGAGGCTTCTCGCCCGCTCGACAAATCCAAAATGTTATATTAGTTCTGTGCACCAACTATTAAGTTATCTTTCAACTTTCAAAATTTTGACAGTCCTAACAATAGGAAGGACTCTCAAAATTTTTACAGTCCTAATAAAAATATGTTGATTCTTTAGGACTGTCAAAATTTTAACAATCCTTCAAATTTGTAGGACTGTCAAAATTTTGACAGTCCGGAGAAGAAGGGTGTCTACGCGAATTTTGACAAGACAAGGGAGGAGGAGAAGGAGGAGGAGGATGGAGGCGGAGGCGGAGAGGGAGGAGGAGGAGAAGGAGGAGGCAAGAGCAGCAGCAAATTTTATTTAGGACTGTCAAAATTTTGATAGTCCTTTCAATAGGTTGAACTGTCAATTTTTTGACAGTTCAAACTATTGAAATGACTGTCATTGAAAGTCATAAATAATTTTTTGATCTATTACCGATTTTAAGTGAAAATTTTAGAAATTTTTTTTGGTCCCGAGCTACAGTGACTTTATCAATAAACTTTTTTTTTTTTTTTTTCCCCTCTCTCTCACTCAACTATAAACCTCACAAACCTTATCCTGGTTCCCCCTCACTCTTCCCTTCCCCCGTCTCCTCCTCCAATGGCAACCCTAACAAAAACACTAATATCCTCCTCCTCCGCCACCATAAACCCTAGGTCCCCGACCCCATCCGTGTCCCTTCCGTCCTCCCTCCTCCTCCCCTTCCGCCTCCACCCCCGCCCCCGCCCCCGCCGCAGTAGCTCGCTCTCGTCGCAGCAGAGATTCTGGGGCGGCGCGAGGGCGATGGCAGTGGACGGGGACTACTCGTCGCGGAGGAGCAGCAGCAGCGAGCCGAGGGAGACGATCATGCTCCCGGGGTGCGACTATAACCACTGGCTCATTGTCATGGAGTTCCCCAAGGACCCCGCCCCCACCAGGGAGCAGATGATCGACTGCTACCTCAACACCCTCGCCACCGTTCTCGGAAGGTATACAACAAAAGAGTCGCCTCCCCCTTTTTTTTACTCTATTTGGTTTGTCTCCTATGTTGTTATGATGTTAATTGATGGCTTAACAAGAATTGGTTCCGTTAATTTCTGTCCCGTGGGGCCGAACATGAGTGACCCTTGTGGTTACCGTAGAGAGGCATAAGAGCCATGACTGGGTGGTGGAACATCTGTGGATCGAGCCAAGGGGGCATATTATTTCTTCCATTTATAAAAAAATGGTGGGAGTTGGGGGCAGTGGGCCCAAAAGACATGCAATGTAGAATGCATAAAGTTTCGAGTGTTACGCTAGACATCTAAAAAAAAAAAACTGTCCTGTGGGCACTTATACTGCACGACACAATACTGTGGCACAGTGACGCAGACACAGACACTTTTGCATGTCCTATAGTATTTTGGAGTGTCTGTATCATGTCGAATACACGTCTGGCATAGTGCTACATGAATGTGGCACATATTTTGGCGTGCCATATTGTACTCTGGAGTATTTGTGTATATATCCAGAACACATATGAGACAACACGACATGTACTACAGTATTCTGGAATATTTGTGTCATGTCAAATACATGTTGACTTGACATGACATGGACACACTGTCCTAGTCCTATTTTAGAATGTACACAATGTTTGTCCAGCATGAAGTGGCATGGACACGGCACTGGCTTTTGTTGTGGCCATGCTTCTCAGTTTGTCATGGGATGAAGTTAATGGGTGTATTAATAAGAATGGTCGTTTAGTTGATTGGTGCCTACCTTGATGCTCTAACCATCATTCTGGAAAGGTATAAATGATGGGATCTTTATTAGATTTTCACTAGTTTTTGCCTTTTTGGAGTACACAGATGTTGCATGAGATATGAATTCATCTTTATAAGAAATGTTTATTTGGCATAATCCCATTTAAGGGCTAGTTTATTTCACATTTGGAGTGGAAAATGCAGTTAAGGGCAAATTTAGTTCACATTTGAAATGGACAATGCAGTTAAGGGCTAGTTTAGTTCACGTTTGAAATGGAAAATGCCCCATTTCAGATGGAAAAATGCCAAATGGTGTTCTCGTGGACGTTTGAAACTTGTCATTTACGAGCAATTTTGAAAACAAAAAATACTGGAATCAAACAAGATTCCGTTTGCTGTCTTGGCGAAAAATTGAGGCAGAAACGATAAACGTTCCGTCTCAAACATAAGCAAACTAGCACTAGGAATTTCAAGAAAACATGGAATTCTCATTTCTAAATTGAGTGCTATATAGATTAAGTCAATATAGGCCTTACTAATATTGAATGCTAATGGAAAATAGCCCAACACAAACTCTAGCATTAAGAAATATCTCCCATTTTTCTTCTCTCAACTATAAACACCCCACCCTTATACCCATTCCCCCCTTCACCCCCTCCGGTCTCCCTCATCATCCCTACTAAACCCTCCTTCTCCTCCAATGGCAACCCTAACCCCACTAAAAACCCTAATCTCCTCCTCCATAAACCCTAACCCCCAAACCCGTCCACGTCCCTACCATCCTCCCTCCTCCTCCCCTTTTGCCTCTGCCTCCTTCCCCATAACAACAACTCGCTCTCGTCGCAGCAGAGTTTGTCATGGGATGAAGTTAATGGGTGTATTAATAAGAATGGTCGTTTAGTTGATTGGTGCCTACCTTGATGCTCTAACCATCATTCTGGAAAGGTATAAATGATGGGATCTTTATTAGATTTTCACTAGTTTTTGCCTTTTTGGAGTACACAGATGTTGCATGAGATATGAATTCATCTTTATAAGAAATGTTTATTTGGCATAATCCCATTTAAGGGCTAGTTTATTTCACATTTGGAGTGGAAAATGCAGTTAAGGGCAAATTTAGTTCACATTTGAAATGGACAATGCAGTTAAGGGCTAGTTTAGTTCACGTTTGAAATGGAAAATGCCCCATTTCAGATGGAAAAATGCCAAATGGTGTTCTCGTGGACGTTTGAAACTTGTCATTTACGAGCAATTTTGAAAACAAAAAATACTGGAATCAAACAAGATTCCGTTTGCTGTCTTGGCGAAAAATTGAGGCAGAAACGATAAACGTTCCGTCTCAAACATAAGCAAACTAGCACTAGGAATTTCAAGAAAACATGGAATTCTCATTTCTAAATTGAGTGCTATATAGATTAAGCCAATATAGGCCTTACTAATATTGAATGCTAATGGAAAATAGCCCAACACAAACTCTAGCATTAAGAAATATCTCCCATTTTTCTTCTCTCAACTATAAACACTCCACCCTTATACCCATTCCCCCCTTCACCCCCTCCGGTCTCCCTCCTCATCCCTACTAAACCCTCCTTCTCCTCCAATGGCAACCCTAACCCCACTAAAAACCCTAATCTCCTCCTCCATAAACCCTAACCCCCAAACCCGTCCACGTCCCTACCATCCTCCCTCCTCCTCCCCTTTTGCCTCTGCCTCCTTCCCCATAACAACAACTCGCTCTCGTCGCAGCAGAGATGCATGTAGGAAGGGGGAGGGGGGGGGGGGTGGCGGTGGATGGGGACTACCCTTTGCGGAGGAACAGCAGTGAGTCGAGATGATCATGCTCCCTCGGTGCGACTACAACCAATGCCTCATCGTCATAGAGTTCCCCAAGGACCACGCCCTGACAAGGGATAAGATTATCGACTGCTGCCTCAACACCCTTGCTACCGTCCTCAGAAGGTACAAGACAAAAGATCACACCACCAGTTTCGTTGATTCCTATGTTGCACGTACACAAATTTGGCACAACTGTACGCCGTGACATAGAAATGATATGTTTTTTGTGTGTAATTTTGGAGTGTCTGTCCTGTCCAATACGTATTTTGACATGACACTACACAAACACTACACATTTAAAACATGACTAACATGACACATTGTGGACTTGGCATTATATTTTGGTATATTCGTATGCAAGCTATGCTGACATGACATAGACACCAAGCGTCCTAGTCTATTTTAGAATGTATGTTGCGTGTCCAATATGTGTGCAACACGACGTAACATGTACACGACACATATTTTTGGGGTGACCGTGCTTGTAAGTTTGTCATTGTGTTGTTTTGAAGTTAAAGGGTGTATTAACAAGAATGGTAGTTTAGTTGATTGGTGCCGTTAACCATCCTTTTTAGGTAGGTATAAAAGATTGGATCTTTATCAGATTTTCTGCTAGTTTTTTGCTACTTTTGGATTGTCGCTTGTGTTGCATGTACACAGGGACACAAACACGGACACGGTACATATTTTGACTTGTTTGCTATATTTTCGAGTGTTTATGTATTTCCAATGCATGTGTGACATGGCACGAGACAGTGGAGTGCCTGTGCTTTCTAGTTTGTTGTTGTGCTTCTAGAAATAATGGGCATCTTAACAAAAATGGTGTTGATTATTGCCTACATTAATACCCTCTCCGTCGTTCTCGGAAGGTATAACAAGATTGGATCTTCATGAGGTTCTTGCTAGTCTTGTTCTGTTGGGTTTGTCTCTGTTGTTGCTATGAAATTAATGGGTACCTTAACAAGATTTACTTAAATGATTGGTACTTGGTATTTGTGAGCTTTGGTTTATATTCAGGAATTCAACAATGATGTAGGTATAAATGTTTAAGTTGGAGTACTATAGGGTTATTCAATGAACTTGTCTTGGTGTTGACACTTGATCCAATTTGTGTTACTTCTTTTTGGGGAATCAAGTAGGTTTATCTCTTTGATATGAATGTCAAATTGGTTAAGATATTAGCTTATTAATTTGGAGACCTCGGTTCAAATCCTACCAATTACATATCACTTTTCCCCAAAACAATTGGGAGAGGGGCTTTATGGTTGTTGTTGTTATCATCGATCTAGTTCTTTGTAGGTTGAATACAGTTGAAATAGATTGTTGCGGAAATTTGACAAATCTCCCTAAAATAGAGTTGAATGAATGATGTGTAGCCAACAATAGACTGGAATAGAGGTCTTTTTTTTTGTTTCTATTTTATCTTTGTTCTTATAGAATGAATACTGTTTGGTAATTCATTGAATACTTCTACAACTGAGGGTTAAATTGACTTGCTTATTTTTTGTTTGGAAGAAAAGTTTCAAAGTGATGGTGTTTCCTATTATGTAATTCTAGGGAATTGCGGAGTTGGACTTGAATATTTCCTAAATATAACACAGTAATTTCCCAAACATGCAATGGCCTTGGCTAGCAAGATAAAGTTCCTTATGTTCCATGAGAAGAGTTATTTCAGGATTCAAGTTTTATTGTTATGACCATTAGGATCTCTTCACATATTTCAATAACCCTGATAAGTTTGGGAAACAGAATTTCAAATGAAATTTGTGCATTTTGGTTTCCTTGACCTTAGGGTACAAATGCTTTAAACAATTTAACAAAGGCTTGAACTTATGGCCTTTTTCATCATATTCTATAGAAATTAGGCTTGGTGGATGAAGTTTTCAGGTGTTGTTGGGCGTTTTCCTTGGGGGCTCGTAGGTGGTATTTTTGTTGGGTGAGATGATAATAGCTCCTCCGCATCCTCAAACTCGCTGCCCTCTTAGGCGCGCAATACTAATTAATCCAACCCAACCCACATTCCTGATTCATTCCCTACTTAAGCGTAAGGCCTATAAATTTAGATGGTTTAAATTGGTTAATTAAACAGGTCCAACCTGATACGAAGAATGTCTTTGAGGTGATAATGTTAGGTTCAACAGTGTTAAAGGGGGTTCTTGTGCACGACATGGGTGATTGTCTTATGAAAGTATTTGGTTAGACTATCTATGGAATCAAAATTTATCCTTATTAGGACTCATTGGTAAAGGATTTTTAAGGCTGACCCAATATGCTTTGAACAAGGTTCGGTGGTTTTAGTTGGGAATTTTCAGACTAAAATGGATATACTTTAGAATTAAGTGCAATAACAGTTAGAAAGCCTTTATCACTCTTTGGTGCAGCTTCATGAATCCTTTTCATCCATTCATCTCGCTTAAGGTCATTGCCTCAGTTGCCTTAGCAAGCTTCTACTACACGAGGACCTGAGGTAAAATAAATGTGCAAGTGTTACAAGTACAAAGTCTCTATCTCAAAACTTTGGGGTTTGTGCAAGAAGTTTTCCCAACATTCAAGTATATTTAGGGTCAACCCAGTTACACTTTGGCAGAACTATCTTCAACAGCATCAACCCATATTCACTTCGGCATAGCCCTCTAAACACCCCCCACCCCCCCCCCCCCCCCCCCCACCCCCCCCCACCCCCAACACACACACACACACACAAACCACCCAACACCGCACACACAACACCCACCTCCCCTCTCTCTTCCCAACCCCAGCACATTTGAATACAATGTATCACTTTTAACTGGTGCATCCAGCCATCCACAAATCTTTATTGCACATACATTTTGTCTATGTAAGTACTTGTCAAATTATTCATACTAGCCTGTACAGTGTCTATAAGGATTAATCTTCTGGATTATAGAAGTTTCTATGAATTTCCAGACGCTGTTGTTCATCAGAAAAAAATTAAAAATATTGAAAGCATGCTTTGACAGTACTTTCATGGTAGCTTGATGATTTACTGTTTTTGTAACTATCTTCAGTCTAGGAACATGCTTTTAAACTATCTATTAGTCATAACTGATAGTCATTATTAATCTTTCTTACTTTTGATGGTGTGCATGGGCTAGAGTAAATGTTACACGGTTTTCTCTGGAATTTCTGACTTCAAAAGTCGTCAGATGGATAATTTTGAGTTATAGACTCAAGGAAATAAGAGTATTTTCTCTCATAAATCTGTAATCATTAGCTTTTAGTTTGTATAATATCTATATTACTCTGGGATATTTGCAGTTTATTCAGTTTGTTTTCTAACTCCTAAGTTTGCACATAATTTTCTGATGATGTCTTCCACAGCATGGAGGAGGCAAAGAAATCAATGTATGCTTTTAGCACCACTACTTATACTGGATTTCAGTGCCTTGTTTCTGAAGAAACATCAGAGAAATTCAAAGGCAATCATGTTTTCTTCATAGCTTCTTTCTTCCATTGTTTTGAACATATATTTGTTAATCAATTACTAAATTTCTTCGTGTACCTTTCTGTAGGGTTGCCAGGAGTCCTATGGGTACTGCCAGATTCCTATATTGATGTGAAAAACAAGGATTATGGAGGTTAGGCTGGGAAATATTCACATAAACATTTTCTGATTCTCAGTCTTTTAGTTGGCTTTCATGCTATTTTCCATTCAGGTGACAAGTATATAAATGGGGAGATAATTCCATGTACATACCCAACTTATCAACCAAAGCAACGAAGTAGTTCAAAATATGAGAGCAGGAGGTACGAGAGACGAAGGGACGGCCCTCCCCCAGAACGAAGAAGACCAAAGCAAGCTGCTCCTCCACCTCAATCAGCTTCTTCATAAGGTAAATTGACATAATCTGGGTGTGACTTTTGCTTCTCTGAAACCTTGAGCACTTTCTCCCATATATACTTGCAGGACATCTAGCTGAATAATGCCTTCCAAGTATTTTGGTGCTTCTCAACTCATATATTGGGCTACCTTATCCACATTTTACCATAAGGAAAATGCTCCTCTTGGATGCAGGCGAAGTCATTTGTTATGAATTGTTTAACCATATAATGATTGCTTGCAGTTGATTCATTGTAATCAATCCGGTGTTTAGTCTGGGAAGAAGTACCTATGAGTATGTATTGTTGGTCCATTTTTTCTTGGCTATTGAACATTTGAGGTTAGAAGGGATATATGAAGAAATTAACCAATGATGGTGAAATCAATTTGGTTATCTTGGAGATCTTTCTGTTTGGTTTGGTTGTCCAAATTTATGCTCATGTCTTGTCAAACTGTTGAGAGCTTACTTCAAATTAGAGTGGAATTTTGTGGACCAAGCCTCCCGCTTTACTTTTGCCAATTCTGTTCGTCTTTCTAGCATGGCATATTTAGCAGGGAGGCTTAATTGATAATATGTAATATTTACTTCTTCTGAAGTATTATTATTCCAGCGGCCTTCTAATGTTATCGGTTGTCTTTCTTTATCTTGCTTAGTTCTCTAAGATATGGTCTTTGTTACCTTTACTCCCATTCTTGTTAAATATCAAGATTCTTTCAAATGTAATGTGTTAAACTATATCATGTCATGATTCACGTTATAATCAGATGGCAAGCTTTTGCTTTGGTAGTTGAAAGCAGTGTCCGAAGTTTTATTATGTTTCGTGGAATATTACTATCTAGTTTTTTTTGCATAGAAGCATGATCCTTAATTGTAATGTAAAATGGCCTGGCTCCAGTCTGGAGCAAGCATTGCAGTTAGTGTGAATTTTAAAGGTGTGCTTTTGATGGCTTAGTGTAACCTCCAGTCCATTTTTGTTCACACACCAATACCATGGTGTTTGTTCACCCCCCAATCGGGAGAAACCATGTGGCAAATCTTGAGTGAAAACCATTTTGGGAGTGCACAAAACCACTCCCAAAGTGATTTTAGTTGCCACATGGCTCCTCCCGATTGGGGGGTGAACAAACACCATGGTATTGATGGGTGAACAAAAATGGACTCGTGTAACCTCCATCCTCAGATCAAGGATGTTTTTTTACCATATGTTAGCACTTTCATGTATATATTTCTACTCTTCCCTGTTTCGTTTGTTGGTGCCAAAGGTTATAAGGATCGGACAATGTACGTAAAAATTGTCTGCGGTAGAATTCTTACTGTGCTATAGTCTGTCTGCCTAGAATTTACTGAGCTAGAATTCTGATTGAGCTAGAATTTTAACTGCGCTAGAATTCCGATTTGAACGAAAAAGGAAGATTACAACTTGCAACACAGTTGCTAATTACAAAGACAAATATAGGAAGATAATAAATGACTCGCTGGGTGATGACGATCAATGTTGTTCAAAGCAAGATTCGATCTTATTTTGTCGATCTGTTTCAAGTGAACAACAAGCTCTGAAACATGAACTTCTGGAACGTTCCCTTTGTCGCTCTTGTACGGATAAAACTTGGACTCATTAGCATGCACAGAGCGACAACACTTTGTTGATTCGTGTGGCTGTTGCTAATTTTTCTCTCGTAGCATATAATATCTTGTTTTCTTTTTGTAAGACTGAAAACTTGAATTTATACAAGTGAGCCAACCTCCATTAGCAGCCAACAGTCCATAATGGACAATAATGATGGAGAATAACTCTCCCATTAATTGGGCTCCATTACCAACAAACATTCCATAATGGACAATAAAGACGAAGAATAACTCCCCATTAAGTGGACGATTACGTCATTAATTCCTACAAAATGACAGTTATGTTCTAGAAGAAGCGAATAGTCATTTTCGCACGTACCACAATTTCAGCAGCACAAATTTATTTTGTGCCAGAGGCATATGAAAATCTGCACAGTGCCTACACAAAAATTTTATGCGCCAAAGCCTTTCGCGCGAAAATCTGCATAGTGCATGCACAACCATTTTCGCGTCAAAACTTTTGTGCAAAAATCTGCACAGCATCCAAAAACGTTCCCAAAAAATAAGTGACAAAAATATAAATATTTCTTGGAGATCTTGATCATTGTGCTCTTGGAAAACATTCTACCATACTAACAACATGGACTATCACTTTCCAACAGGGACTATCACTTTCCATATCCATAACGTAATAAAAATTAAATTTTATATTAAAATATACACTTAAAATTGTCATATAAACATTAAAAATTGTTATATAAATGTGAGGCTATTTTTTAGAAGTTCAAATACCAAATCCCACCGGTATTCTTGTTTCAATCAATAATAATTGACGCAGAACACAGATGGATCATATTATTGTTGTGAAGCAACAAAACTATTCTCTTGTTTATAGTATTATTTTCCCTCCCTATGGACACTATCACTAGACCTATTGGAGTCAAATCAAGTATTGGTGTAACTATTGGGTTGGTTGATACTGTTACATAGTTTCTTTCTGGTTGTTCAACATACGCATGGGCTGGATATGTTTCTTTCTTTAACTGTCTATATAAAAGATGCTTTTGTTCATATTTCTTTATCTGCCTTTTCTTTAGTGCAAGCTCTCAAATATTGTATTAATAAAAGGCTAAGTTGAACAACTCAGTGAGTCAGCATACCAAAAATATTATGTATATAACTAGAGGCTAGAGTCTTTAGGAAAAGGACTATGCTATGACTACAACCAAATACCTACAACCCTCTTATCCATGTAACGGTCGTTCATTGGAGGAGAAGGGAGAGGTAGGACCTTATAGCTGTCCGGAAGGTCGTCACGTAACAGTCGTTCATTGGAGAAGATGTGGAACCAGAAGTGGCTCACATAGCAGAAGGATGAGAGGGTTGTAAGAAAGTTATAAGCATTTGATAGTAAACTTAACATTATTGTTAGGAAAATGATTGTCCTATGGATGGATAACTAACCTTTCTTTTTCCTTCCAATCGACCTCCTTCATAATGCATGCATAGGACAGGTCCTAGGGTCCACGGGACATAAGAAAAATCCAAAAATTGGACATATTTTATCATCTTTTAAGTAATTATAAAAAATAGTTTTTAATATTTTTTAATTAAAAATTGGACTTTTCTTATCCATCTCTTCTTATTTTTAAGAAATTTATTGTTCTGACAAATTTTTTTTTTCAAAAATATTTGACAAATAAGAAATCACGTGGATACGTGTCATGTTTTTATTGGCCGGAGCAAAATCACTGATGTCAGCCCCCCTTTCCCTCCTAACTTAGTAATTTTTTTTTGACCAATCATGGCCGGACTCGCGGTTTCGATTTCAGCCGCAAATTTAAAACTGTGGTCTATGTGGCAGGTTTTTTTTTCTTCTTTTTTTCATACCAACTTTGGACCTTTTTGTTAAGATTTTTCTGAAGTTTAGACCTTAAGACTACTTTAGAAAGAACGTACTTCACAGAATTATAGGTCTAGCACGATCGTCTTCTTCTAGGCCTGGCCTATGCATGAATGTGTGCTAGTACAAGCTACATGTTGTGCACATTCAGTCCTTGGTTTGTGCCCCAAGGAAGAATTGAAATGATTGGCCTTGTTCCACCAGACCACACATGCCATTGGCCCTCCATTTAGGTGCTGTGGTCCTGATTAGGGTGCCCTATACCTTTCTGGTGCCCTCTTATATAGTCCCACTCTATCAAGATAATAATAAGGTTTAGGCTTTCCTTCATTCTCTTAATGTGTAGCATGGCAAGTACTTTTCAAATTGGGGCATTAGCTTACTTACGTTCAAGGGATCCTAAAATGCCTGGATCTTTAGCATAATATAGTAGCCTCTCGGTGACTGACTGGTGCCCATAAATAAACTAGATGCAGTTGGATGGATGGTTACTTGATCATCTTTGACCTTTCTTGATATAGCCTACTATATATATGGTGGTCTAAGCAATTATATGAATGCGATTTTCTTAGGTGGCAGCTCTTATCGTTCTTTTTAGGACTGGAAAGCACGCAAGAGGCCGCTCTGAATAGGTTTAAAATGTCAAATATAGAACTTGAAAAAGTATTTGAGAAAACAAATTCTTGAATGTTTATTCATCTCACTGTTGATGCTATATGAAGAGATTTATATTAACATATATGATTGAATTCTTATATGATAATTACTAAATACAATATATTTCTACCAAGTACTATCATATATGATGGTATTCAAATATGATAAATACTAAAAAATAATATATTTCTATCATAAACAAATATTACCATGACTCACGCTAACACTTTTCCTCAAGTTGGAACATAAATATCGACCATGTCAAAATTGTTCAGTGAGTCATAAAAGGCTTTCTTAGAAACACATTTTGTAAGAACATCGATGTACTAGTTGCTTTTCAGCTAGTAAGAACCAAAAAAAAAAAAAAACTAATAAGCTAGCCATAAACCTTTTTTTTTAATATGAAAATCAACCTCCACATGCTTAGTGCGATCATATTACACTGAATTATGTAATAATCTTAATAGTTGCCTGATTGTCACAATACAATTCATTGCACTTTTATGTTTAAATCCTAAATCTTGTAAGAGATTTCTCAACCACAAAATCTCACAAATCTCATGAGACATGCCTCTGTTCTCAGCCTCAGTACTTGACATTGCCACAAACTTTTGCTTCTTACTTTTCCACATTACCAGATTACCTCCAACAAAGGTGAACAAATATTTGTCGACCTTCTATCTGTGATACAACCAACCATTCTGCATTACTAAAACCACACACCTACAAAACACTGTTGTGCTTACAAAATACCATTCCTCTTCCTGGAGATGGCTTCAAATATCTCAAAATTCTCACAATAACATCCATATGGCTCTCACTAGGATTATCTATAAACTGATTAACAACATTCACTGCATATGCAACATCTGTTCTAGTATGAGCTAAATAAATTAAATGCCGAGCTAACCTTTGATAATGAGATCGATCATTAGGAACCTGATCTGGGTACTCTGCTAGTTGACGATACTGCTCGATAGGAGTATCAATATCTTACAGTCCAACATACATGTCTCAATTAGCAAATTAAGTATGTACTTTCATTGACATAAGAAGATCACTTCTCTCCACATGGTTACCTCAATCCCTAAGAAGTATTTGAGGTCATCCAAGTCATTCATCTTAAACTCAGAAGCTAACTTTAACTTCTCTTGTTGATGTTTGAGAAAAAAAGTATGATCTAAATTACTTTGTTTATACCCGAACCTACACATGGACTGTGTAAACCTCCCAAACCAAACACAAGGGGGAGGAGTGATCAATGAGGGGGTAGTAGTATCTTCAGTAAAATTTGACTTGTCAAGACTATAAATTCGACTGATTGAATTTTCTTCATTCTCGGCTATAACTGGATACGACAGATTGACCACCATATTCGACGGATCGAATGTCACGGTTCGACGAGTTAAAACTGATGGTTGGACATCTGTAGCTTATGTGCCTCATCTCGACGAGTAGAGAACTTCTATATGACCCATCGAAATACCTTCTCCATGAGTTCTTCCATCTTATTCCTATACATTCTTATTTACCATGATACATCTCTTCAAAATATGAATTCTTCCCTAAAGAGTAGTATCAGTGGATGAAAAATAGCTTACATCATAATACTTTTGGGTTGGTGGATGAAATCATTTGTACCCCTTTTGATAGCCACCATAGCTAACAAAAATATACCTAAAAGCAGTTGGAACAATAATACCTGTTGTAGTATGATCTTGGCCGACTACTCCGTAAAATTTTGGCTCCTGTATCAACTGAACAGCTTCTTTCCCAACTAAACGGCCACCTTCCCTTTAGGATGAAGTAGTCAAGCTAGAAGGATTTATCATCCTGAGCAGCTCTTCTTTGGCACTGCTATGTTTAACATCCGATCCTCTTAAGAACATATAAACTTTCTCGAGTTCCTTCTCCTTATGGTACCACGTAATATCCTTCTAGTTATTGATCTTCCAAGGACGCCTTTGATCGATCTTAACCTACACATTCTTTAGCTTTGTATAAAACATGGACACTGGTTGCCTACTTTATGTCATACTAGTAGCCTTGTACATCAGCTCATGAACCTGTATAAAATCAGATTCATTGGTATACAAGTCCTCCATCATTTTCCAAATTGCTTCAGCAATCTTATACTCTTCCACCATCTGCATCACATCATCAGTCATGGCTCTAAATAGGTATGCCATCACATACCCATTAGCATCTTTCCATTTTGCATATGCTTCCTCATTAGCTTCATTAGGATCCTTGATTGCATCAGTCATATGCTCCATCTCGTGCATTCTACGGAGACAGACAAACATAATATTCTTTCATGTCAAAAAATTAGTACCATTGAGCTTGATACCTCCAACTATCTAGGACTTGAATCCGAGGTGCTTACAGAGTCCTCAACCTTTTGGACTTCATTGATTTTAGAAGAGCCTTCTTTTCTATCACCTATTAAAAAATTGTAGCGGAATCAACTAGACAGATAGATTCGATGGGTCGAAGGAAACACTCGATGGGTTGAATTAGTGTTTTTTGATATAGAAAAGAAATTCTTGGACAGAAACTGATATAAGAAACAATCAAATAAAAAAAAAGTTTTTGAGATATAAGAAACAATCAAATTGAAAAGAAAAAGACAACGTCCTCATAGATCTTTGCTCTGATACAAAGTCAAATATAGAACTTGGAGAAGTATTTAAGAGAGTTCTTGGATGCTTATTCATCTCATAGTGAAGGCTATACCATATAAAACTATAATCTTATATGATAATTACTAAATACAATGACTTGGGTTAAAGCTGAAATAACAATGAAGAATGAAACCATATGGATCCTCTTGGCTATCCACTTGGTAGAGAAGAGAATTCTGCACCAGTCTAGAGCGTTACAAAATGTTGTATCAATCTTAAAGATTGGAGTTGAGACAACACTTACAGTTAGTGCCAATGGAGTGATGCGGTCGGTCATATGCTTTAACATATTACTAGAGGTCGGAGCACATATGTTGCGTGCGCAATTTTCAGTAAAAGAAGAATATGGACACATATAGAGAGGAGGTTATATGGAAGTTTGAGTTAGTGGTCGAGTAAATAAAATTTTTTATTTCTAAATAATTATATTTTTAGATATGAGGCTGCTACGTTGTCCGTCCGCAGGCCAGTCCGTCCGCCACGTGTCGTCGTCTCATTGACAGGTCAATAGGAAAAACCCTTTGATTCAGGGAATAGAATGCAGGAGGGCAATGGGAATCGACCACGAGACAGACGGGATAGCCCGCCTACGGGCAAAACAACTTTATCCTTTTAGATAAAAAAAAAAAGTGTTAACATAAAAAATTAATGATATGCTTATATTTGGATTATATATTAGTAAGTATTGATTCAGGGAATAGAATGTGTCATTTGTTATCTTCCACTAAAAAACTATATTGGTGCGTGTGTGTATGATGTGGGGAGGGGTGTCAATGATTGATGTCTCGAGGCATATGATATCATTTGGGGGAGTAGCTGGAGCCAGGAAGATTAAGAAAGATAGTAGTTGTTTGTTCCTACTTGAGAATTGGGTGATGCTCTCTTCTTTTAACTTCATGTACATGGAGCTCTGAGCTGACTGAATAATAGTTCACATACATTTGCTTGCTTGGAGCTCTGAGCCATAATAATTCCAAGGAGAAGATGATCTATGACTTCCTCAAATATGAAACAATTTACTTTTTGTTTCTTGATTTTTCCTCCCAACTAAGTCCCCATCTCTTTTCAGTTTTGCAAAAGTTCCTCAGTCAAAATGGTCATTGGTGCGGGAAAAAAAAACAGATCATTATGTCATTTTTTTTTAGTATTTTTTACAACCTAGGAAATAGTCAAACTGATACTTCTAGGAGAATTATAGGTAATTTAACCTGATTTATGCCTTGGCCAAAATCTAATGAGAGACATCATAGTATATCTAGAATTGAAAGCTGAACATGGATCTGTTACCATAATTTTAAGCCTTTAGTAAGTTTAGATACTTTTTTACTTTTCAAATTAGTAACTATAGGGATTTAGATTGAATTAAGCCTTAATCTGATAAATGGTAACTTAATAGGAAAAACCCTTTGAAAATGGACTATTATGAGCTAGTTTTTATTTTTTATTTTTTTAAACCACTAATGATTTTAAAAACAGTTCTATATGCATGGTCAAATTAATTAGAGCTCTCTATCCAATACATTTAAAATAAAGTTTGAATCATCTTTTAGATAAAATAGATGCTCATTCATCTGAAGACAATACCTAAATGATGGAAAGGTGAAGCTTAGACAATAAGTAGAAAGATCAATAAAGTTATGCTTGGAAGTATTGATATCCCTCTCCATGTACACATAGTTATTTTAAAACTCAACGTTAGTATGAGAACCATTTCAACCCGGACTGTTTTTGAGCATGTACAAGCCGTGCGATCGTATAAGTGCGGCCGTATAAGAACCCAAAAACCGGAATGTTTTAAATTTTTTAACCTCGATATATATTACTAATGTGACCATTTCAAGATTTATGTCTCCCTATTATTTAGAAACTGTACTGAACAAACCACTTTAAAAAGTCAAAAAAGACTATTTTCTATATTTGTTAAAAATATATAGTTTTTCAGTATTTATGCAGGATTATTAGAATGTATCACTTTTTTTTTTTTTTCCCCCCCATTGAGACCAAAATTCGAATCCATGGCGACACTTATAAGCAACTTATATGTTTGATATCAGGAGCAACCTGCATAAATACTGAAAAATTAAATAATAATAATAAAAGAAGCCATATGGGCAACCTACTTGATTGGAATATTTAGTTGGATGCAGTTGGAGACTCAAATCGTTCAAACTTTTGTACATATAATTGGAACTGGCAATAGTACCAGCCACTTGAACTTGATACTGAAGTATTACTTATGTTGTTGTACTGAAAAGTATAAGCAATTATGTCCAAAGAACTAAGTGGGCAAGCTGTATGTCCTAATGAATATAAAATTTCAAAATGACACTTTTTTAATTTTTAATTTCCATATAAAACATTATGGAGTAACTTAAAAAGCCAAGTTGCCAATTTTTCATTAGAACCTGCTAAATTTGATCAAAACTATTGAATTAATCTCCTAATCTAGAAACAAAGAAAACAATTGCTACTGGGCTTACTATGCATCAACTGCACATGACTAAGTAATATATAAATAATATTCATGACATGTATGCAGCAATCAAACTTTACTTCTACAATGTTAGCGCCGATTGCGATATAATGTTTTCAAGATTGCCTCAATTAGTTTGCTTAATATGATTTTTTTTATTCAAAGTCCTAAATATTTTGGACTATGACTATTTTTTTTTTTGTGTTTAAGAAATATTGCATTACTAAAGTTTGTTTTATGGTTAAATATAAGTGTTTTTTTTAGAAAAGCAGGAGGGGAAGGGGATGTTGGGAACGAAAGCGCGAAAACCGTTCCCCAAACCAAGAAGTCCCGTGAGAGAACCGAGCAAAAGCACACAAACCAAAAACGTTAAACACAAATCGCAGACACATAGATTTTTACGTAAAAAATCCAAATGGAAAAAACTATGGGATGATCAGAGTCGAACCTTGAAAAGCCTCCACTTATGGAATAAGAAATACACCGACTCCTTACAAACTTCTCACCGATCCAAACGGATCACCACAACTCTTTGGAATAGAAAATAGATCACAGACAAACGAAGAAAAAGAATTACCCGAAATATATCTCCTCTTCGAAATAGCCTTCAATCTCTTCCTCTCTCTGTTCAATGTTGTAAAAGAACTCTTGCCTCCTTTAGTAATATTTTTGAGATATGAGATATATTTTATGGATAGGAGACACCTAATATATATAGCCTCAAATTCACAACTAGTATTTTAATTATATATAGGAATACCCAATCCAAATTCAAATCCAAATCCATTGACATATTCCTATTATATGTAGGAATATCCAATCCAAATCTAAATCCATTAAAATATTTCTATTATATATAGAAATACCCAATCCAAATATATTGAGGTATTCCTATTATATGTAGGAATACTCAATCCAACTACGTGATATTTTTCACATAGGTTGGGAATCCCACCCACTCCAATAAATCTTTCCCTTTACAACTATGTGGAGGGGGTCGTCATCCCGACGATCTGCCTACAGTACTCAAACTTTTTTCTTGGAAGAATCTTTGTGAACATGTCTGCTCAATTGTCATCCGTATGAACCTTCTCAAGCACCGCTTGCTTCTTTTCAACCACATCCCATATCTAATGATACCGATATCAATGTACTTGGACCGGCTATAAAATGTCTGGTTCTTCACAAGGTGAATTACACTCTGGCTATTGCAAAGCAAATGGTATTGCTCTTACTTTAGCCCAATTTTTTGTAACTTCTTCATCTACAACAACTTCTTGCAAGCCTCCATCGCCGCAATGTACTCTGCCTCTGTCGTCGACAAGGCAACATACTTCTGCAACCGCGATTGCCACGATACTGCTCCACCAACAAACATTATCACATAGCCCGAAGTCGATCGTCTCGTGTCTACATCTTCATCCATATCTGTGGTATACCCTATCAGCTTTGGCTCGTCACCACAAAAAAATGTCTCCAATCAGCAGTGCCCTGAAGGTATCGTAGAATCCACTTGACCGCACTCCAATGTATCCTTCAAAGATTGGAAGTATACCTGCTAACAGTGCCAACTGCGAGAGTGATGTCTGGTCTCGTACACACCATAGCATACATAAGACTCTCTACAGCTGAGGCATATGGAACCGGCTCCATATGTTCCTTCTCTTCTTCGGTAGATGGACACTGCTCCTTAGTGAACTTAAAGTGAGCCGTAAGGGGTTACTCACTTTCTTTGACCCGTCTATCCTGAAACGCTGAAGTACCCGGTGAATATTCTTCTTTTGGGACAAGTGTAGAAGTTGGACTCTCTCTCTCTCTCGGCTGATCTCCATCTCAAGAATAGTCTTCGTTGCGCCCAAATCCTTCATAGAGAAGGCCGCGTCCAGTTAGCGCTTCAACTCCGCCATCCTTGTGGCATTCTAACCCACAAGTAGCATATCATCAATATAGAGCAGTAAAATGATAAAATTATCCTCGACAAAGTATCTCACAAATATACAGTAATCCGACGTCGTCCGTGCATAACTATGCTCCTCCATAAACTATTCAAACTTCCTGTACCACTGCCTCGGAGCCTGCTTCAAATCACACAAGCTCTTCCTCAACCGGCAGACCAAGTGTGACTTGTCCTTCTCATAGAATTCCTTTGGCTGCTCCATGTACAACTTCTCTTCAAGATTACCGTGGAGGAATGCCATCTTCACGTCCATCTGCTCGACCTCCAAGTCAAAACTGGATGCTAATGCTAGCAATCCCGAATAGATGACTGCTTGACGACTGACAAAAAGATCTCATCATAATCTACGCCCTTTCGCTGACCGTATCCTTTAACTACCAGCCTCGCTTTGTATCGAGTGTGAGTAGCATCATCTGTCTGCTTCACTCTGAACATCCATCAAATTTTCAAAGCTTCTTGCCCTTTGGCAATCGCACCAGCTCATAACTAGAATTGGCATGTAAGAAACTCATCTCCTCCTGCATAGCCTCCATCCACTTATGCCTGTTTTCGTCTTCCATATCCTCTGCAAAACATTCGGGCTCTTCCCCGTCAATCAGTAGCACATACTTACCCGGTGAATATCTTGTAGATGGTCAATGCTCTCTATCGCTCCTCTTCAACGGAACCACCGGTGCTGGCTGTATATCAACAGCCTCCTCCCTTCAGAAACTGTCTTCTCGGTATGCTCATCCTCCTAAGGGTCATCCTGACCACCATCAGCAGGCTGATGATCAAGGTTGAAAGAAACTGCATGTACTGGCTCCCCCAGAACTGGATCCTCTGTGATGTCATCTGGAAACTGGTCGAAGCGAAATGACTCTAACTCAGGCAATTTCTCAGCTTCAGAAGATATCTCAGAATCCTGAGTGTTGGTCAGGGTCTGATTCTCGACGAAAACCATATCCCTGCTTCTATAGAGCTTTCTTCCTACTGGATCGTATAGTCTATAGACAAACTCATTCCAACCGTAGCCAAAAAAGACGTACCACCTCGTCTTCGGCTCAAGTTTGGATCTTTCGTCATTCAGTACATGCACGAGGGCCTTACAACCAAATACTCGCAGGTGATTGTATGAAGACTCTTTACCGTATCATACTTTGTCAGGCACATCACCCTGCAAAGGAACATTAGGAGATAAATTAGTAATATAAGCAAAAGTGTAAAGAGCCTCAACCCAATAGCTGCCCGAAAAGTTTGCTTTTGACAGCAAACACCGCACCCTCACCATCAACGTCCTGTTCATGCGCTCCACTATTCTGTTGAGCTGTAGTGTCTTTGGTAGAGTCTTCTGATGTCGTATCTATTGAAACAAAGTGTTCACATTCAACATGATTCTAATAATTGTCAAACATCAGATCTAAAATACAGATGAAGCAGATACTCGATGCAAAGCATATCAACTCCGTCAGTACAAAAGTCAGACTCTGCACCAGCTATTGGTTCCATATTCAAATGTAATCTTTTATTTATTTAAGTCTAGGACTGATGTAAGCTGAGTCACACTGGCAAATCCAAGTACATATATCCAGATACTTAGTCCACTCAAATAAACCAAAAAACCTATCCACCAAATCATGCTACATTCATTAACAAAGTCTACCATACTTAGAAATCGAACTCGGGCCGAACTCATTGTAAAACCCCCAATTTTTCAAACATTATAATTATTTAATTAATCATTGAATTTATTTATAGTATTTTAGTTAATTAGAAAATATAATTTAATTGAATTAATTACCTATGTAACTACTCATCCAGAATTTATGGAACAAGACTATTATTTTATCTTAATTTATTTTATGTAGAAAATCTTTGTAGAAGGATGATAGATTATTTTTATGTGCCATACAATTTTTTATGAATTTTTTTTATATCATATATATGTATATAAATAAATAGTAATAATAAAAAATAAAAGAAAAGAAAAAGAAAACCTTTTTATAAAATCCTAATCTATTTGTCACGCCCCAGTCACAAAATACGTAGGACTAGGAATACGTAAGTATGCCAGCCGTATGTATATGACAACTCCAATATATAAAAATTATAACACATACGTACGCTGTAAAATGAACGATAATTCACAAGTGGTATATAATTGTCACAAGTCATTGGACATAACTAAATCTCATCCACAAAATTAAATAAAAATAAATAACCAATCAACTATATACTAAATCAAGTATAAGATGCTTGATAAGAACAAGTAGTTGGGTGTAGACAAATCCACTACCAAGTAGAATATAAGAGAAATCACATAAGTACATCTAATGAACAATGAGACTCGAAGAGAAGACCTCCTCGAAAGAGAGATAAGTAGCAAGTCCTGATCCGTGCTCCTGCGAATAGTCAAGATCGTCTACACCTGAAAAAGGGACCAGGTCCTCAGACTAGAATAAAAATAGAAGTCTGATTGCGAATATAAGTAAAAAGACTATTGTCTGAAATAGATTGATAAAAATCGCGATGGATAAGAGTTGTTGAGAATTTAGAGAACCATTGACGAGAGGCCTGTTTAAGGCCATAGATAGATTTATTTAATTTGCATACACGAGTCTCCCCCTTACGAGAGAATCCGGGAGGAAGCTTCATATAAACTTCTTCATTGAGATCGCCTTGAAGAAATGCATTATTGATATCAAGTTGGTGTACTGACCAATTTTTAATAGCAGCAATAGAAAGAAGAAGGCGAACGATAACTAGGTTAGCCACTGGTTCAAAGGTATCATGATAATCGATTCCTTCAACTTGAGTGTAACCTTTTGCGACTAAACGAGCTTTATATCTCTCTATAGAACCATCAGACCGATATTTAATTTTGTATATCTATTTACAACCAATGGATGATTTTCCTTTGGGAAGTAAATATAAAGACCAAGTGTTGTTTGATTCAAGAGCCTGAATTTCTTTGGCCATGGCATCATGCCATTTGATAGTTTTCATGGCTTGAGAATAAGATCTAGGTTCTTGATTTTCAATAATATTAGTTAGGAAGGCACGGTGAGAATGACTTAGATGGGACAAAGAAAAATAATTTGCTAGTAGAAAAGCAGTTGAGAAAGAAATATGATTACAAATATAATCCTTTAGATGACCAGGTGGACGACGAATTCGTTGAGGATGATTATTAATGATAGGAACATGTGCTATTGAAGATGAGTTCTCAGAAATAGATGTTGAACTAGTTTGCTGAGAAGATTTGGGAATAAGCACTGTAGAAACATTGGGATAATCAGCTAGAGGACTATAATCACTAGAAGAAACTTCAGTGGGAACAGTCGGTGGTGGAGTATAGTCAAAAGTTCCATCGTCGTCGATTGGAGTAATGGTAATTAAATTTTTCAATGATGGAGATGGAAGATCATGATATGGAAAATTGACTCATGAAATATAATATCGCGTGAAACATAAATTTAGTGAGTTTTGATATCATATAAGCGACATCCCTTTTGACCATATGGATAACCAACAAAATACCAGGTTTGGCTCTTTCATCAAATTTATGTTAAATATTCATATTTTTAGCAAAACATAAACATTCGAAAACTCGAAGAGATGAATATGATGGAACAGTTCCAAGTAGAACTTGATGAGGTGATTTGTAGTTAAGGATTTGAGTTGGAAGTTTGTTAATAAGGAAAGCAGCACTTAACAAAGTAGTACTGAGAAACATTCAACCCAAAAAGAAAGAGGCATGTCTGCTTGAAATCGTAGAGCCCTAGCAACATCAAGTAGATGTCGATGCTTATGTTCTACAATACCATTTTGTTGAGGGGTTGCAACGCAACTACGTTGGTGTAAAATTTCATTATCACGAAACCATGTTTGAATTTGTTTAGAAAGAAATTCAGAACCATTGTCTGATCGAATGGTTTGAAGTTGAGGAAGAAAGATGTCCCCATTTCCAGAGTTGATACGAGAAATTTTTGTATTGAATTGACGATTGACTTGGTTAAAAAAATGAATTAGCATGGTGAAAGTTTCAGATTTATGTTTCATTAAATAAATCCAAGTACACCTTGAATAATCATCAACAATAGTTAAAAAGAAACGTGATCCATTTTTAGAAGGTATAGAAAAGGAACCCCAAATGTCTACATGAATTAATTCAAAACAATGAGAAGAACAAGATGTACTTTGAGAAAAAGAAAGACGTGGCTGTTTAGCACGCGGACATACATCACAAACAAAATCTTTATTTGCAATAATATTCAGAGAATTTTTAACAATAAAATAAAAACGAGACCTACATGGATGACCAAGGCGAGAATGCCATAAATCAAATTTATTACATTGCTGGAAAGAGAAGGCAGAATTAAAATCGGAATCTGCATCTAGATAAAAAAGACCATTTCGAGCACTACCCCGACCAATCTCCTTCTTCGTTACTCGGTCCTGAAATATACATTCAGAAGATAAAAAAATTACATCACAATTTGTTGACTTTGTTATTTGTGAAAT
Source organism: Iris macrosiphon (assembly GCA_036927795.1). Classification (NCBI taxonomy): domain Eukaryota; kingdom Viridiplantae; phylum Streptophyta; class Magnoliopsida; order Asparagales; family Iridaceae; genus Iris; species Iris macrosiphon. The sequence continues at coordinate 30,710,368 of JAYESA010000018.1, read as the reverse complement.
GGATAACAAATTGAATTTAAATGATGGAATGTGAAAAATATTCGTCAGACTAAGTGATAATGAACAATAAACAGTGCCTATGTGTGTCACAGGCTCCTGAGAACCATCTGGCAATTGAACTGATATATTTTTATGAACGGTGAAATATGAAGAAAATTGTGAAAGAGATATACATATATGGTTAGAAGCACCTGAATCAATAATCCAACAAGAGGATAAACAAGTGAGGGCTGTACCTGCCAAATGGACTGATGATCCACCATGTTCTTCTCTGGCTAGAAGTGCAAGAAGCTTGTTGTATTGTTCATGTATTATCTGATTAACATAAGTAGCGGAAGTGACTGGTGGTGATCCTGTTTTCTTTACATGCTTATCTGGGAAGCCATGGATTTTGTAGCATGTTGCAAGAGTATGGCCATGCTTATTACAATGGTCACAGAAAGGACGTTGGCGCTTTCCCAAATGTTGGTATGGTGGTTTACCTGCTTGAGGGCAGAAATTGATTGTTTCAATTGATAGATCTTAGGAGCATTTGATTGAGAAAAATGATCTTTCAGATCTGTCCAGATTTGTGCTGCAGTTTCAGTGTACAAGATGCTTGGGTGAATCTCAAGTGAGACAGAATTAAGAATCCAACTCCCAACCAAATCATTGCATCATTCCCAGTTGGTAATATCATCTTTCTCCTTCGGAATTGGAAGTGACCCATCGACAAAGCCGAGTTTGCTCTTTGCGTGAAGCACCATGGTTACTGCACGACTCCATGATCCATAATTGTCCCCCATCAATAGAGGGGTAACAAGAATGGTAGAAGGACTATCCGAGTGATGAATAGCATAAGAATTTGTTTTGATAGGTGTTGATGTTTGTGGGAATGATTATTGCGAGGATGGTGTGATGTTGGTGGCAAGATTTTCATCAGACATGGTAGAAGCCTGCTTTGATACCATATGAAAATAATGAATACCAAAGGGATAGTAGGAAATAAATTTTGTTCTATGTTACTTTCCATTTGATTGCCATGGATATATATATACAAGGTTACAAACAAATGCCGCTCACTCTTTAGTTGGAGAAAAGATTTGCTTGTTATGGACTCTGTTGGAGGAAAGATTTCTTCTGTTGGAGGAAATATTTGCTTGTTATGGACTCTGTTGGAGGAAATATTTCTTCTGTTGGAGGAAAGATTTGCTTGTTATGGACTCTGTTGGAGGAAAGATTTGGTCGTTGGCTTCTTTATGGACTTGGTCGTCCAATACTCTCTCTCTCTCTCTCTCTCTCTCTATATATATATATATATATCCATTTCTCACTCGATATCTAGGTTCCTCTCTTCTCTCAGCCCCTCTCCCTCCATCTCACCTACCTTCCAATTCCTTTAAAACAAAGAAAGAAGAATTGAAGGAGAAGTAGGAGTAAGAAGAAGGATTTGGGAAGGAGGAGAAATAAGGAGAATGGAGAAGAAGAATTGGAATATCTCCAATTTCCCAAATCAAGAGGCAAGCCCCTTTTTCTATTTTTTGTCATTTTTCTTCTATTTTTCTTTATTAATGATTTGGTTAATTCCATATCATGGATTAAATCTTGAATCCATGCTCCAAATTTCGTATTCCCTAAATTAGAAATATGATATATATCATATAGATTCTAGGTTTTGCCTAGAAATCCAGTGTAGTGCGCAGCATGTATCGTGAACCATAATTACTAACTCTTTAGGAACACAAATTAATCTCTAGTGGACAGTTTTTCTCAATTCAAGACAAAGTGCATCAATTGGACTTATTCAATTCATTACTAAGGGACAACAACGTAATCAGGTAAAATATGCAAGTCTAGGGGCAGTACATAATTCAAGCATATTCAAAAATTAATACATCACTTATTCAGTGATTCTTATCCTTCGTCGAACGGTTATCCCTGCAACAGACATACAAGTTAGCAACAATTTGCATATACATAAAGATTCTATTCACTGTCTGTCTGTGCATCAAACAGTTATGTATGCAAGAAGGCTAACCTAGCATGTGCCCTAACTACATGATGGTCCATGGGTTGCCCTATGATTAGCAGCGGTGACTCAAGGTTCAGCTCTGCACTAGCATGCACCTATGTCTGCAACTGTGACTCAAGGTTCAGCTCTTCACCAACACACACAAATACTAGCAGCTGTGACATCATGGTTCTGTGCTCTTCACTAATAGACAAAATACCCCACTAGATCACAATGACCGTATATCTCAGGGTGCACAAAATCTCTTCCAGATCGACCAATCATAGAACCTCAGGAACCGCTCGAGAGATGAACCTTGTGCATAGGTTATCCGAGACCAATGCATGACATGAAACATCTATCAGATAATTCTATAATGCAAGCAAGCAATGATCAAGCAAACTTCTATATTTTTTTTTTATCAATCAAGCGATAGGTTCAATCATCTTTACACACAACTAATAGCAAACCCCACTAGATCACAAGGACCGTACCTCAGGGTGCACTATTAGTCTCTTCTTATTCGAATCAATCATCTTTAGCATATCATGATGTATTCATACAGTACTATCTTTTGCATCAATGACAAGCAAACCTATAAACGATCTCTAATTTAACCAAGCATGGCACGGTTCTATCTTTACAGAAACGATAAAGAAAACATGCAAGCAATCTCTATTTAAACAAGTAGGATGACAATACTATTTATCCCTTAAAATTTAACATGAGTACTACTCTTTCCTTAGCATATGACATAGAGACTTGTTCAAGTAATTTCTTTTACTTTTTTATTAGCATGGCAAGGGTTTGTTCGAAAGTCGTGTCAGTGTAACCTAGCATGCAACATTCTATTCTTTTTACTAAGCATGGCAAGGGTTTTTTCGATAGCAAGTAATACAAGTCTTTAGTTAAGCATGCATGTCTCATTCTATTATTCTCATACAAACATTCTCTACTTAGCAAACAAGCATTATAAAAACTCAGATTCATTATTAAGGCGTACACAAATCAGAGAATGAAGTTCTGCCCACTTACCCAGATCAATCGCTTGTGTTTTGATATGGAAACTCTTCGAGAAGGCTTCCGCTCAAGCCAGCAAAGCGATATCTCTTGTACATAGTACCAACACAGAGCGGGAAACTTCATACTTACCCTCCGAGAAAAATTTTGTCCTTGAAATTTTAAGGAAACACTTATTATATCCAGAGTAGCGATAGTCCTGATCCCTCACTATCCCCAATCGAAAATACTAGCAATACAAGAATCACGAAATAAAAACCCCAACCAACAAGAAAACAAACAGAAAAACTTTTGTGCACATTTTTGAGAATATTTATGGACTTATTATGTGGAACGCATATTGCAGCAACAATATCTGGGACATCTCTGAGTCGAAGCGAAGCAACAGAATGGACAAAGAATCGAGTTGCTATCATACCATTATATCACGCCATGATTCCCGCAAGAGGCCAATTGTCCTCGCTTAGCGCCTTGCGGGACTGATAGTCCTCGCATGGGCGTGACACCGTGCAAGCCTAAGTTTTGCTTTCACAGGGCCAAAGCTTTGAACAAGGGCAAGTAAGCTATTCAAGACGGAAGCAGCGGCACAATATTGTAGAAAAGTAAAGAACACAATGTCATAAGAAAATAAGCTCTTTATTGATATTCAAAATATGTTACAAGCGTCTCTTGGCCGATATTACAAATCTCTCAATCTTTTCCTCTCAATTCCAATGACATCGTTCCATATATTACATCCCTTTATACAAAAGTAGCTCAAAATATCTCGATACGGCTCAAGGAATCGACTCCAAATTTTTGGGTCCTGGGAATGAGGCTCGGCTATCGCTTCTACGGACGATCTAGTACCTGCGAACAAGCAAACTGGTGGAGGATCAGTACTTTGGGGAAAGTACTAGTGAGTATAAAAGCAACGAACAGAAGCAACATTCTCTAAAACCTACACTAAGTAAGCATGTGGAAAAATATTACATTACTAGTGATCTTGCTACTTTTTACCTAGGTTTATTTCATGTTGCATAGGATTTGAGTCAATTTAATTCTTTTAAAAAATATCTTGAAAACAGTTTGCATATTTAATACAATCAAGCATACTGTAGAGACAGTGTTCTATCGTGCAGTGCATAGCATGTATCGTGCACCATAATTACTAACTCTTTAGGACCACAAGTTAATCTCTAGTGGACTATTTACCTCAGTTCAAGACAAAGTGCATCAATTGGACTTATTCAATTCATTACTATGGGGCGGCAGTATAATCAAGTGAAACATGTAAGTCTAGGGGCAGTACACAATTCAAGCATATTCAAAAATCAATACATCACTTATTCAGCGATTCTTACCCTTTGTCGAACGGTTATCCCTGCAACAGATATACAAGTTAGCAATAATTTGCATATATATAAAGGTTCTATTCCATGTCTGTCTCTGTATCAAACAATTAGGTATACAAGAAGGCTAACCTAGCATGCGCCCTAACTACATGATGGTCCATAGGTTGCCCTATGATTATCAGCGGTGAGTCAAGGTTCAGATCTACACTAGCACGCATGTATGTCAGCAACTGTGACTCAAGGTTCAGCTCTTCACCAATACACACGAATACTAGCAGCTGTGACATCATGGTTCCGCTCTTCACTAATAGACAAAATACTCTACTAGATCACAAGGACCATATACCTCAAGGTGCAACAAAATCTCTTCTAGACCGATCGATCCCCAGTTCCCCAGGAATTGCTCGAGAGATGAACCTTATGCACAAGTTGTCTGAGACCAATGCATGACATGAAACATCTATCAGATAATTCTATAATGTAAGCAAGCAATTATCAAGCAAACTTCTATCTTTTTTTTCTTATCAATCAAGCGATAGGTTCAATCTTTTTTACACACAACTAATAGTGAACCCCACTAGATCACAAGGACCGTACCTCAGTGCTTACTATTAGTCTCTTCTCATTCGAATCAATCATCATTAGCATATAACGAGGTATTTATATAGTACTATTTTTTGCATCAATGACAAGCAAACATATAAATGATCTCTAATTTAACCATGCATGGCACGGTTCTATCTTTAAAGAAATGATAAGAAAAATATGCAAGCAATCTCTATTTAAACAAGTAGGATGTCAATAATATTTATCCCTTAAAATTTAAGATGCAGTTCTACTCTTTCCTTAGCATATGACATAGAGACTTGTTCAAGCAATTTTTTTTACTCTTTTTATCAGCATGACAAGGGTTCGTTCGATATCCGTGTCAGTGTAACCTAGTATGCAACAATCTATTCTTTTTACTAAGCATGGCAAGGGTTCTTTTTGATAGCAAGCAATACATGTCTTTAGTTAAGTATTCAGGTTCTCGTTCTATCATTCTCATGTGAATATTATCTACTTAGCAAACAAGCATTACAAAAACTCAGATTCATTATTAAGGCATGCAAGAATTAGAGAATGAAGTTCTGCCCACTCACCCAGATCAATCGTATTGTGTTTCGATCGGAAAACTCTTCAAGAAGGATTCTGCTAGAGCCAAAAAGCGACATCTCTTGTACATAGTGCCAATGTGGAGCGGGGCACTATAAGACCCTCCGGGATATGGGTACTTAAAGATCGAGATTACCGGAGGGAGCCTTTCACTGTTTATTTTCCATTCGACCTACCTGATGTATCGACATAGGGATGAATGCTTCATGGAGCCATATTTACCGAGTCGATTTGCTTGTCAATTTGGCTATGATCAACTTTTCCTAGGAAGTGTCCGTTCTTTCGTCGGACATGAGGGCGACTTAATTGACGGGGCCTGTGCGTGGAGATATTTCAATATGGGTTGTACCAATGCCCAATTCACCCTATCAAACAAGAACGCTCCCGTATGAATTCTTCTATCTGCAATAAAGTATTATTGTAAAATTAACTCATTCTATACAGACTTTGACGATAAAACTACCTTCATAGCAGATGAAAGATGGCAACTAACGCCCAAATAAATTGTAGCATCTTCTGAACCTTCTTAAAGGGTAAGTAACTGGCTTCGCTAACCGCTTCTGAATTGATGGACAATGAGCCAGCCATTAAGCTGGGGTACACATTGTTGCAGACCCCTCAGAGGAGCAAGCATATGCTATCAATATTTTGCTGATAGCTCTTCATCTTTAGCCGGATTGGGCGAAGAAAAAGAGGACGACCGAAAGGCTGTATTCTCGAGAAGTAAAGGGTACAACGACTCCGAGAAGGAGTACTCTCGTTGACAGATCCATACTTCCAGAGGTGGATCCAATTCTAGATTTTGTAGCTACAATTATCATACCCTTATTATAAATGTCCTATGAGATCGTCTTATACCTCACAACTATTGTCCCTATTGTCGACCATGCATACCGTAGTCGGATCATCATGTGCTGATGAAGAAATCGAGATAGAAGTTATTTCTTCATCACCAGAGGAATCACCAAGGGCCGGGGGACACCTCGAGACAATTGTTGAAGAGCCGAGAGGAGCTGAGGAAACTAAGGCTAATGAGCCACTAACTTCACGACTGCTGGACAAGAATATGTATATGAATCAACCCCGTTTGTTCCAGCATTATCCCGGGCTGATGAATATATAATTGGAGAGATCGAGTATGCTAGAAGAGGTATTATTTCTAAATATAAGAAGATTAAAACCTTCCAAATACTATTGGAGCTCTGAGTATGGTGACGGTATACAAATTCTTTAGGATCTTTCCCTCTTCCACCGAGATGCAATCGGGTCAGACCCTCCTAGATATCGGTACCGACATATCGAGATTACCTAAGGGAGCCTTTCTCTTGTTACTTTCTATTCGTCCCTCACACGTTGTGTATCAAAATATGGATGAATAATTCCTAGAGCTGTATATACCGAGTCGATTTGCTCGCCAATGTGGCTATGATCAACTTTTCTTGGGAAGCGCCAGTTCCTTCTTGGGACATGAGGGCAGCTTTATCGACGAGGATCGTACTTGGAGATATTTTAATATGGATTGAACCAATGCCCAATTCACCCTGTCGGACAAGAAATTTCTTATGTGAATCCTTTTGTAGCAAAGTTTCATTGTACAATTAACTCTTTTGTAGCAAAGTTTCATTGTACAATTAACTCGTTCTATAGATTTTAACCGCAAAAATACCTTCATAGCAGCTGGATGGTGGCAACAATCTTCTGAAGAAATGTCAGCATCTTCTGAGCCTTCTCAGAAGGGTAAGTAGCCGCTTCTGAAGAATTGGACAATAAGACAACCATTGAGATGGGGGTACCCATTGATACAAATCCCTTAGAGGAGCAAGAATCTACTATTAACATTTTACTAATAGTTAAAAAACACAAAGTTTCGTCTTTACTCTAATCACCGTCGACTGTAGAAGCTTGGAAAATCTGGATCCATGCGTCCAACAACCATGTGCCCCAATATCCACTTAGAAGAAATCAGACCGCGGAATGACTATGCGGCCAAGAAAAAGCAGCATCCATTCGCTCAATATTGGCCACATAAAGACCTGACACAAAGATTATGTCTGACACAGAATCCTGACAAAAAGGATTTTCTGAACGCCTAGAAAATGTGAGCACACTAAGCGACAAGAAGCTCTCGTCCGGCTAATAATGACTCCAGACAGGCGTGCAGCACCACGTGTACAACACGGCAAAGGCTCCATGCATCCCTGGCCCTAAGCGTCCCAGACTCCATGCGTTCCATGCGTCTTTGACTTTATGTGTCCTAGACTCCATGCGTCCCATGTGTCTCTGGCCCCATGTGTTCCGGACTCCATGCATCCCATGCGTTCCGGACTCCATGCGTCCCATGCATCTCTAGCCCCAAGCGTTCCGGACTCCATGAATCTCATGCGTCTCAGACCCCATGATTCTGGACTCCATGTGTCCAACGTGGTAGGGTTCCTTGAGACAAAATTTTTCTGTTACGACTGAAGTAATTTTCTCCAATTAAATACGGGCCACGTGTCAAGCTGACCAAGTCACGTAAAAAAAAGGCGAGAACTGTCCAGATCTTCAGCAACAGCAAATCGCAACAAACGTCCACATGACAGCTCGGCCTGGACCCAACTGCATCATGTTAAGGATGTACACGTTACAACCTGCCCATCTTATGCACCTACGGTTGCAACCGCATCCTGTTGAAGCAGCCCCTTGCGGCCACCAAACAGAAGCACATGTGGCACCTATAGCCCAACAATATGATGGTTATAAATAGGAGCAACTTAGAAGTTCCAAAGGTTGGCTGGTGTTTCTGCTTCAGAGACTATACCCCTCCAGGCGAGCTACGTACATGCACACATGATCAAGAGAGAGAGAAGAGAAGAGGGCATCCCTCATTCACTCGTCCGATCGTCAACGGAGTGAGAGAGTCACTGTAGTACTCGGTCTCCATAGTCACATTACCCAGATTAAAAATATTGTACTTAGATTTTATGTCTAGGATTTCTTTGTACTTTTTTTGTTTGTTGTTAACCGAAAGTTTTTCCAAACTCACTTTCAATGGCAAACAAGGTGGCGACTCTGCTGGGGAGTTCTTCTCCTCTGATGAGAAGGTCGTGACCCATTCTAATGCGTCAAAGCTGGGTTCGACCTAGATGATGTTGGTTGTATACTTCGACCATCAAGCCTTCGAAGAAATGCTCTTTGAGGGCGGTGCTTCTCCAAGGCTGGCAAATCCTAAGAAAACCCGTAGGACATGGATTACAAAGGCCGATGTACCTCACCAAACTGCGGAGCATGCGCTCTCCTTCTCTCTCTGCCACAGGGGACGCACATTATGCGTCCACACGAACTGATGTCTCTCATACGACAACCTTTTCTGACAAGAAAGAGATCAGCACCTGAAGACCCGCAGGACATGGTTTGCAAAGACCACTGTGCCTTACCTAAATGCATAGCGTGCGCTCCCCGTCTCTCTCTTTGCCGCAGGGAACGCATATTATGCATCCCCACGAGCTGACGTCCTTCATGCGGTAGCCTCTTCAAACAAGGTATGTGCTCAGCATTTGAGATTTGGCAAAGGAAAATAGTATGATGCCAAGAGTTCGAACGCTAAGACACATTCCATGTGCCCATATCAAAATTCGCATGAGGAGGACTATGCGACACTGCTCGACAGCTGCAGGCTGATGGCCGCATGCGACCAAGACAACAGCAGAAGTTCCTGTCTATACCACATTTCTAGAATAGGGGCATTTTTGTCATTTGTAATAGTTGTATATATATTGGTTATAATTTAAATAATATATATAGTATATATATTATTGTTATTAATAATATAAATTAGTCGGCTAGACTTGATGTGACCATTAGACTCAACCATAGACTAGCTATTTTTGGGACCTAACTAGTCAATCCTCCTCATAAAATTAGAAATTTGTTTAAGTTTTCATTAGGGATAAAAATCCCACTTATTGAAAAATTCTTCATGAAAATCCTAGAGGGCACTTTGGTATTTGTGCCTTGGCAAATCCTAGGTCTCTAGTGGCCGGCCCTATATAGGTGGGGGGGGGGGGGGGGCTCCCTCAAGCTTCATTTTGTTGTTCATGAAACCCTAAGTGAGTTCAAACCCCCTCTTTCCTCCTCCAAAATTTAGAAAATCAATTCTGATCCCTCTTATTTTTCTCATCTAAGAATCCTAGACGTTTAGGTCTCAAGGAGCATTGGAGGAGAAGAAGTTGGACTAGAGAAACCTTGGTTTTGCATTGAGAATCCATCTTCCTAGAGGTAAAATTCTGAAATCTCTCTTTTAAATTCTGTTTTATTTATTTTGTTGGCTATTAGGAGCCCACTAATGGTTTAGGAATACCCACAAGGGGAGAGAATGAGTTTTTTTTAGCTTCCATTATGATTCCTTCATGGTGTTGTATACATATTTGGGTTTTGTGTTTATGGGTGTGTTTTTTCCTATTTTTCATAACAACTAATAATATTACATGTATATAATTATATATGATATGTATATATATATTATTAGTTGTATATTGGGAGTTTTGGCTAGAGGATTGGTTGTGTATCATGAGTATCTTGCTTGTGCTCACTAGGTGTTTGTTTAAATGACCAATAAGGTGTGCACCTATCCATAGTATCATTCATGTATGCATATATATATTATTAGATGTATAAATATATGTATACATGTTTAAGTGTGTATTCTAGTGTGTGGTGTAGTGTCAGTTTGGGAGGGGGGGGGGGATTAAGAGCATAGCAGCAGTTTTGTCATGGGATGGCTCATGTACCGGTTTAGGGGGTGATCTATATGTCATATATGTAGCAGCTCTTCATTATTAGTATCAGTCATTAAGAGCATGACAACAACCTTTATGATGTTTTAACCACTATGGTGTATCAGTTTTATACCCACAACAACCCCTCCTATGCCAATGTATCAGTAGAGTGCTTCACTCCACGATTACTTAATAGCAACCATGTGACATGTTAACAGCCATCCTTGGTATACCCTGTGTATCAGTCAATTGTGAGAGATGGGGGGGGGGAGTTGGTCACTCACTCACCCATCCTTTATGAATTATGATTATTTATCAGTCTAGGAGCACTTCATCTTGTATCATCCTATATAGTCATCCTCCTTTACTTGTATCCTTTCTTTTAGATGAGGTAACAGTTATATACATACATTAGCAGCCTTTATATCACTTGTATCAGTCCATGTACCATTACCATATTGGGTGTATATCCATATACCACTGTGACCTTATATCCGTCTACATATATGTTAGAAGCCTCATTGACTTTAGTATTAGTCACATTCCCTAAGCATTCGATCATTGTCGAGTTAGGGAGAGTTATTTGGTAGAAGCCCACTCCTTCCACCCTTCATTTTTCCACTCACTTGTAGCTATCCATTCCTTAGCATCAGATCATGTTAGCAACCAACAGTCACTGTTGTGTATCAGACTTCTAGAGTACAGTCGAGTTTTAGGATTAGCAATAGTCATAGAATTCTAAACAAGGGCAGTGTAAGTATGGGGTGTTCAGTCCAGTTATATGTGTTCTAGAGTGTGAGTGTTCAAATAAGCTATGGGTGTGAGTATCATGTATAGGTTTATAGATGTGAGGTTGAATGTTGGATGTGTTGGAGAGGTGTAGTGAGGAGAGTAATGTGTTTTATAGACTAGGTGAGTGGGTGTGAAGGAATTTGATGTGTTATGAGGGTAGTTAGGGTACATATCAAGTGAAGGTAAAGTTAAGACTTGTAAGATACTGTGAAGGTATATAAGTTAGTATAAGTGTTAGGTAAGTAGTATGGGTTCCAGATATTGAGTATGAATGTGTTGTGTGAGGTAGATTCAAGGTATTAGAGTTTAGATGAGTTAATTTGGGGGTCAGGTGTATTACCTAGTGTATTCATGAGAAATTGGTTTAAGGTATAACTAATAGCTATATGTAGGTTGTAGCTAGTTTGTGATACCAGTATAATTATACCCTAAAGTATATAAGTTATTTATAGTCTTTCACATATAAGTATCGACTAGTGTCAATTAGATATTGACTAATATAGGCTAATAGGACTTCGAATTGACTAAGTTGACAAAGGATGACCTAATTTGACTAGTTTGACTTACAATTGACTAGTTTGACAGTTTTGACCTAGTTTAGCTAGAATGACCTAGAAATGGCCTAGAATCTCATATTTAATGTGTTTTAGCTCATTATCACTTTATTACACCCAATTTGACATGCCATTTATATCTAGGTTTGTGTGACACTAGTCCAGGCACTATTCTATTTTATTGCTCAAGATCTTAGGTGAGTACATTCGAGTACATTCTCTGACACTTTTTATTATTTTGATCATTACTATGATTCTAGTTATATTGTATACTTGATTCCGACACCGTGGATATACGGGCTAGTATCATAGATACCTATCAAGAGGAGTCGTGATTGGAATCCATCGTACTAGCTGAGGACGAAGAAATATTAGCAAGTTATATGATCATACCCTACCTTACATGCATCATAGCTCACCTCCACATCACGTAGGGTATAGCTTAACCATTTACATACCTCATATCCTATTATATATGATTATTCTAACTTTTTCTTGCATCATAGCTAACAAGATGGTTAGGCTGACCTCACATGTATCATAGCCAATCATATATAACAAGCCTGATCTAGTCCCAAGCCGATCACATAGCAAACTGATATTTCACGACACTTAGCAAGTATTTCTATTCTTGCTCCAGTACATTCATTTCTAGCATTCACATATATCTGTTCACTGTTAGTTATTCTATATGATGATTACATGTTGTTACGCCCCAGTCCCAAAATATAAGGAACTAGGCCACGTGGCATTGGCCAGCTGACACGTCACTAAGGGTTTAATCCAATTTAATGGACCCAAAGGAACATGCTACGCTGTCCTAAAATACTACAAGTCTAATACAGGTAAATCTATCTCATCCACAAAAATATCAGGAAATAGTGCTGAATATATATAATGCTGAGTCTGAAAATGTCATATTACACATCTTGTGGGAACAACCCACTACAAAAGATAATAATAGTACAGAAAATAAGATAGACTAAAGTATCGTCTATCTAGGAAAAATACCTCACCAAACTGCGGAGCATGCGCTCTCCTTCTCTCTCTGCCACAGGGGACGCACATTATGCGTCCACACGAACTGATGTCTCTCATACGACAACCTTTTCTGACAAGAAAGAGATCAGCACCTGAAGACCCGCAGGACATGGTTTGCAAAGACCACTGTGCCTTACCTAAATGCATAGCGTGCGCTCCCCGTCTCTCTCTTTGCCGCAGGGAACGCATATTATGCATCCCCACGAGCTGACGTCCTTCATGCGGTAGCCTCTTCAAACAAGGTATGTGCTCAGCATTTGAGATTTGGCAAAGGAAAATAGTATGATGCCAAGAGTTCGAACGCTAAGACACATTCCATGTGCCCACATCAAAATTCGCATGAGGAGGACTATGCGACACTGCTCGACAGCTGCAGGCTGATGGCCGCATGCGACCAAGACAACAGCAGAAGTTCCTGTCTATACCACATTTCTAGAATAGGGGCATTTTTGTCATTTGTAATAGTTGTATATATATTGGTTATAATTTAAATAATATATATAGTATATATATTATTGTTATTAATAATATAAATTAGTCGGCTAGACTTGATGTGACCATTAGACTCAACCATAGACTAGCTATTTTTGGGACCTAACTAGTCAATCCTCCTCATAAAATTAGAAATTTGTTTAAGTTTTCATTAGGGATAAAAACCCCACTTATTGAAAAATTCTTCATGAAAATCCTAGAGGGCACTTTGGTATTTGTGCCTTGGCAAATCCTAGGTCTCTAGTGGCCGGCCCTATATAGGTGGGGGGGGGGGGGGGGGGCTCCCTCAAGCTTCATTTTGTTGTTCATGAAACCCTAAGTGAGTTCAAACCCCCTCTTTCCTCCTCCAAAATTTAGAAAATCAATTCTGATCCCTCTTATTTTTCTCATCTAAGAATCCTAGACGTTTAGGTCTCAAGGAGCATTGGAGGAGAAGAAGTTGGACTAGAGAAACCTTGGTTTTGCATTGAGAATCCATCTTCCTAGAGGTAAAATTCTGAAATCTCTCTTTTAAATTCTGTTTTATTTATTTTGTTGGCTATTAGGAGCCCACTAATGGTTTAGGAATACCCACAAGGGGAGAGAATGAGTTTTTTTTAGCTTCCATTATGATTCCTTCATGGTGTTGTATACATATTTGGGTTTTGTGTTTATGGGTGTGTTTTTTCCTATTTTTCATAACAACTAATAATATTACATGTATATAATTATATATGATATGTATATATATATTATTAGTTGTATATTGGGAGTTTTGGCTAGAGGATTGGTTGTGTATCATGAGTATCTTGCTTGTGCTCACTAGGTGTTTGTTTAAATGACCAATAAGGTGTGCACCTATCCATAGTATCATTCATGTATGCATATATATATTATTAGATGTATAAATATATGTATACATGTTTAAGTGTGTATTCTAGTGTGTGGTGTAGTGTCAGTTTGGGAGGGGGGGGGGGGATTAAGAGCATAGCAGCAGTTTTGTCATGGGATGGCTCATGTACCGGTTTAGGGGGTGATCTATATGTCATATATGTAGCAGCTCTTCATTATTAGTATCAGTCATTAAGAGCATGACAACAACCTTTATGATGTTTTAACCACTATGGTGTATCAGTTTTATACCCACAACAACCCCTCCTATGCCAATGTATCAGTAGAGTGCTTCACTCCACGATTACTTAATAGCAACCATGTGACATGTTAACAGCCATCCTTGGTATACCCTGTGTATCAGTCAATTGTGAGAGATGGGGGGGGGGGGGAGTTGGTCACTCACTCACCCATCCTTTATGAATTATGATTATTTATCAGTCTAGGAGCACTTCATCTTGTATCATCCTATATAGTCATCCTCCTTTACTTGTATCCTTTCTTTTAGATGAGGTAACAGTTATATACATACATTAGCAGCCTTTATATCACTTGTATCAGTCCATGTACCATTACCATATTGGGTGTATATCCATATACCACTGTGACCTTATATCCGTCTACATATATGTTAGAAGCCTCATTGACTTTAGTATTAGTCACATTCCCTAAGCATTCGATCATTGTCGAGTTAGGGAGAGTTATTTGGTAGAAGCCCACTCCTTCCACCCTTCATTTTTCCACTCACTTGTAGCTATCCATTCCTTAGCATCAGATCATGTTAGCAACCAACAGTCACTGTTGTGTATCAGACTTCTAGAGTACAGTCGAGTTTTAGGATTAGCAATAGTCATAGAATTCTAAACAAGGGCAGTGTAAGTATGGGGTGTTCAGTCCAGTTATATGTGTTCTAGAGTGTGAGTGTTCAAATAAGCTATGGGTGTGAGTATCATGTATAGGTTTATAGATGTGAGGTTGAATGTTGGATGTGTTGGAGAGGTGTAGTGAGGAGAGTAATGTGTTTTATAGACTAGGTGAGTGGGTGTGAAGGAATTTGATGTGTTATGAGGGTAGTTAGGGTACATATCAAGTGAAGGTAAAGTTAAGACTTGTAAGATACTGTGAAGGTATATAAGTTAGTATAAGTGTTAGGTAAGTAGTATGGGTTCCAGATATTGAGTATGAATGTGTTGTGTGAGGTAGATTCAAGGTATTAGAGTTTAGATGAGTTAATTTGGGGGTCAGGTGTATTACCTAGTGTATTCATGAGAAATTGGTTTAAGGTATAACTAATAGCTATATGTAGGTTGTAGCTAGTTTGTGATACCAGTATAATTATACCCTAAAGTATATAAGTTATTTATAGTCTTTCACATATAAGTATCGACTAGTGTCAATTAGATATTGACTAATATAGGCTAATAGGACTTCGAATTGACTAAGTTGACAAAGGATGACCTAATTTGACTAGTTTGACTTACAATTGACTAGTTTGACAGTTTTGACCTAGTTTAGCTAGAATGACCTAGAAATGGCCTAGAATCTCATATTTAATGTGTTTTAGCTCATTATCACTTTATTACACCCAATTTGACATGCCATTTATATCTAGGTTTGTGTGACACTAGTCCAGGCACTATTCTATTTTATTGCTCAAGATCTTAGGTGAGTACATTCGAGTACATTCTCTGACACTTTTTATTATTTTGATCATTACTATGATTCTAGTTATATTGTATACTTGATTCCGACACCGTGGATATACGGGCTAGTATCATAGATACCTATCAAGAGGAGTCGTGATTGGAATCCATCGTACTAGCTGAGGACGAAGAAATATTAGCAAGTTATATGATCATACCCTACCTTACATGCATCATAGCTCACCTCCACATCACGTAGGGTATAGCTTAACCATTTACATGCCTCATATCCTATTATATATGATTATTCTAACTTTTTCTTGCATCATAGCTAACAAGATGGTTAGGCTGACCTCACATGTATCATAGCCAATCATATATAACAAGCCTGATCTAGTCCCAAGCCGATCACATAGCAAACTGATATTTCACGACACTTAGCAAGTATTTCTATTCTTGCTCCAGTACATTCATTTCTAGCATTCACATATATCTGTTCACTGTTAGTTATTCTATATGATGATTACATGTTGTTACGCCCCAGTCCCAAAATATAAGGAACTAGGCCACGTGGCATTGGCCAGCTGACACGTCACTAAGGGTTTAATCCAATTTAATGGACCCAAAGGAACATGCTACGCTGTCCTAAAATACTACAAGTCTAATACATGTAAATCTATCTCATCCACAAAAATATCAGGAAATAGTGCTGAATATATATAATGCTGAGTCTGAAAATGTCATATTACACATCTTGTGGGAACAACCCACTACAAAAGATAATAATAGTACAGAAAATAAGATAGACTAAAGTATCGTCTATCTAGGGAAAATACCTCACCAAACTGCGGAGCATGCGCTCTCCTTCTCTCTCTGCCACAGGGGACGCACATTATGCGTCCACACGAACTGATGTCTCTCATACGACAACCTTTTCTGACAAGAAAGAGATCAGCACCTGAAGACCCGCAGGACATGGTTTGCAAAGACCACTGTGCCTTACCTAAATGCATAGCGTGCGCTCCCCGTCTCTCTCTTTGCCGCAGGGAACGCATATTATGCATCCCCACGAGCTGACGTCCTTCATGCGGTAGCCTCTTCAAACAAGGTATGTGCTCAGCATTTGAGATTTGGCAAAGGAAAATAGTATGATGCCAAGAGTTCGAACGCTAAGACACATTCCATGTGCCCACATCAAAATTCGCATGAGGAGGACTATGCGACACTGCTCGACAGCTGCAGGCTGATGGCCGCATGCGACCAAGACAACAGCAGAAGTTCCTGTCTATACCACATTTCTAGAATAGGGGCATTTTTGTCATTTGTAATAGTTGTATATATATTGGTTATAATTTAAATAATATATATAGTATATATATTATTGTTATTAATAATATAAATTAGTCGGCTAGACTTGATGTGACCATTAGACTCAACCATAGACTAGCTATTTTTGGGACCTAACTAGTCAATCCTCCTCATAAAATTAGAAATTTGTTTAAGTTTTCATTAGGGATAAAAACCCCACTTATTGAAAAATTCTTCATGAAAATCCTAGAGGGCACTTTGGTATTTGTGCCTTGGCAAATCCTAGGTCTCTAGTGGCCGGCCCTATATAGGTGGGGGGGGGGGGGGCTCCCTCAAGCTTCATTTTGTTGTTCATGAAACCCTAAGTGAGTTCAAACCCCCTCTTTCCTCCTCCAAAATTTAGAAAATCAATTCTGATCCCTCTTATTTTTCTCATCTAAGAATCCTAGACGTTTAGGTCTCAAGGAGCATTGGAGGAGAAGAAGTTGGACTAGAGAAACCTTGGTTTTGCATTGAGAATCCATCTTCCTAGAGGTAAAATTCTGAAATCTCTCTTTTAAATTCTGTTTTATTTATTTTGTTGGCTATTAGGAGCCCACTAATGGTTTAGGAATACCCACAAGGGGAGAGAATGAGTTTTTTTTAGCTTCCATTATGATTCCTTCATGGTGTTGTATACATATTTGGGTTTTGTGTTTATGGGTGTGTTTTTTCCTATTTTTCATAACAACTAATAATATTACATGTATATAATTATATATGATATGTATATATATATTATTAGTTGTATATTGGGAGTTTTGGCTAGAGGATTGGTTGTGTATCATGAGTATCTTGCTTGTGCTCACTAGGTGTTTGTTTAAATGACCAATAAGGTGTGCACCTATCCATAGTATCATTCATGTATGCATATATATATTATTAGATGTATAAATATATGTATACATGTTTAAGTGTGTATTCTAGTGTGTGGTGTAGTGTCAGTTTGGGAGGGGGGGGGGATTAAGAGCATAGCAGCAGTTTTGTCATGGGATGGCTCATGTACCGGTTTAGGGGGTGATCTATATGTCATATATGTAGCAGCTCTTCATTATTAGTATCAGTCATTAAGAGCATGACAACAACCTTTATGATGTTTTAACCACTATGGTGTATCAGTTTTATACCCACAACAACCCCTCCTATGCCAATGTATCAGTAGAGTGCTTCACTCCACGATTACTTAATAGCAACCATGTGACATGTTAACAGCCATCCTTGGTATACCCTGTGTATCAGTCAATTGTGAGAGATGGGGGGGGGAGTTGGTCACTCACTCACCCATCCTTTATGAATTATGATTATTTATCAGTCTAGGAGCACTTCATCTTGTATCATCCTATATAGTCATCCTCCTTTACTTGTATCCTTTCTTTTAGATGAGGTAACAGTTATATACATACATTAGCAGCCTTTATATCACTTGTATCAGTCCATGTACCATTACCATAATGGGTGTATATCCATATACCACTGTGACCTTATATCCGTCTACATATATGTTAGAAGCCTCATTGACTTTAGTATTAGTCACATTCCCTAAGCATTCGATCATTGTCGAGTTAGGGAGAGTTATTTGGTAGAAGCCCACTCCTTCCACCCTTCATTTTTCCACTCACTTGTAGCTATCCATTCCTTAGCATCAGATCATGTTAGCAACCAACAGTCACTGTTGTGTATCAGACTTCTAGAGTACAGTCGAGTTTTAGGATTAGCAATAGTCATAGAATTCTAAACAAGGGCAGTGTAAGTATGGGGTGTTCAGTCCAGTTATATGTGTTCTAGAGTGTGAGTGTTCAAATAAGCTATGGGTGTGAGTATCATGTATAGGTTTATAGATGTGAGGTTGAATGTTGGATGTGTTGGAGAGGTGTAGTGAGGAGAGTAATGTGTTTTATAGACTAGGTGAGTGGGTGTGAAGGAATTTGATGTGTTATGAGGGTAGTTAGGGTACATATCAAGTGAAGGTAAAGTTAAGACTTGTAAGATACTGTGAAGGTATATAAGTTAGTATAAGTGTTAGGTAAGTAGTATGGGTTCCAGATATTGAGTATGAATGTGTTGTGTGAGGTAGATTCAAGGTATTAGAGTTTAGATGAGTTAATTTGGGGGTCAGGTGTATTACCTAGTGTATTCATGAGAAATTGGTTTAAGGTATAACTAATAGCTATATGTAGGTTGTAGCTAGTTTGTGATACCAGTATAATTATACCCTAAAGTATATAAGTTATTTATAGTCTTTCACATATAAGTATCGACTAGTATCAATTAGATATTGACTAATATAGGCTAATAGGACTTCGAATTGACTAAGTTGACAAAGGATGACCTAATTTGACTAGTTTGACTTACAATTGACTAGTTTGACAGTTTTGACCTAGTTTAGCTAGAATGACCTAGAAATGGCCTAGAATCTCATATTTAATGTGTTTTAGCTCATTATCACTTTATTACACCCAATTTGACATGCCATTTATATCTAGGTTTGTGTGACACTAGTCCAGGCACTATTCTATTTTATTGCTCAAGATCTTAGGTGAGTACATTCGAGTACATTCTCTGACACTTTTTATTATTTTGATCATTACTATGATTCTAGTTATATTGTATACTTGATTCCGACACCGTGGATATACGGGCTAGTATCATAGATATCTATCAAGAGGAGTCGTGATTGGAATCCATCGTACTAGCTGAGGACGAAGAAATATTAGCAAGTTATATGATCATACCCTACCTTACATGCATCATAGCTCACCTCCACATCACGTAGGGTATAGCTTAACCATTTACATGCCTCATATCCTATTATATATGATTATTCTAACTTTTTCTTGCATCATAGCTAACAAGATGGTTAGGCTGACCTCACATGTATCATAGCCAATCATATATAACAAGCCTGATCTAGTCCCAAGCCGATCACATAGCAAACTGATATTTCACGACACTTAGCAAGTATTTCTATTCTTGCTCCAGTACATTCATTTCTAGCATTCACATATATCTGTTCACTGTTAGTTATTCTATATGATGATTACATGTTGTTACGCCCCAGTCCCAAAATATAAGGAACTAGGCCACGTGGCATTGGCCAGCTGACACGTCACTAAGGGTTTAATCCAATTTAATGGACCCAAAGGAACATGCTACGCTGTCCTAAAATACTACAAGTCTAATACAGGTAAATCTATCTCATCCACAAAAATATCAGGAAATAGTGCTGAATATATATAATGCTGAGTCTGAAAATGTCATATTACACATCTTGTGGGAACAACCCACTACAAAAGATAATAATAGTACAGAAAATAAGATAGACTAAAGTATCGTCTATCTAGGGAAAATACCTCACCAAACTGCGGAGCATGCGCTCTCCTTCTCTCTCTGCCACAGGGGACGCACATTATGCGTCCACACGAACTGATGTCTCTCATACGACAACCTTTTCTGACAAGAAAGAGATCAGCACCTGAAGACCCGCAGGACATGGTTTGCAAAGACCACTGTGCCTTACCTAAATGCATAGCGTGCGCTCCCCGTCTCTCTCTTTGCCGCAGGGAACGCATATTATGCATCCCCACGAGCTGACGTCCTTCATGCGGTAGCCTCTTCAAACAAGGTATGTGCTCAGCATTTGAGATTTGGCAAAGGAAAATAGTATGATGCCAAGAGTTCGAACGCTAAGACACATTCCATGTGCCCACATCAAAATTCGCATGAGGAGGACTATGCGACACTGCTCGACAGCTGCAGGCTGATGGCCGCATGCGACCAAGACAACAGCAGAAGTTCCTGTCTATACCACATTTCTAGAATAGGGGCATTTTTGTCATTTGTAATAGTTGTATATATATTGGTTATAATTTAAATAATATATATAGTATATATATTATTGTTATTAATAATATAAATTAGTCGGCTAGACTTGATGTGACCATTAGACTCAACCATAGACTAGCTATTTTTGGGACCTAACTAGTCAATCCTCCTCATAAAATTAGAAATTTGTTTAAGTTTTCATTAGGGATAAAAACCCCACTTATTGAAAAATTCTTCATGAAAATCCTAGAGGGCACTTTGGTATTTGTGCCTTGGCAAATCCTAGGTCTCTAGTGGCCGGCCCTATATAGGTGGGGGGGGGGGGGGGGGCTCCCTCAAGCTTCGTTTTGTTGTTCATGAAACCCTAAGTGAGTTCAAACCCCCTCTTTCCTCCTCCAAATTTTAGAAAATCAATTCTGATCCCTCTTATTTTTCTCATCTAAGAATCCTAGACGTTTAGGTCTCAAGGAGCATTGGAGAAGAAGAAGTTGGACTAGAGAAACCTTGGTTTTGCATTGAGAATCCATCTTCCTAGAGGTAAAATTCTGAAATCTCTCTTTTAAATTCTGTTTTATTTATTTTGTTGGCTATTAGGAGCCCACTAATGGTTTAGGAATACCCACAAGGGGAGAGAATGAGTTTTTTTTAGCTTCCATTATGATTCCTTCATGGTGTTGTATACATATTTGGATTTTGTGTTTATGGGTGTGTTTTTTCCTATTTTTCATAACAACTAATAATATTACATGTATATAATTATATATGATATGTATATATATATTATTAGTTGTATATTGGGAGTTTTGGCTAGAGGATTGCTTGTGTATCATGAGTATCTTGCTTGTGCTCACTAGGTGTTTGTTTAAATGACCAATAAGGTGTGCACCTATCCATAGTATCATTCATGTATGCATATATATATTATTAGATGTATAAATATATGTATACATGTTTAAGTGTGTATTCTAGTGTGTGGTGTAGTGTCAGTTTGGGAGGGGGGGGGGGATTAAGAGCATAGCAGCAGTTTTGTCATGGGATGGCTCATGTACCGGTTTAGGGGGTGATCTATATGTCATATATGTAGCAGCTCTTCATTATTAGTATCAGTCATTAAGAGCATGACAACAACCTTTATGATGTTTTAACCACTATGGTGTATCAGTTTTATACCCACAACAACCCCTCCTATGCCAATGTATCAGTAGAGTGCTTCACTCCACGATTACTTAATAGCAACCATGTGACATGTTAACAGCCATCCTTGGTATACCCTGTGTATCAGTCAATTGTGAGAGATGGGGGGGGGGGAGTTGGTCACTCACTCACCCATCCTTTATGAATTATGATTATTTATCAGTCTAGGAGCACTTCATCTTGTATCATCCTATATAGTCATCCTCCTTTACTTGTATCCTTTCTTTTAGATGAGGTAACAGTTATATACATACATTAGCAGCCTTTATATCACTTGTATCAGTCCATGTACCATTACCATATTGGGTGTATATCCATATACCACTGTGACCTTATATCCGTCTACATATATGTTAGAAGCCTCATTGACTTTAGTATTAGTCACATTCCCTAAGCATTCGATCATTGTCGAGTTAGGGAGAGTTATTTGGTAGAAGCCCACTCCTTCCACCCTTCATTTTTCCACTCACTTGTAGCTATCCATTCCTTAGCATCAGATCATGTTAGCAACCAACAGTCACTGTTGTGTATCAGACTTCTAGAGTACAGTCGAGTTTTAGGATTAGCAATAGTCATAGAATTCTAAACAAGGGCAGTGTAAGTATGGGGTGTTCAGTCCAGTTATATGTGTTCTAGAGTGTGAGTGTTCAAATAAGCTATGGGTGTGAGTATCATGTATAGGTTTATAGATGTGAGGTTGAATGTTGGATGTGTTGGAGAGGTGTAGTGAGGAGAGTAATGTGTTTTATAGACTAGGTGAGTGGGTGTGAAGGAATTTGATGTGTTATGAGGGTAGTTAGGGTACATATCAAGTGAAGGTAAAGTTAAGACTTGTAAGATACTGTGAAGGTATATAAGTTAGTATAAGTGTTAGGTAAGTAGTATGGGTTCCAGATATTGAGTATGAATGTGTTGTGTGAGGTAGATTCAAGGTATTAGAGTTTAGATGAGTTAATTTGGGGGTCAGGTGTATTACCTAGTGTATTCATGAGAAATTGGTTTAAGGTATAACTAATAGCTATATGTAGGTTGTAGCTAGTTTGTGATACCAGTATAATTATACCCTAAAGTATATAAGTTATTTATAGTCTTTCACATATAAGTATCGACTAGTGTCAATTAGATATTGACTAATATAGGCTAATAGGACTTCGAATTGACTAAGTTGACAAAGGATGACCTAATTTGACTAGTTTGACTTACAATTGACTAGTTTGACAGTTTTGACCTAGTTTAGCTAGAATGACCTAGAAATGGCCTAGAATCTCATATTTAATGTGTTTTAGCTCATTATCACTTTATTACACCCAACTTGACATGCCATTTATATCTAGGTTTGTGTGACACTAGTCCAGGCACTATTCTATTTTATTGCTCAAGATCTTAGGTGAGTACATTCGAGTACATTCTCTGACACTTTTTATTATTTTGATCATTACTATGATTCTAGTTATATTGTATACTTGATTCCGACACCGTGGATATACGGGCTAGTATCATAGATACCTATCAAGAGGAGTCATGATTGGAATACATCGTACTAGCTGAGGACGAAGAAATATTAGCAAGTTATATGATCATACCCTACCTTACATGCATCATAGCTCACCTCCACATCACGTAGGGTATAGCTTAACCATTTACATGCCTCATATCCTATTATATATGATTATTCTAACTTTTTCTTGCATCATAGCTAACAAGATGGTTAGGCTGACCTCACATGTATCATAGCCAATCATATATAACAAGCCTGATCTAGTCCCAAGCCGATCACATAGCAAACTGATATTTCACGACACTTAGCAAGTATTTCTATTCTTGCTCCAGTACATTCATTTCTAGCATTCACATATATCTGTTCACTGTTAGTTATTCTATATGATGATTACATGTTGTTACGCCCCAGTCCTAAAATATAAGGAACTAGGCCACGTGGCATTGGCCAGCTGACACGTCACTAAGGGTTTAATCCAATTTAATGGACCCAAAGGAACATGCTACGCTGTCCTAAAATACTACAAGTCTAATACAGGTAAATCTATCTCATCCACAAAAATATCAGGAAATAGTGCTGAATATATATAATGCTGAGTCTGAAAATGTCATATTATACATCTTGTGGGAACAACCCACTACAAAAGATAATAATAGTACAGAAAATAAGATAGACTAAAGTATCGTCTATCTAGGAAAAATAGCTCCATCTCCAGGTGAACGAGCCTCTAAAATCAGGTAGATTCTTATGGTGTCTCCTCTAGCTCTTCCTCTGTGGCATGCCTGGTCTTCTATCCTGGACCATATACCGTGGGGTAGTAGGCCTCATCTAAATCTGGAAGGGAACCAGGTCCTCAGTGGGACATAACAAGATACAGAAAAATAATATGCCATGTATATAAATACTGAATAAATAAATAAATACAGGGTGCTAACCATCTATGTGAATGCAAGTAAAGACCTTATAGTACGCATGGGAAAGTGTAGGCCAGACATATGCTGACTTAATTCACCAATCGTGTTGACTGGCTAGTATATGTGTCATATGCCCCCAGACGCATGGGCACTCTGCAATCGTCCATCTCCGA